>JAKIRV010000009.1:0-298477 GCA_022577725.1 Wickerhamiella dianesei | reverse complement strand
GTGGTCTCCCCCGCGCCTGAGCGTGATAAATTAGATTTCCCCCGCCAAATCTCTCCCCCACACGCGCAGCACCGCATGGGTCTGCTCCGGGATCTCCACAGGGACGGCTCGGTGTCGCGCTCGGCGACGCCCCCGCCGCCGGCGCGGGCAGCCCAAGTTGCCCAGACCAACCAGAACGTCCAGACCACTCAGACTGCGCAAATGGCGCAGCCTGCCCCAGCGAGTGCGCACGAGCGCGTAGCCGCCGGCATCGCGAGCCCGCACGTCTCGGGCGCCACGACGCACGCCGCGCTCGCCGCTGATGGCGCGTGGCCGCCGTCGGCGCCGTCGAGCCGCCCGTCGAGCCGGCTGTCGAACCGCGCCGACGTGCCCACGGCGTCGTCGGGCTCGTCGGGCAAAATGGGCTCGCCCCCACCCACCACCGCCAAGCCGCCGCGGTTCGAGGTTTTGTATGCCGGCACGCCCGAGGAGACGCACGCGCACCACCTGCGGCCGGCGCGGCGCCAGGAGAAGCTCGGCAAGATGCTCAAGGACCTGTTCCGCGTGCACCACCAGGCGGTCAACGGCGCCAAGCCGGGCGACGACGGCGACGAGATGGACCGCGACGCCGAGGACGCCGTGGCCGCCGTGATGGCCGCCGCGGCGGAGTCGCCGGCGAACCCGGACCAGCCGCCGAGCCTGCTGTCGGGGCTCGTGCGCGAGCTCAAGCAGAACAACCGCGACCCCGGCATCGTGCTCGACGAGCTGCTGTCGGCGCGCAGCAAGCAGGTGGGCGGCGCGAACTTCAGCGAGCGCTACGGCCGGCTCAGCGACGTGGTCGGCAAGGGCTCGTTCGGCGTCGTGCGCCTCGCCCACAAGGTCAACCCCGCCGACAAGCGCCGCAAGCTCGTGTACGCCGTCAAGGAGTACCACCCGAACCAGGGCGAGGGCGAGAACCAGTACCTGAAGCGGCTCGCGAGCGAGTTTTGCCTTTCGAGCTCGCTGCACCACCCGAACATCATCCACAGCCTCGACCTGCTGCGCGACTCGCGCAACCGCTTCTGCGGCGTCATGGAGTACTGCGCCGGCGGCGACCTCTACTCGCTGATTGTGGTTGCGGGAAAGCTGCTGCCGCTCGAGTCCGACTGCTACTTCAAGCAGATCATGCGCGGCGTCGCGTACATGCACGACATGGGCGTCGCGCACCGCGACCTCAAGCCCGAAAATATCCTGTTGACGTCGCGCGGGTGCGTCAAAATCACCGACTTTGGCAACGCCGAGTGCTTCCGCATGGCGTGGGAAAAGGAAATCCACCTCGCGTCGAACCTGTGCGGGTCGGGGCCCTACATCGCGCCCGAGGAGTACACCAAGTCCGAGTTCGACCCGCGCGCCGTCGACGTGTGGTCCGTCGGCGTCATCTACATGGCGATGCGCACGGGCCAGCAGCTGTGGCAGCAGGCCAAGGCGTCCGACGAGTTCTACGCCCGCTACCTTCGCGGCAGAAAGGACGCCGACGGCTACGAGCCCATCGAGCGCCTCCAGCACGCCCGCTGCCGCAACGTCATCTACTCCGTGCTCGACCCCGTCTCGTCGCGCCGGCTCACCGCGCGCCAGACCCTCAACTCCGAGTGGGGCCGCTCCATCCACGTCTGCGAGG
Source organism: Wickerhamiella dianesei (assembly GCA_022577725.1). Lineage (NCBI taxonomy): Eukaryota > Fungi > Ascomycota > Dipodascomycetes > Dipodascales > Trichomonascaceae > Wickerhamiella > Wickerhamiella dianesei. Next base: position 296,841 of record JAKIRV010000009.1, on the reverse strand, counting down.
CCGGCGAGGGCAAGCGCTACGACGAGGAGGCCCACCACTGCCCCACCGCCAAGTCGCCCACGCCGGGAATCCACTCCGTGTCGCCCACGCCGTCCCACACGCCGCCGCCGGAGATGCCGGCGCGATAGCATCGCCGAAAATGTCAGTGCGTTCGCGCCGCCCGGTCGAATGGCACTCGCTATTTATTTCTACTCATCTTTAGTCAATATTCTTCTTACGTTGGTGTTTTTCCCTTGAACCCTTATGGTGGTTTCAATGATCTCATCTTCTACTTTAGTGATTGTTCTTTTGAAAAAGAACCAAAACTTTGGTTCCAATTGGCTCCGCCAATTGATACCTTCTTACGTTGGTATTTGTTCTTTTGAACCCTTATGGTGGTTTCAATGATCTCATCTTCTTTAGTGGCTGTTCTTTTAAAAAAGAACCAAAACTTTGGTTCCAATTGGCTCCGCCAATTGATCTCTTCTCACTTTGGTGGTTGTTCTTTTGAAAAAGAACCAAAACTTTTGGTTCCAATTGGCTCCGCCAATTGATCTCTTCATATGCTTTAGTGGTAGTTCTTTTGAAAAAGAACCAAAACTTTGGTTCCAATTGGCTCCGCCAATTGATCTCTTCTCATTTTAGGGATGGTTCTTTTGGAGCAAAACTTTAGTTCTAATTGACTCCGCCGATTGATCTCTTCTCACTTTAGGGGTGGTCTTTTGAAACAAAACTTTTGTTCCAATTGGCTCCGCCAATTGATCTCTTCTTGTACTTTAGGGTTTGTTCTTTGAAGAAGAACCATCTGATCTGTGTGGATCGTAAACATGGCTAATACCTATAATCTCAAATCTTTGACAGACGAACTCAATTGGCGTAGCCAATTGCAACAATAGTTTTGCTTCTTTTTCAAAAGAAGTCACCTACCAAGAACTAGTCACTCCGCAACACAATTCCAGACAGCCATTTGAAAACCGCAAAACTCAATTGGCGGAGCCAATTGGAACAAAAGTTTTGCTTCTTTTTCAAAAGAAGTCACATTATTCGGTCGTTAAACACAACTCCAAACAGTACTTCATTGACAGAGGTCACATGCAAAATGCCACCACCTTGGGATCACGTGCCGGTGGACGGGTGGAACGATGATCTAAGCGGTGCGTCGTACGGAACTCGGATCCTCGTCCAAAGAGGCGTTGGCAAGAGCAATGAGCTGGAACGGGTTCAAGAAGGCGGTCAACCGCGCCGGCACCCAGGTGCTGATGAAGACGGGCCAGGTCGAGCGCACCATCGACCGCGAGTACGAGGTGCAGGAGCGCCGCTACCGCGTGCTCGAGGCCGCAGCCACCCAGCTCCAGAAGGACGCCAAGGGCTACCTCGACGCTCTCCGCGCAATGACGTCGGCCCAATTGAAGATTGCCGAGACCATTGACGTGTTTTACGGCGATGCCGGCGGCCGCGACGACGCGTCGAAGCACTACCTCACCACCGTCCAGGAAATCGACGCCGAAACCGTCAAAGAGCTCGACGAGCCGTACCGCGAAACGGTGCTCGAGCCCATCACGCGTTTCTGCAGCTATTTTGTCGACATCAATGAGGCGATCAAGAAGCGCGACCACAAACTGCTCGACTACGACCGGCTGAGACACAAGACGACAAAGCTCATCGACAAGCCCAGCAAGGACGCCAGTAAGCTTCCGGTGGTTGAACGCGAGGAGAAACAGGCCCGCGAGGTGTACGAGGACCTCAACAACCAGCTCACGGCAGAGCTCCCGCAGCTCATCGACTTCCGCGTCCCGTACCTCGACCCGTCCTTCGAGGCGCTCGTCAAGATCCAGCTCAAGTTCTGCACCGAGTCGTATGCGCGACTCGCAGAGGTCCAGCAGTACCTCGAACCCCAGGTACGCGATGAATACGCCAATGGCCAACTCGACTCGTATGTCGAACACGCTCTGCTCCAGATGCGCGAGCTCAGCATTGTCGCTCTCTGATTTCTATCTATTGACGTAGTTATCTTCTTTTGGTATCTTTGATTTATAGATTAACTATCTGTTGTTGACGTGGTTATCTTCTTTTGAAAAAGAAGCAAAACTTTGGTACCAAATGGCTCCGCCATTTGTGTTTATGGCGTTCGTTCTGCCCGGGCATTTTGGGTGGTGTCTTCTTTTGAAAAAGAAGCAAAACTTTGGTGCCAAATGGCTCCGCCATTTGTGTCTACCACAGCTCCCCATATCTGAATACAAAGTCTCTGTTGGATTCCCCGAACTCAATTGGCGAGTCTCTGCTTGATTCCCCGAGCTCAATTGGCGGAGCCAATTGCCAAAAGGTTTTGCTCTTTTTCAAAAGAAGAAACTACCACTCCAAGTCATATACTTACCATCCTTCAGGACTTCAGGTTCTTCAAAGAGCCTGGTGTGAGCTCTTTGTGTACTGGAAACTAAAAAAGAACAATTGGCGGAGCCAATTGCCAAAAAGTTTTGCTTCTTTTTCAAAAGAAGAAACTACCAAGCGTCCAAGTGACGTACTTACCATCCTACAAAACTCCAGGTTCTCATAGTGGTTAGTGTGAGCTGTTTGTCGACAGAACATAAATAAACAATTGGCGGAGCCAATTGCTAAAAAGTTTTGCTTCTTTTTCAAAAGAAGAAACTTCCAAGCGTCCAAGTGACGTACTTACCATCCCGCAGGACTCCAGGTTCTCATACTGGTTCGTGTGAGCTATAATTCGACAGAACATAAATAAACAATCGGCGGAGCCAATTGCTAAAAAAGTTTGCTTCTTTTTCAAAAGAAGAAACCAAAAAATGGCCCCATAGTGTTAGGCGATTTCGGGCTCTCCACACTGCTTAGTCCGCCGGTATCGGTCGCATGTGGTCCTGACTCAAAGCGATATCGAATCCTCTCGAGACTTTCCATCTCCACACAATGGTTGCAACCAAAAAAATCGTAGTTCTTTCCGGTGACCACGTCGGTCCCGAGGTGACGGCAGAGGCCGTCAAGGTTCTCAAGGCAGTCCAGAGCGCGTCTCTTCAGGCTGAGTTCGAGTTCGAGGATCACCTCATTGGCGGTGCGGCTATCGACGCAACGGGATCTCCTCTTCCGGACGAGGCACTCGAGGCTTCGAAAAAGGCCGACGCCGTTCTTCTCGGCGCAGTGGGTGGTCCCAAGTGGGGAACGGGAGCAGTCAGACCTGAACAGGGCCTGCTCAAGATCAGAAAGGAACTCAACCTCTACGCAAACCTGAGGCCATGCAACTTTGTGAGCGAGAATCTGTACAAACTCTCCCCGCTCAAAGAGTCCGTGGTTGAGGGCACGGACTTTGTGGTTGTGCGTGAACTCACGGGAGGCATCTACTTTGGCGAGCGCCAGGAAGAGGATGCCAACGGTGTTGCGTGGGACACAGAGAAGTACTCTGTTCCCGAGGTGACGCGAATTGCCCGTATGGCCGGCTTCATGGCCCGCCAGTCGAACCCTCCTCTCAAGGTGTGGAGTCTCGACAAGGCAAATGTGCTCGCGTCGAGCAGGCTGTGGCGTAAGACCGTCACCAAGGTCATGACCGAGGAATTCCCCGATGTCCAGCTCGAGCACCAGCTCATTGACTCTGCGGCGATGATCCTCGTCAAGAACCCCCGCCAGCTCAATGGCATCATCATCACGTCGAACATGTTTGGCGACATCATCAGTGACGAGGCGTCTGTGATTCCTGGCTCGCTGGGACTTTTGCCCTCTGCATCGCTGTCGAGTCTGCCAGAAAAGAACGACGCGTTTGGTTTGTACGAGCCCTGCCACGGTACTGCCCCAGATCTGCCCAAGAACAAGGTGAACCCTGTGGCGACGATCCTCAGTGCCGCAATGATGCTCCGGCTGTCACTTGGTCTTCCGAAGGAGGCTGCCGCCGTTGAGCAGGCTGTTCGCGACGTTTTGTCTTCTGGTGTCGCTACTGGCGATATTGGTGGTTCCTCTTCGACCACTGAGGTTGGCGATGCAATTGCTGAGCGGGTCGCCAAGCTCCTTAAATAGTGTACATGCATTTTAACGATTTCATCTTTTTTTGGGGGTCTTCTTTTGAGAAAGAAGCAATTTTTGGGGGTCTTCTTTTGAAAAAGAAGCAAAACTTTGGTGGCAATTGGCTTGCGCCAATTGTGGTTTACATCCTTTGGTAGCGTTTGATATTTAAGTCTTCACATTTGAGAAAGAAGCAGATCTTAGGCAGCAATTGGCTTGCGCCAATATTGGTTTAGTGGTGTATTAGCTCGCATACCGTGCTCCTTGACCGAAAAATTCAAAAAGATCATCCAGGTCGGAAAACGAATATTGATCGACGTTGATACTCTCGAGCCAACGTTGCAGAGGTGGATTGTTGGCTGCAGCCAGTATTCTGAGTTTAGGGTAAGCGACGCGGGACACAAATGGTGATTCGTGCAGTAGATCAGGGGGCCATGCTTGTATCATCCATTTATGCACTCTTGTCAAAAACATGGGCCAGTTTCCATTTGGACGATACGGCTCGGGTTCTTCTTTGAGGATAAAGGGAAGTACATGCGATGGCATGGCAAGAAAGCACCCATCATACATCTCGGCAAGGAGTGTCGGTAAATCATCTGACAATTGAGATCCGTAGAAACACCCTGTGCGAAGATCTTCTGCAAGGCGCTGTATAACCGCCACCTCTGTCGCACGAAGAGTCTTGATACAAGTGTTATAACGGGGAATGTTGATTGATTCTGCAGGAAAGACATCGTCGTCTTTGAGATAGGCTGGTAACGGAGCATTTGCAGGAGGAACAACCAAAACGTCAGAAGGCACAGAAGCTTCAGTTACAATCATCGGTACGTAGGGTGGTCGACGTGCAGGACCCCTGCAGCTGTTGTATTCAGGGCGAGGGTAGTAAGGGTTGTCCTTATGTGGGTGAGGGGTAAATGTCCTAGAGTCAGGGGCTATCCATTGCTCATCCTCGCCAATCTTGTAGACTTGGGCAAGGCTGAGATTGGTGGTTCTTGCTACCATTTCAAGAACAGCAGCAACAGTATTGTCTCTGAGGAAGGAAAAGCCATAGAGTGCCCCAGCTAAGCGGTAACGGGATAGGAAGGACTTAGATTGCGTTAACCACCTTGCAGCCATGTTTGGATTGTTTGCCCAGCGAGGATTCCTGGCCAATTCAGCGTTTACTCTGTCATAGATTGGCCTAATTTCGGACTCGTCAATACGAACATACATTGTTGATTTTTTTTTGGTGGTATGCAGATTCTCAAGCGGGCAGTTGTTCTAGTTATGAATTTTTTTTTAGTACCACGAGTTTCAGCCTTTATATAGTTTGTTGTGTCTAATGCATGGGATCCATGCATGTTCACCTCCCTAGTCACGCTTTGCCTCGCAACTCGTTTTGTTTATTGTTTTGGAGTATTGGCCACCAATCTACGCAAATTTAGCTCGATAAAATACTCGACTTTTTCGGCTGGTCTACTACAGACTGTGTTCTGGTGTGGCTCCTAATTAGGTTCTATAGTGATTAGTCCTATCACATGCTTGGCCCATACCGTCTATCTGAAATGGTAACCATCGAATAAAATAGAATCTTTACACTAAAACAAGAACCCTGAGAACAATTGGCGTGAGCCAATGGGCACCAAAAGTTTTGCTTCTTTTTCAAAAGAAGAATCTCCGCCCCACCAGTAGCATCAGAAGAATTGGCGTAAGTTTTGCTTCTTTCTCAAAAAAAGGCACCAAAAAACAAAAAAAAGTGACTGAAATCTAGATACGTTTAGAACTTGGCCTTGCCGGCCTCGACAACGGCCCATCCCTCCGGAGTGAGAGGAACGTACTCGTCGCCCTGGAGCCAGTAGATGGTCTCGTCAGGCGAGGGAATCTTCTGATCGCGGTACACCTTCTTCTGGATCTTGTTGTTGCCGGTGAGAGGAATCTGGTCAACGTACTTGATGAAGATCGGCACGGCGTAGCGCGGGAGACGCTTCAGCAGCATCTTGCCGAGCTTGGAGTGATCCGGCAGGACGCCAGGCTTGCGGGGCTCGATGACGGCGAACCCGGCGCGTCCCTCGTGGTGCGGGACCTTGACGCCCACAACGACGCACTCGCTGATGAGCGGGTCGACGGTGAGGGCCTCCTCGACCTCGTTGGTGGAGACGTTCTCGCTCTTCCAGCGGAAGGTATCGCCCAAACGGTCGACGAAGTAGAAGTTGCCGTCGACGAGGCGCAGGAGATCGCCGGTGCGCACCCAGGCGTCGCCCTTTTTGAACACGTCGAACGCGATCTTCTCCTGGGTCGCCTTCTCGTTGCCCTTGTAGCCCTGGAACTCGGCAGAGATGTCCTTGGCGTCGATCTTGAACAAAAACTCACCGGGTTCGTTCTCGGCAACGTGCTCACACAGGCCCGTCGACATGTTCCGGTGGAGCTCCTGCGTGTCGGGATCGATACGCGCAATGTCGAATTTCGTCGCACGCATCGCCGCCAGCGTCAAAGAACCAAAGCTGCCGCAGGCGCCAATACCCCACTCGCCGTCCTGGACGTTGTTGATGGCGAGCGGGAACTCGGTGGCGCCGTAGAACTCGGCAATGCGGCCGATGTTGAACCGCTCCTTGAAGTTGCGCCAGATATCCGGACGCAGACCGTTGCCCATGGCCTGGCGGACGCTGTGGGTGCGCTCGTCGGGGTGCGGCGGCGCATTGAGCAGGTAGCGGCAGGTCTCGCCAACGTACTGGATGAGCGTCGCCTTCGACAGCTTGACCTGCGTCCAGAACGTCGTCGTCGAGAACTTGTGGCCAATCGCGTAGGTGCACCCGGCGTGGAGACTCGACATGAGGCCGAGAACCGCCGCCGTCGAGTGGTACAGCGGCATGGCCGAGTAGAACACGTCGTTCGAGTCCATGCGGTTGATCTTGGCGTACATGTTCGCGCCGTACACGCTCTTGCGCCACGACATCCCTGCCGCCTTGGGCAGGCCGGTGGTGCCGGAGGTGTAGATGTAGCACGACGGGTCCGCCGCCGTGGGGTTGCCGCGTTCCGCCGGCGTGACGAGCAGCGGCTGGTAGTTGGCCAGCACGTGGCGGAAGTGGGCCTCGTCGGCGATCACGATCGACACGCCCGCGTTCTTGAGCTCGCCGGCGCAGGTGTCGACGTGGGCAGCAATCTCGGCGTCGGCAATGAGGATCTTGGCGTCCGCCGCAAGCACGCAGTGGCGCAGCGACGCGTCCTGGAGATTGTAGTTGATCATCGCCGGCGTCGCGCCCAGCTGCCACAGCGCAAACCACACAAACACAAACTCGGGCTTGTTCACAAAGTCGAGCGCAACGCAGTCGCCGACGCGGATGCCGTGCTCCTGGCGCAGGTACGCGCTGTAGCGCAGAATGATGTCGTGGGCCTCCTTGTACGAGTAGCTGCGGACGTGGAACAGGCTGTCGCGGTCGGGTCCGTCGGCGGGTCCGCTCGCGGTTGTGCCGAATCGCGGCTCAGGATACACCAGGAACGCCTTGTTGGGCGTGGCCTTGACGTTTTTCTCGAACTGGTACCACATGTTCATCTGGTTGTTACGCTGGGCGCTAAGGAACTGCGCAACAGCGGTCACAAACCCCTTGATCATGACGAAATCGTTGCGCACGCGGTACTTGGCGTCGACGTAGCCCAAGCCCAGCGCCGCCAAAGCGGCCAACTCGATTCCAGACATTATTAGCCACTGAGTGTTGTCGATATCGTGTAATGCGGCAAGTGTGGGGAAGGTGGAAAAGGGGAGGAGGAGACGGCAGATTACCGAGACGCTAGGCTGCTGCGTATGCGTGGGCAGAGGGTGCGTTTTCTGGGGCGCTTTGATTACCTACCAATCGAGCCCACGAAAATGGCCTGTCCACAATGACAGCCAGGAGGTGTGGGGAACCCGTCAAACTGCCGAGGCTGCTAATTTAGACGCGTGACTCAGCCGCGGGTCCGATCCTCATGTGATACCTGTCGCTCCGAAAATCCTCCGTGTGATGGGTGCTGTTTTCAAGTGAAGATCTTCTTTTGAAATTGGGGCAAAAGCTTGGTGGCAGGCGGCTCACGCCAATTGGGTTTTTTGTAGTGTTGCAAAACGTTCTTTTTTGACGCTATCGACGGACGCCAATCGGCCCGCCTAGATTTGATAATGACAGATAAGGCTGTGGGGCCCGGAATTCTTCTTTTGAAAAAGAAGCAAAACTTTGGTGGCAATTGGCTCACGCCAATTGGCTTTCTGGCAGTGTATTTCATACATGAAGAAAGCACTGTCCTGTCCTGTAGGTTCCTGTTGATTAAAGCTGCAAGGCTGAGAATCTTCTTTGAAAAAGAAGCAAAACTTTGGTGGCAATTGGCTCACGCCAATTGGCTTTCTAGTAGTGTGTTTCATGGACAAATGAATTTGTGGTGTTCCTCGAATAAACGAGGCATAAGGACTTAGAGCATCGTCATTCTTATTTCGTAGCTAGTCATTACAGGCTCTAATTAAAAAAAAGCTGCAACTGCCTATTCCAGCTCTCGAAAAACGACATCACTGCCACGCGATAACGCAATTATTGTGAGGGCTCCATAGGGTCACAAGAGGAATCAAAATTAGTGGAGTACGTTTAGTTTAGTGACAGAAACCCGCACCCAAAATCTGAGTGAATTTGGACATCGAAACGGCCAAAATCAGACGGGTCAAATCGCCCGATATAAGTGAGGGTTAGGGTCTACCTAGAACCGCATTTGACCGTTTGGTAGGAGCTCGTGACAATCCAGCGACACCAGTTCATACGCAGCCAGTTTTAGCATACTGATAATCCAATAATGTGGTCATTCCTAACTACTGTAGACTTGCATTTTACTCAAAAACTACTGACAGTCTATTTTAGGCTCCGAAACATCACCTCACAACTAAATTAATTGCAGTCACTGCGTGGTACAGTTGACGGGTCAACTAAATTAATGAATATAATGAGTTTGAGGACAGAAGTCTACGCACAGGAATCTACTCAGTTTGGAGAATGAAATGGCCGAAATCAGAGGGGTCAAAAGGCCTGATATAAAGGAGGGTTAGGGTTCATGAGCAGACGCGTGACTTCATTTGGCTCTGGTAGACGCTGCGACAATTGACCAAAAAATGACCCATCCAAGAACCAATTGGCGATAGCCAATTGCCACAAAAGTTTTGCTTCTTTTTCAAAAGAAGCACCAGTATTATACTATCCGCTCGGGCTTGGTAAACACTCTCACAGCACTTCTAAGCCAATTCCATGAGGTGAGCCAATGAGTGTCTCAAACTGCGTCTTACTCTGAGCCATGCCATGAACCAAAATAGAACAAAACGTTTTGCTTCTTTTTCAAAAGAAGCGACAAAAAAAAAGAAGCGACCCAAAAAGAAGCGACCCAAAAAATCGGTACTCCCAACGATACCTAAGCTGAGCATTGTTGTTTGTTCCCAATTCAGCTCAGCAGGTCGGTATCAACAAAACACTGCAAATGTAAACAAATAACACCCCTTACTTCCAAACACTCACTTCAAACTCACCACCACAAAAATGGACGTCCCGGTGATCGAGTTCCTCAAGGACAAGGTCTATCTGGGAGCCTACGACTCGGAGCCAAAGGATACTGCCTCCAGGGTCCACTTCAGCATCGACGACGTGCTGCCATACAACAATTTCCATCATGACTTTGGTCCTCTCAGCATCTCGCACCTGTACCGGTTTTCGGTGATACTGCACGAAATCCTGGGTAACGAGGAGAATGCCGGCAAAGCAGTGGTGTACTACTCGTCCACAGACCCGCGCAATCGCGCAAATGCTGCCTGTGTCCTGTGTAGCTACATGGTTCTCATCCAGTCGTGGCCACCTCACCTTGCGTTAGCGCCAATTGCACAGGCGCAGCCACCACTTATGCCGTTCCGCGACGCCGGGTACTCTGTTGCGGACTTTGTTCTCACGATCCAGGACGTTGTTTACGGTCTGTGGCGAGCAAAGGAGAACGGACTGCTCGACCTGCGTTCGTTCGATATCGAAGAGTACGAACACTACGAGATGGTCGAGAATGGTGACCTGAACGCCATTGCCCCCCACTTTGTTGCGTTTGCGTCCCCCGTCCAAGACCGCACGTCGAAAACAACTTACAACCCAAAACTCAATGGCCCATTCCGCCGTGTCCTCGACTACTTTGAGCGCCACAGCGTCAAACTGGTCGTACGTCTGAACTCACACCTGTACGACAAGGACGAATTTGAGAACCGTGGAATCAAGCACATTGACCTAATTTTTGAAGACGGCACCTGTCCCAGCATGACCTACGTCCAGGGCTTCATTGGCGCCGTAGAGGGCGCCATCAAGGACGGCAGCAAGATCGCCGTCCATTGTCGCGCTGGTCTTGGCCGCACTGGATGTCTTATTGGTGCCCATCTCATCTACACTTATGGATTCACCGCCCAGGAGGCCATTGGCTACATGCGGTTCCTGCGTCCAGGCATGGTCGTGGGATCCCAGCAGCACTGGCTCTATCTCCACCAAAACAGCTTCCGCGACTGGCGAAGAACCATGCGTCTGTCCCGCGTTGCCGACGACAGCTTGGCTGGCTACTGTCCCATTGTCCCACTTACATCTCCCGAGGCCGGTCTGCGATCGCCAAGTGGAGCCCTCCGGAGTCCTTCGGGTAGCGTACCCCGTACTCCCGAGCGCAGCATTTTGGGTAACATGAGCAACACCAACTCGGTTCTTCCGGTGCCCACCCCTGGACAGCCCCGCAAATCGCCTTCTCCAGCACCGGTTCGCGTGCGATACGCTCCCACAGCATCGCGCTACCAAACGATTCAAAATAACGGCACCAACAGCGACGACGAGGGCGATACCGACGACGAAATGATCCACCCTGGTATCCGTCCTGCTGCCACCCCCGAGGACAGAGGCATGTCGGTGTCGCGAACAAGAGCCACTCCAACAGAGCCAGAGTGCAGTCCGCGTCGCAGAACTGTCACGGAATACGCCCAGTACACTCAGGAGCAGCAGCGAGCGCTTGCGTCGAAAATCCGCACTGTGTCTTCTCCGCGTCGGCGACGACAAGCGAGTGGATCTGCTTCCGAGGGAACCGTCACGCCTGTGGGTACTGTCCGACGGCCACGAGTGGCAAGTGTTCACAAATAGAACTTCATACTATTAATTCGCTTCATACCTCTTTTCTTATGTTTCGTCAAATCATCCTGGGTGGGACACTTCTTTTGAAAAAGAAGCAAAACTTTTGGTTCCAATTGGCTCCGCCAATTGTCTTGGAGGCTTGGACACAGTTGGCCCCAGCCAATTGCAACGGTTTTGCTTCTTTTTCAAAAGAAGATTAATTTGGTAAACTTCTTTCGAAAAACAACAAACCAGTTGTACTGTGAATGCCGCCAGTGATTCGTGTCTAAACCTACAAAACATTAGTGAAGCTCATCGGAACAAAAGTTTTGCTTCTTTTCAAAAGAAGATCCACTGATGGTACACGGATCTGACTTTACCAAATATCGTCAGTAGCTTACCCATCACCGAAATTTCACCTCGACGCACTGAAATTTTTATTTTTAACGTACGATAACGCAGTTGAGGTCTATTCCGCGGAAAGGGTGGAGCGTCAGCAAGTCAGTGCGCGCCATTTGCCCACGTGGGCGGCGCCCCACAGTGTGGGTCCAGTTTTAAGCCCGAACCCTGAAAAGTGCGCGAATTTTCTTGGAGCCAATAGCTCTGGGGCACGCAGGTTATACCACGGCAAAAACGCACCGTTTGCACAAGATAGTAGCGGATAAATAGGGAGGGTTAGGGTGGATCCCGGGGGAGCCGCATCCCCAGGAACAGGGGAGGAGGGCACGTGCGTGCCCCATCTGGCCCGCTTAAATACCCCCACGATACCAAAATTCCTCAACGTATGTTGTTTCCATTGGTATTTGTTGCGAGTGCGCTTGCAGAGTCGCCCTACGCGCCCCAAAGTGCAAATTGCCCGGAGGGATCGCTTGTACGCGCTGCTAGTGGCCTAAGTTCTGGTGAGGAACAGTTTTTGAGCCAGAGAAGTGCCGTCACAAAAGCGGCCTTGGTCGACTGGTTGTCGAACTCGAACCTCGACAATGTTGATGCGTCGTCATTTGGTGATATCCAGATTGGTATTGCCGTGTCTGGTGGTGGTTACCGCGCGATGTTGACGGGAGCCGGTATGATCGCTGCTTTGGACAACCGTACAGACGGCGCGAATCAGCCTGGCCATCTTGGCGGTCTTCTTCAGGCCACAACTTATTTGTCTGGACTGTCTGGCGGAAGTTGGCTCGTGGGTTCGCTCGCGATGAACAACTTCTCGTCGGTGCAGGATCTCCAGAACAACAACCAGGTGTGGCAACTTGCTGCGTCGATTCTGGATCCGGATGGTGCCGACTACAACGCGAACAAGGCCTACTTTGACACGCTTTTCGCCGACCTCAAGGCCAAGCAGGACGCAGGGTTCAATGTGTCCCTCACGGACCTGTGGGGACGCGCACTGGGTTACCAGATGTTCGCGTCTAGTGAGGGTGGCCAGGGCCTGTCGTTCTCGTCGCTCGCAGACTACGATACTTTTACGAGTGGAAACATGCCGTTCCCGATCATTGTGTCTGACCGTCGCGGAATTGGCGAGAGTATCATCAGCCTCAACTCAACCGTGATGGAGTTCAATGCATACGAGGTGGGCAGCTGGGACCCGAACTTGTACGCCTTCACGAACCTCGAGTACCTTGGTTCGGATGTGAACAACGGCGTCACGAACGGCTCGTGTGTCAAAGGATTCGACAACGCTGGTTACATCATTGGCACGTCGGCGACGCTGTTCAACGAAGCCCTTCTCAATCTCGTCAAGATCGACGATGTACCGCTAGTTGAGCCTCTCCTGAAACCGATCATCGATGGTCTCCAGCTGTGGGACCAGGCTGATGGCGACGTGGCCATTTACGAACCCAACCCATTTGCCGGCGTGCCAGAGGCCTCAATCAAAAATGACAAGCTCATGACGCTTGTCGACGGCGGCGAGGACAACGAAAACGTTCCTCTCCACCCGCTGATCCAGCCCAGCCGTAACGTGGATGTGGTGTTCGCCATGGACTCTTCCGCGGACACCGACGACGATTGGCCGAACGGCGGCGCACTTATTGCCACTTACGAACGCCAGTTTGCGTCGCAGGCGAACGGAACCGTTTTCCCGTACGTTCCTGATTCCGACACGTTTTTGTACGGTGGACTCACGCAACAGCCCACTTTCTTTGGATGCAACCGCACAAACTTGACGACGCTTTTCGCTGCGGATACTCCCGAGAGCGAACGCCATTACCCGCCTGTTGTTGTGTACATGGCGAACTCGTGGCACAGCTACCTGTCGAACAAGAACACGTTCCAACTCAACTACCCCGAGGACCAGGTTGGAAGCATGATTGAGAACGGGTACAACATCATGACGCAGAACAACGGCACCCTCGACTCTGAATGGCGGACCTGCGTCGCCTGTGCCGTGATTCTGCGCGAACAGCAGCGGAATGGCGAGTCGCCCACGGAACAGTGCCAAAAGTGTTTCGACAACTACTGCTGGGACGGCAGCACTGTTGGCGCCATCCACGGCGGTGTTTCCCGCCGCGACGGCAAGAGTAATATCGTGTGGTAGCCTACCCCGTACCTACAAAATTAAAGTTTAGCGAAATTTCAGCGTTTGCATGCCGCCTTCTCGACGCGTCTTGGCAGCCCTAGGCAGCCCTGGACAGCCCTGCCTGCCCTAGCTTCTACCCATGTCGACCCTAGCCCTATGACGCAGTCATCGGGGGCCGTTAAGGTCAAGATCCGACGTTAGTGTGATGACTAGTGCCTAGTGGGTGGTGCGGAGAGGGTTTTGTATAGGGAAATCATCCCCGAATGGGTGAGGCTAATATACTCTGTGTACTCGGGATCGACGTCACCGCCTGGTTCTTCCCCAAACCCCGACGCACCGGCACACCATCCCGATCGACCGGATCGGGTGGCACTTTTTTTTTCTGTTGTTAGTGGTGCCATCGCCCATACGGCACGAAGTCAAACCTACTCCGCCTCTGGTTGTCTGCACAGCCCCAGCTCAGCCCTTCCCGGCAGGCGGACTAAGCGGAATTTTGAGATCGTCAAGTGCCGAACTGCCGGAATGTACCACTACCGCCTGTACCTAAACTGCAGTATGTCTAGCAAATTAATTAAAAAAAAGTGGCCACCCAGGAAAAGTTTCGCCTTGGCAAGCACGCTGTCTAAGCGTTCGTGTGATCGTTTGGCAGCCCCACCATGTTCCCTCCCAAAAGCGGGCTGCAGATACCCATCGCCCACGTTTACTAGCACAAACCCTATTGGGAGCCCTGAAGGTCCAGGGTTTATAACAAACTAAACTCGTGGTTGCTATTTTCTTTGGCGAACGGTTCCTAAAAGTTTTCCGAAAACCAAAACAAATGTACGCGAATCTCGTACTGGCTGCCCTCGCAGGCGTCAGTCTCGCCTCCACATCGCCATATGTGCCGAGGAATGTGAGTTGTCCGTCGAACGCCAATTTTGTGCGCACGGCCACGGACCTGAGCTCTGGCGAGCAGAACTTCCTCAACAAGCGCAACCAGGTGACGCGTGAGGCGCTCATCGACTGGCTGTCGAAGTCGAACCTGACGGACTTTGACGCGTCGAGCTTTTTGTCGAACCAGACGGTTCCCGTGGGCCTCGCCTTCTCCGGCGGTGGCTACAGAGCCATGTTGAGTGGTGCCGGTATGTTGGCTGCCCTCGACAACCGTACCGATGGCGCCAATGACAATGGCGGCTTTGGCGGTCTTCTCCAGGCGTCGACGTATCTCGCCGGTCTGTCTGGCGGCAACTGGCTCGTCGGATCGATTGTGGTGAACAACTTCACGAGCGTCCAGGCTCTCCAGGCCGACAAGGACCTGTGGAACATCAAGCACTCGCTCATCAACCCTGGCGGCATCGACATCTTCGAGACGGCTGATTACTGGACGACCATCAGCGACGATGTCGACGACAAGGGCGACGCCGGTTTCAACACTTCCCTGACGGACCTGTGGGGCCGTGGACTTGGCTACCAGATGTTCAATGCGTCCAAGGGTGGCCAGAACCTTAGCTATGTCGCCATTCGCGACTACGACGCGTTCAAGAACGCCGAGATGCCGTTCCCGATCCACGTCACCGACCGTCGTGGCATTGGCGAGACGATCATCAACCTGAACTCCACCGTGTTCGAGTTCAACCCGTACGAGCTGGGATCCTGGGACCCCAACATCTACAGCTTCACCGACCTCGAGTACATTGGCTCCAACGTCGACAACGGCAAGCCCACGGGCAACGAGTGCATCAACGGCTTCGACAACGTCGGTTTCATGATCGGCACCTCCGCGACGCTGTTCAACCAGTTCCTGCTGCGTCTCAACTCGACCGGTCTCACTGGTGAGATCTACAAGATCGCCCACAAGATTCTCCAGAACCTGGGCAACGACGGCGACGACATTGCCATCTACGACCCGAACCCGTTCAAGGGCGTCGAGGCGTCGTCGAACTCCAAGGACTCGATTCTGACCCTTGTTGACGGCGGTGAGGACAACGAGAACATTCCCCTCCACCCGTTGATCCAGCCCCAGCGTAACGTCGACGTTGTGTTCGCTTTTGACAACTCTGCCGACACCAGCGACTATTGGCCCAATGGCAACTCGCTCGTGGCCTCCTACGAGCGCCAGTTTGCTGGACAGGCCAACAACACCATCTTCCCCTACGTTCCTGACAACAACACCTTCGTGTACGGCGGACTCACCGAGCAGCCCGTGTTCTTCGGCTGCAACCGCACGAACCTCACGTCGCTGTTCAACAGCAGCCTCCCCGAGAGCGAACGCTTCTATCCTCCTGTCATTGTGTACGTTGCCAACTCGAACCACAGCTACGCCTCGAACAAGGACACCTTCAAGCTGTCGTACGCGACCCACGAGGTGGCTGGCATGATCGAGAACGGCTACAACATCATGACCCAGAACAACGGCACCCTCGACTCCGAGTGGCGTAGCTGTGTCGCCTGCGCCGTGGTTCTCCGCGAACAGCAGCGTCGTGGCCAGAGCCCCACCCAGCAGTGCCAGAAGTGCTTCTCCAAGTACTGCTGGGACGGCACCACCGTCGAGTCCGGCAGTGTCCACCGTCGCGACAACCAGACCAATTTTGTCAACTCGTCCTCGTCGTCTTCGGCTTCTGCCTCTGCGTCGGCCTCTGCGTCTGCCTCGAGCACCAAGGGCCACAAGAAGAACGACGCCGTGTCTCCTACGGCCGGAACCTCTGTTCTGTCCCTGGCGCTTGTCTCTATTGCAGCGCTGTTCCTGTAACTCTAGGCAGTTTAAAATGACACTACTTAATTCTTCTGAGCCTCTAGTTTGAGCTCATATCTCTGACTCGTCGGTTTCTTCGAATTACCCGTTGGAATGTTCCTTTGAAAAACATGTGGGTCGCGCACTGAAATGTTCTTTTGAAAAAGAACCAAAACTTTGGTGCCAATTGGCTGACGCCAATTGAGTTGACTCTAGAGACAATTTTGAGAACAACCACGACTTTAGTGGTAATTGGCGGACGCCAATTGGGTTAGCTCGTGAGACATTCTTGAACCAAACCTTGGGTACCAATTGACGCCAACTGAATGATTTGAATAGATTAGTGTTACTACAATACTTGTAAAGAACTCGGGTGCCTATTGGCATGAGACAATCGCCGTAAAAACTTATTGGGCATAGTAGGCGTGAACTGCCTGGTCGAGTGCCTGGCCATACACCCATACCTTGTCTGACTTGCCCTTCTCCTTGATGTGCTCCTCTGTTCTCGCAGCTGTCCAGGCGGCGATACGTCCAAGACGTGATCCGTTAAACTGCGCAAAGTAGTCCGCATCCTGCCATCCCTGGTTGAATCCTTCCTCGTATCGCCAGTGCTCCCAGTCCTGGTTCTTGTCCTGGCCCTCCCAGTAGTTCTTGTGGGCCTGCAACGATCTCTGGAGCACATCGTTCTTATCCTGAGCAGGTCCGTTGACAGCAGGGTTCGGCAGACCGCCCTGTTGGGCCATGTTCCGGAAGTCCCAGCTGCCTCCACTGCCCTGGCCAAACTTGAACGTCCAAAAGTACGCACCTGCACGAGCTCCGTGAAGGAAACACTTGAGCTGGTTCCGGCCAAACTCCGCCTCCTTCTGGCCACGATCTCCGTGTGACTTGTTCCAGCTCTCTTCGCTAAGACAGCACGAAAACTCGCCTACCATCACGTCGGACTTGTCGTCCTCGGGGATACACGACGGAGCAGCCTGGATATGTTCATCGGCGGACTTTTTCTTGTCGTCGTCGCTAAACGTGCGGTAAACATGCGTGTCAATCACGATTCCCGTCGTGGCAGGGTGTGAACTCGACGAAACATCCTGGTCGAGGCCCTCAATAGTCTTGCGCCAGCTGCCAAGGTCCCAGCCATCGCTCACGACGATAGGAATGCTTGCGTCGATCTTGCGGATCTTCGAAATGGCATCGAGGTAAAAGTTCTTGAGCTTCTCCTCGCCGTAGGGAGCCTCGTTCACCAACTGAATTCCAACCACGTTTTCTACGCCTTTCAAGTCTTTCACTGCGGTCTCATAAACCTCAATCGCAATGTCTCTATACTTGGAGCTGTGCCACAACTCTGCCTTCTTCGTGCTCGAGCCAGAGTGCTCGTCTCCATTGGCGCCTCCAGGAAGGCCATGGAAGTCAACCAGAACGCCAATCTGGTGCTTTCCGGCCTCGTCAATGATCGATCTCACGGCTTTCCACGAGTTCCGGTACACTTCAGCGTACTTTTCAAAGTCCGTGTGCTTGCAGAACTTGGGATCCACGTTCCAGAAGCCAATAGGCAGTCGAATGGCGGTAACGCCAGTATGGCTCAAAAACTGCCAGTCCTCGGGAGTGATAAACGTTTGCCAGTGGTGTTCCCACTTCTTGCGCATGTCGTCAATCTTCTCCCCAGACTTTTCAGACCCCTGCAGCGCAGCCAGTTCTGATCCTCCCTCGCTCTTGTCAGTGAAGAGGGAATCGTCGATCCAGCGTTCCTGGACAAACAACGCACCAAAGTTGACGCCAAACTGGAACCTGTTCCGGTACAGTTCCGCCTTTGTAGGCTTGTCCCCGGCCACAGCAGGTGCAGCAGCGACTGCGTCCTTCGTGGTCAGGTTGTGCATTAGCGAACCAATTCCCATTGTTGTAGATAGTGTGTTTTTGGTTTTGCGGGGTTAGAATGCAGTGGTATTTAACCGTTTCACCCGGGACCCTCGCCTGTTCGCCCCTAAGCAAAGGTTGCTCCTGTGGCTCAGCGACAAGTAACGTGCGTGGATCCTTGTCAGCCCTAACCCACCCCAAGCAACGCCCTCCGACCAACCGTCTTCTCCACCTTAACGGCTGCAGGCGAATGCTTTTTTGCGTGAAGATTAAACGGGCAAAAAGTTTATTTGGTTGTGGTTGTTAAGGTTCAATCTCGCTGGTTTGCGGGGTTAGCCAGCCATGCTATACTTCATGGTATACTGGCCATGTCATTCTTTATGGTCCGCAATTGGCGCGGCTAGAAGCTACAAAAGCTGCTTTCAATGATTCACATTGACGTATTCGGATCTCCGTGCAGAATGCGTTAACCAGGCCAAAGGTATTATTTCCTATTAGTCCTGCTATGTTGCTTAAATAGCGTCCACTGCGACTACCGATACAGGGTACTCCATGAACGACTTCAGCAAAGGTGGCTAAACTATTGACAGAACTTGATAAGTACCTATCTAGATCGACGAGCTGGATTCATACTTCCATAGACGAAATTCAGCTCAAGCGGACAGTCTAAAAAAAAAATTATGCGAGCTGGTCTCATGTGGTCCGACGAGACCACAATCTAACAAGCAACGGGGCCAGTGGTCTAGTGGTATGATACTTCCTTAGGGTGGAAGTGGTTCCGGGTTCGATTCCCGGCTGGCCCCCTCGTTTCTTTTTGCCATTTTTTTGCGGCCCCAGACCCAGGCAAACGGTGTTCGTGTTATTTAGAGCTTCAGAATGCGGTTTCGGGTCTTAGGCCGCACATCTACCGATGTCGACACGTGACTAAGTTGGGAAGCAGATAACCCCGCCCTGGGAGTCGCGATCTTATATGTAAAATACAGTACAAACCCGTTGGAAACCTGTTGGATGAAGTTAAATAGTCTTGACGCTAAACCTAATGCTAATTACTGAATCCCTGACACAATCTCAGACGCCTTTCCAAGTGCCTTGACCATTTTGAGACACTCGTCGCGACGCTGCACGACAAAGTCGGACTCTTTCATGAGCGCTTCGTAGTCGTTGTTGCTGAACAGTTTCTCGAGCAGCTCGTTCTGCAATGACACTTTCGAGCGCTCAACAAGGTTCAGCATCACTGCCTTGGGAACCATGTCTATTGCCGTCCGCTTGACAATGTTGAAGTATGAGGTGATGAGCAACTTGATCACGTCTGTTTCCATACTCTCGCGTTCGCTGAGCGTTCCAGACGCCTTGAGAACAGTAGGAGGCGCCTCCATAGCCGCCATCTTGCGCTTCGAGGCCTTCGACGAGAAGAAGGATCCAAAGAAGCCCTCCTTGGAGTTCTTGGCCTGGCCAGGAATAGTGCCATTCTCTGATGGGACAGTGGCAGTCTTGCCCTTGGGACGGTACTTTTCGCTAACAATTTCCATCGCAGTGTGGCCATCGACAAAGTCAGGATGGCCAGTATTGATGTATGCCGCCTCCATGGACACCATATCCGACACGAGCTTCTTTGTGGGGACTACGAGCTCCTGCAAAAAGTAAACCGCCTCGTTCTGGAGCTGTTCTCGCAACTGCGGGTAGCGTCTGAACAACGGCCGCTGCAGAATGTGGCCCAAAATGCGTACGAGTTCTTCGTAAATTAGGGTGATGCATCGCAGACTCGGCTCCTCGAACCGGTTAATCTGCTGGCGCACAATCACTTCGAAACCCTGCGTAGCTACAAACAGCGACGGATTCGAACCCGAAGAATTGTACAGAATGGTGCGGATGTCGACGTCCTTGACGTGCTCGAACGGGTCAATGGCCCTAATGCCGTTGGCGTAAAGTTCGTGGAACACAAACGAAATACGCGCACCCCCACTCAGCTCGCTCGTACTCAGATCCTCGGCATTGCCGTCGAGAATCGTCTCGTACTCTTTGCACAGCTCCGAGATGATGTTCAGCAACACATTCGATGGGCTGCTCAGCGAGTTGCTGTTGTAACCCAATTTTTCGAGCTCCTCCTGGTACTTGGTCAGAGCAGTGTTGATGTTGAGTTTGAGGTCCGGAAGCGTCTTGCTAATGTGGCGCATAAGGAGCGAGTTGAGTCTCATCGCCAAAAACGGCGTACCGCAGTAGGCAGCGTTGCTCGAGTATTTCGGGTGGTTCTCAAAGAACTGGCGCTCAGCCTCGAGCGACGCGCTGATCGCCTTGTTCGTGTTGATATCCTTCTGACTGCGGTTGATCACAGGCACGAATCCGAGACGGAGCTTGACGACTTTTTGACTGAGGGCATCGAGGACATCGGTACCTTCGTCCATCAAGTCGATCTTTGTGAGAACACCCAGCGTCCGCATACCCTGGGGATCGACCTCTCTCGCGAGTTTGAGGCCATCGGAGTTGGCGAGATCGCTGTTGGCTGCAGTCACAGCGAGAATGATCGAGTTCGGGTTCGAGATGTACTTCAAAATCATTTCCCTGATTAGGCGCTCAATATCCGGCGGCTGGTCGCCCACAGGAACCTTTGTGATACCAGGCAGATCCACGAGCGTCAACGTGAGTACGTTGGGGCTGTAGATGCGCAGGTTGATAGGTTGCGGCGAAATGCCAACATTTTTGCCTGTTACCTCCTCCGTCACGCGTACAATCTCGTTGCGTATAGCAGCAAAGTTGTAGAAGCGCTTCTTGGGCAAATGCAGAAACTCGCCCCATTCGTCCGGATTATCATCGGGTCCCAGCACCACGTCGTCAGGCACCTTTGCAGCACCCGAACCAGGCTTGATATTCGTGAGCTGAAGCACGAGTGGACGACGCGTTACAATTCCGGAACCACGGGGAAGGAAGTCGCGACCTACAAGGTTCTCGAGTACGCTGGACTTGCCACTCGATTGCGAGCCCACTACCGTGATCTGCGGGAGGTCAATCGGGTTGTTCGGAACCGGGCCCAGGAGCGAGAACACATCCTGGAGCTGATTGACAATGTCTATTAAGTGCTTGTCCATCGTAAATGCGGTGGAAAGGCGATATTGGCCAGCGCTACAGGTTGTTGTCGAAGTCGCGTTATGTAAGTGGCTGAACCAGGCTTATCATTCCCTCGACTCACTCGAGGGGTGGAACCTATATTAGGTTTCTTCATTTCAGATATTATTGGTATCTTTGAATGTACATATTTGGAGATTTTAATATCGCGGACCTCAGAGATCTTCTTTTGAAAAAGAAGCAAAACTTTTTGGCAATTGGCTAACGCCAATTGGTGATTTACTGTACTAATTTGGAGATGATTATATCGCGGACCTCAGAGATCTTCTTTTGAAAAAAAAGCAAAACTTTTTGGCAATTGACTTATGCCAATGGGTGACTGAGATAAACGAATTTGGAGATTGTTATTCTAGAGAATTTCAAAGATCTTCTTACGTGAAAAAAGCCGTTTGGCTCACACCAATTGGTGGTTGTAATATCAAACTCTTGACACAATTGGCGAAGCCAATTGCTACCAAAGTTTTGCTTCTTTTTCAAAAGAAGAAACCCACGGCGAAGCACCAACAAGTATAGTGAATAGATGTACACTTAAGTTTTAATCCCAGTCGTCGTCGTTGTCGTTCTCATCGTCAGAGCCTCCAACCTTCGTCTTGCGTGCACTGAGAGCCGCTGCGAGGGCGCTGGCCATACTCTCGCCGGCCGGCGGAGCCGCTGGACCGCTGGATGGCGGTGGTGCTCGAGGCTGCTCATCACGATGGGTGCTCTTCTTGAGAGTTCCAATGCCTGCCTGGGTAATGGAACTGAGAAGGGCACTCATGCCTGGATCACCAGCAACGGGTGGAGGTGGTGGTGCTTCTCCACCAGAACTGGGCGGTGGAGGACCACCAGGAGGGGGCGGTGGAATGCCTCCACTGGGAAGTGGTGGAGCAGCTGGAGCAGCACTTGGTAGCGGTGGAGCAGCTGGAGCAGCACCTGGAAGCGGTGGAGCAGCTGGAGGGGCACTTGGAAGTGGCGGAGCAGCCGGGGCAGCACTTGGAAGTGGTGGAGCAGCCGGAGGAGCACTTGGAAGTGGTGGAGCAGCCGGAGGAGGAGTAGGAGCCGCACTTGGAAGAGGAGGAGCAGCTGGAACTGCACTTGGCAAAGGAGGAGCACTCGGAGGAGCACTCGGAGGAGCACTCGGCAAAGGAGGAGCTGCGGGAACTTCTTTTGGAAGAGCTGGAGCTGCACCTGGCAATGGAGGAGCGGCTGGAGGAGCGGCTGGAGGAGCACTCGGCAACGGAGGAGCCGGAGGTGCCGCCTGGCTCGGAGCCGGTGAAGATGATACAGGTGGCCTTGGAGCCTGAGACGGCATTGGAGGAGCTGCGGGAATGCCACTCGGAAGTGGTGGGGCAGAAGGAACCGGAGATGCACCAGGCAAAGGTGGCGCAGAGGGAACCGGAGATGCACTCGCCTGTGGTCGAGGTGGTGCTACAATTACAGGAGGAGGTGTTGGCGCACTTGCAGCCGGTCGCTGAGGTGTCGGAAGTTGCATTACCGGCGGTTGAGCCGGTGGTTGTACCGGAGGTTGAGCTGGCCTCTGTGGTGTTGGAGGGTGCATTGCCGGAGACTGCGCAGGATGAGGTCTCGCAGGTGCCTGCGGGGGATGAGCAGGCAGGGCCGGAGGCCTTGGCTCTGGAGACGGAGCTGGTTGACCTGCTCTTGGCGGAGGAGGTGGAGGGGCTGCTCCTCCACGCGATGGAGGTGGGGGAGGGGCTCCACCACGAGCAGGAGGAGGCGGCGGAACAGGTCCACGTCCAGCCGGCAACGGAGGAGCCACTTGAACACCTGGACGAGGTGGAAGAGCCGCTGGAGGAGCTGCTGGAGGAGCATTGTGAACTGGGGGAGGAGCAGCGTGAACCGCAGGAGCAGCTGGTGTAGGTGTAACTCGCGATCCTGCACCAGCAAATGCTGGTGGCACGTTAAAGTGCGATGGAGCAGGAGGAACAGCATGCGTCTTTGGCTGTGGAGTGGGCGTAGAGTCTCGCGACTCTGCCGGAGAACTTTCGCTAGACACGTCTTGGCTCTGCGGACGCGCCTGAGCTGAACTTTGGCTCGACTGATGTTGGTCTCTGTCATGGTGTCCGAATCGTTTCCTGAACGATCCAAGGAATCCATGTCCGGATGACTCTGGAGCAGCTCCATCCACTTCGCCCTCGAAGTCCCCGCCAACGTCTGCGTGTCCTTCTGGTGGTGGAGGTGGAGGAGCAGGTGCGGACGGAGTAGGAGCCGTGACCGTCGACGGTGGAGCCGGTGGGGGAGGTGGAGGGGCTCGTCTGGCCGAATCTGCAGTTTGCTCTTCTGGTGGAGCGTATCTCCGTGGAATTGGCGGCTCCAATCCGACCAACGGGCCTCCCTGGCGGTTGATAAAGTCTTTGATGAACTGCGTGTTGGCTGCAATCATGTCTTCAGTGATGCCTTGCTTCGCCAGATCAGCATACAGTCCTCTCCACTCAATAGGAGGCTCGCCATCGTAATAAATCTGTTTGTGGAGCTGGTTACGCCGTCTGTGGGCGCCACCAGTGTCTCCTCTTGGACCAGGAGGCGCTGGTCGCGATGGTGGAGGTCCTCCTCCTTGCTTCTGTCGTGGCAATGCGGCCTTGTTGGCAAGTGTTTCTTTACTGGCATGTTTGTGGCGGTTCGTGACACTCTTAAAGAAGTGCGCAGCCTCTTTTTTGTCCTCAAACAACAGACCAGCAAGACACTCCTCAATCTCAAAGCTGTGGAAGAACGTTCGGTCCTGGTTGTAGGCAAAGTCCACAAATAGTTCCTGGTCCCACAACACGCCGTGGTTTCCTTGAATGTCCACTAACTTTAGGTAGAATGTCTTGCCCACTAAATCGTTCACAAGACAAATTGCCCCAGACAACCCAGTGTATTGCCATTTCGTGCTATCCGGGTACGCAATGTACAGACGCGCAACGGTTTCGTCCACGATTTTGTTGGATGCTTTCGGTACGACCCGTTTGATCTTCTTATCGTCCGCATCCTTGAGCGTGCCAGACCCAAGAAGCATCTGCATTGTGCCAACGATGGGGCAACTGCTATGGCTGAGCTTGAGAGGCTGCGGCAGACAATGACCTAAGCTAGGACGAGTCGAGTGCGATTTCTGTGTACTCCTGAAATTTAGATCCAAAGAGAGTTTCTGATCAATGTCTTTGGTTAATTTTTAAAAAACTACCTAATTATTTTGGTTACTTTGTCTACCTCTCCGCAATTGACCACATCAACGAAAAATAAGGAAAAAAACACGTGACGTCAACCGCATATTCAGACCTTGGCTTAGCAGTCAATTTATCACCATTTATCATGTCTAGCCGTCAGGGTGGAAAGTTGAAGCCTCTCAAGGCTCCCAAGAAGAAGGGTCCCGACTTCGAGGACGAGGAAGACGCAGCCTTCAAGGCCAAGCAGAAGGCTGATGCCCAGGCTCGCAAGGAACTAGCCGCCAAGGCTGCCAAGGGCGGCGCTTTCGGTGGTACTGGAATCAAGAAGAGCGGCAAGAAGTAAACTCTCACCACACTTTGAGCATACTTTTTCTGAAATCTACACTCGATTGTTTACTTGATTGTTCGCCAAACGATCATTTACCAGCACTGTGTACACTATAATTTAATCTAGACTCGAATTTGTCACCCCGACATTAATGTACTTGAGGAAGATTCGGACTCTGGGTATTCGTGGTGTCATGACCATGTCTGCGAGACCGTCACCTCCGAAATTCCATCAGTCTGCTGATGCAGTGAGAAAGGAAACCGCCAAAGTGCTTGAGAACACAAAGGCCCAGCTCGATAATGTGGCAAAGGCGCCTGCGAACAGTCTGGCGCTGTTTGCAGAGGCAGAAAACAAAATGACGTCCGCGAACAATGTTCTTTCGTTTTATCAGTATGTTTCTGAGGACGACAGCCTCCGCAAAGCGAGTGAAGAAGCAGAACAAGCATTCAGTGACTTGTTTATTGAGATCTACAAACGCGAGGACGTGTTTGAGTCTCTCCAAAAGGTTGGCACCCCATCCAACAAAGTGGACCAAAGATACCTGCAAAAAGTACTCAAGGACTTCAAGAGGAACGGTCTCGGCGTGGGTCTTTCCGAAGAAGACAAGAAGGAATTGACAAGACTGGAAATGAAATTGACGAGTCTGTGTATCAAGTACAACAGCAATATTGGAAACGACAATTCCTTCGAGGTGTTCACCGAAGAAGAGCTCAAGGGCGTCCCAGCTTCAGCCATGGAACAGTATGCTCGCACGCCTGAAGGCGGCTACAAAGTCACCTACAAAGCTCCTGAGCTGACGCCAGTCCTCAAGCATTGTGATGTCGAGGCCACCCGCAAGAAGATGTGGCTCGGCTACGAGAACATCGTGCCAGAGAATGAACCGTTATTCAAAGAAACGCTTGAGTTGCGCCAAAAGGTCGCCAAGATTTTGGGTTACAAGACCCATGCGGAATACGTACTTGCCGAACGGATGGCCCAGACTCCTGAGAAGGTAAAGGACTTTTTGGAGGACCTCGTTAAACGTGCCCAGCCTTTAGGAAAAGTTGAACTCGCCCAATTCGAGCAAGTCAAAGGATCGAAAGTGTATGCCTGGGATGTGAGCTGGTGCCAAAACAAGATTGTCGAGAACGAATTCGCAATCAACCAGGAAGAAATCCAGCAGTACTTCCCAACTCTTGAGACCGTCAAGCGTATGTTTGGAATCTTCGAAAAGGTCATGAATCTCGAGTTTGTCGAAGTTGAGCTGGAACCCGACCAGAAGTGGCACAAGGATGTCACCTGTTTCGCCATCAGTGAGGCAGGAGAGTTCAAGGGCTACTTATATCTGGACATGTATCCTCGCGAGAACAAGTACAACCACTTTGCCAATTTTTCGCTTCTGCAGGGCTTTGTTGATTCTACTGGCACGCAGCTTCCAGCGTCTGCTCTCGTGTGTAACTTCCCATCCTCGGGATTGTTGCAGCACCAGGATGTCGTGACGTTCTTCCATGAATTGGGTCACGGAATCCATGCTACCCTTGGCCTCACTCCCTATGCGCGGTTCTCGGGTACTAGCGTCGTTAGGGACTTTGTTGAGACTCCCTCACAACTTTTGGAGTATTGGACTTGGGATCCTGAACAATTGAGGGTACTGAGTTGCCAAAAGGACACGAAGGAACCATTACCCTCTACGCTCCTAAACTCGCTGGTGCGGTCCAAGAAGGCCAACAACGGCTCGTTTGTGCTCCGCCAACTATTCTTTGGCCTGTTCGATCTTGAAGCCCATACTTCATCCAACTTTGACCCGAAGGCCACCTGGCGTCGACTCCGTGATGAGGTCATTGGCATCTCGAGCCCTGAAGACCACGCCGGTTATAACCACTTTGCCCATATCATGGGAGGCTACGATTGCGGTTACTACGGATACATGTGGTCTCAAGTGTATGCAGCAGACATCTGGCACTCTTTGTTTGAAGCGAACCCCATGGACCCTGTAGTGGGTAGCAAGTATCGCGACCTCGTTCTTGCTCGTGGCGGAAGCGTGGACGCAAACGAGATGCTGAAAGAACTTTTGGGAAGAGAACCCAACAGTGTCAATTTCCACAAGGAGCTTGGTTTGCAGCAAAAGCTCTAGTTCTAAATCAGAGATGTGATAGGCGAAGAGCAAAAGCTTTAGTATAGTAAACTATTCTATAGATGTGATAGTCAAAAGCGGCCGAACAAGCCACACAGGACGAAAAAAAATAAAAATAGACTATACTTAAGGGTTCATGACTTTTGAGAGATGAAATCTCAGGATAAATATGGGTCAAAGTGACCAGTTTTGAGGAGCTACTCAACTGAACCAGCAGGAGTGTTGAGACTCACCAGCAGCTGCGTAAGAGCCCGCTTCGTTGTCTGATCTCCACGCAAGGCATGCGAGAATGTCGCATCCCGCAGTGGCTCAGGAAGGATCTGTCTCAGGGACTCTCGAGCCCTGGGGTCATCGCTGAGTCGGAGATAGCACCGGACAACGTGTTTGAGTAGTCGCGGAGAGATCGACTGTTCCGTTGCGAGGAGCTGCACCACATTGGCCAGAACCGTACTCACGGCAAAAAAGCGCTCGTAGGTCTGGCACACGTACTGGAGGCCAGTGTCATCCATGAGGATCTTCTGTACAATAAATATAGCCACCGTCTTGGATAGCTCCAAACCGTTTTCGATGATGCGCAGACACAACGGAATGATCTCCGTCGAAAGCAAGAAGTTGACCACCTCAGTGGAGTCGTTCTTTACGAGGGCACCAATGACCCCCAAGGATGTGAGACGCAGGTACTCGAATGCGCGGTTCTTGGAGGTGGTGTTCAAAAATGGGTATAGAAACAACGGGATGTGGGCTTTGAGGAACTCGTTACGGGTGGTTGTGTGGCTGGCAACACACTGTAAAAGGGCAAGAGTGTTGCAAACGCGATTAGACGCCGGAATCGACAGGTGTGGCGGCGACAGGAGCGGATATACGGAGATGATTTCCTGGAGGAGCACCGTCATGACGCCATGGGCGTGCCACAAAATCAGCGCGAGATCCTCGTACTGTTCGCGCTTTTTGCCCAGTTCGAGAAGAGCCTGTTCACGGTTTGGACCGTACACAAGCTCTACAACCCACTGGTATATTTTTTCATAGTCCTGCTGCACTGCCGGATCGTGTCTAGTGTCGTGAGTCGTTAAAGCGGTCGCGGTTGTCTCGCTCCCCTCAGTGGAAGGGTAGTCAATGCCGTGTTGGTCCTGAGGCCGAAGGCTCTGGGACGACATTTTAGTTTTGAGTAGTATTCCCGTTCAACACAATAACGCGCTAAGCGATGAACCTACAAGGGGGACGTGCGTGGAGACCTGTAGCGGTCGAATGCACTGTGGGTTTTGGTTTTAGAGGTTAGCGTCCACTGGAGGTCTGGCTGACCGTTTGGACCCATGGGCGCATAACGGGAATAGTGCGCAATCTTCAGTGGTGTGTCTCACGTGATGTACAAGAAATCACATGACGCGACGATTTGTCAAGCCAGATTTTTTGTTGCTATTAAAAGAAAAGCCCCCCTGTTTCCTCCTGGTCTGCACATGCCATTGACTTACGCAGCGCTGATTCAGCCAGTTAGTCAGGAAAACCAAAAAAAAACTAAGTGAACCAGCCATGCTGCTGGTCACTGGGGAATGTAAGATATCCCAACGGCTACGACCCGCTTAAGCAAGGGGGCGGGCAGGGGCGAACAAGCCCCAAGATGTCGTGTTACCCCTAAAAAAGCATGCGGTAGGGGACTTTTAATCTTTCTGTGGAAGCAGTTTGCGCCGTCGACAGTCGATCCGTCAGTCTGTGTTTATCTTTCGCAACGGGATCTATCCAAACGGTCAGGGCAGCAAAGTTCCAGGGGTCAGTAGCAGCGAGACTGTTTGCATCGGATGTCACGTCACGCGCTACTACATACATGTCGAAACCCTGTGCGTGAGCTCAGGACCCTAACCCTGGCTAAGTCGGATCCTTTTAAGCGAACATTGGCCCCTCCTCCCAAAACGCATCCATCTAGATATCGCCAGTGTCAGTCATTCATTGATCACTGTCGCCACCGCATTTTTTTCTGTTAACACACCATGAGCGACGAAGTTAAGAACGTTGAGCAGACCGCTGCCACTGAGGTGAAGCAGGTTGAGCAGCAGGCCGAAAAGGTTGAGCAGCAATTGGAGACTTCCAAGCCTGCAGAGGGCTCCACCTCCAAGGTTGAGGAGCTCGAGCACCAGATCCAGGACAAGTTCGAGCAGGTCAAGGAGCAGGCCGCTCCCAAGATTGAGGAGCTCAAGAAGGAGGCCACCGAGAAGGTCGAGGAGCTCAAGAAGGACTTCCCTGATAAGGTCGAGGAGCTCAAGACTGCTGCTAAGAAGACCGGCGGTCCCATCGACAAGCTCAAGGAGAAGTTCAAGAAGATCTTTTAAACTGCCTGTCCTATTCTGTTATTCCTAATTTTTTTTTTTCGTGGCCGTGACACGAACGTATTGCGGCCCTTCAGTTAATATTAATTTTTCAATACAATCTTTTTTTTAATTTTTTTTTTCCCTCTTCAGTGGTGGTTTTTTTCTCGTCGTCAGTTAACGCGCATCTGGCCTGGTTCTGGACGACATCCATGACGAGACATATGACACGCGCGACCCTGCATGACAGGTCTATAGTTCTCAGGGCAAGCGATCTACACGACACAACTAGGACATGGGGTGGCACGAATTGTTTAAACTCGTTTTAAAAACCCCGCTTATAGTGCTTTGTAGTTATCACCACACTGTACCCCACACGTCCTGAGAGGCGGCACATGCAACTGTTAATCCCACCGCAGATCTGGAATGTTCCGGTGAGGGTTGCAATTAGGGTTACTACGCCTCCGCACATGTCGTATTTCGGCCATGTGAGAAACGCGTATGACTAACCGCAAACAAGAGGTTTGTTGATACGGTTATGGACACCACAGCAGACGAGAATATCGGTGTGTTCCGCAATATTAGACGTGATCTGCAACCATGATCATACAATTTTGAAATTCCCGAAATTTCCAAAAATAGAAAATGTGGTTGGTGTGTGTGTTTTCGTGGCGTCCACGGCGCAATGTTATGGTTGCCCCCTTTACGATTTATGGGCTATATAGCTGCCTTTGCCAGTATTTGCGAGCATTTGCGAGAGGCGCACTTAAAAATTATGGAGAATATGCGCTTGGAGTGATGGGACGGCAGGTGGGGTACCCATATTCGAGGGATCATGGGGGGTGAGGAGAAGGGGAACTTTGTGACAGGTTTTTCTGGGCTGCAACTCGCAGATTATGCTTCAGGAACATGCATAGTGATAAACGCGGTGGATGCCGAGCAGGCGATTAACGCTGTCCAAAACCGGGCGGATCGCCAATGTCTTGGGGCGTAAAAACCAGGCATTAAGCATTTCCCCCAAACAGGGCCCCCCTAAAATGGGGCCCAGCAAAAAGTAATGGGTTTTTGACCTGCCTGCTACTGTTGCCGTTTTTCCTTGGTGTGTGGCCCTTGTGTTCCCGCTTAATACCCACCCAACACCCTGCCTTTCTACCCACCCACACAGGGCAAGAAGGTTGTGACTCAGCGCACCCACCCGTCAGTCAGGCTGCGACCCTGTTTTTGCCTCCTTTGTGTGTAAAAGTCCTTACAATTCCTTCTCGGTTCCATCAGCGCCTCTCAACCCCTCCTCACCTCACAACCATTTCACCCACGCTGGCATAAAAAGCGAGGGATTGAGGCCCGTTGAAGCGTCGGACAAGCTTGTTGAGGAATCCTACTACCAGTTAAAGTTCTCTGGAGTGGGTTTGTTAATAGATGAGTTTGTCGCAAGAGTCGCAACTCGACCCTGATCTTCGCGTGGGCAAGAAGTACCGGCTCATTCGCCGCATCGGCTGTGGCTCGTTCGGCGATATCTACCTTGCAGTAAACGTCATATCAGGCGAAGAGGTCGCGGTTAAATTGGAGTCCGTGCGGGCACGGCACCCTCAACTCGACTATGAGGCGCGTGTGTACAAGTCTCTGAGCGGTGGCATCGGAATCCCGTTTGTCCGGTGGTACGGCACGGAACGCGACCACAACGCCCTGGTGATGGACCTGCTGGGTCCGTCGCTGGAGGACCTGTTCAATTACTGCAAACGCAAGTTTACCTACAAAACGGTGCTGTTGCTCGCGGACCAGCTCGTGTGCCGTCTCGAGTTCATCCATGCGCGGTCGTTCATCCACCGGGACATCAAGCCGGACAACTTCCTCATGGGCGTTGGACGAAAGGGCAACCAGGTTAATGTTATCGACTTTGGTCTCGCGAAGAAATTCCGCGATCCGCGGACCCACATGCACATCCCGTACCGCGATAACAAGAACCTCACGGGAACTGCGCGCTATGCGAGCGTCAACACACACCTGGGCGTCGAGCAAAGCCGTCGTGACGACTTTGAGAGTTTGGCATACGTCCTCATCTATTTTGTTCGTGGTGGGCTTCCGTGGCAGGGACTCAAGGCGCAGACGAAACGGCAAAAATACTCGCGCATTATGGAGCGCAAGCTCTGCACCGGCATCGATACACTGTGCAGAGGATTGCCCCGAGAGTTTGCCATGTTCTTGACCTATGCTCGTCACCTCCGGTTTGACGACAAACCCGACTATATTTATTTGCGGCGCATCTTGCGCGACTTGTTTGTGCGACAAGGATATCACTACGACTACGTCTTCGACTGGAACTACTACAACGCCAATGGCCAGCAGCAGGTGGCTGCAAAACTCCGAGAGGGCCCCGATTACGGCAAGTGGGTCCGGGAACTTCCGGCCGGTGCCGAACTTCCCGGAGAGCCGGCGAGACAAGGCGAAGGCGAGGACGACCAGAATGGCATTCAGCAACAACAGCAGCAGCCACCACAACAGCATCCTCCACCCGTCGACCTCCAGGGCCAGCCCCAGGGAGGAGTTATAACGTCACAGCAGCAGCAGCAGCAGCAGCAACAACAGCAGCAGCATCAGCAGCACCAGCACCAAATGGCCGGACACCTACCGCAGCAGTACTCAACCTATCAATTGCGGGACGATGTTGATCCCGGTCTGTCCCGAGAGGAGGGTCTCAAAATGTCGTCCAACTACGGTGTTGAGAACGGCGCCGACGAGTACGTCCGTATGCGCAAAGTGATGAATGCAGGATCACAGCCGTCTCATTCTCCTGGTCCGATGATGATTCCCAACTCTGCAAGTCCCCCAAGCATGCCGGCTGTTATCGGAACCGTTTCCGGTGAGCCTCACGCTCAGGAACAGGAACTGCCACATGTCCAAGCGCAGATTCCGCTCCAGGCTCAACAGCAATCCCAGGCACAAGCTAAACCCCTGTGGTTCTAAAAAAAATTCACGAAATGCATATAATTGCTGCTTGGTAAAAAGGTCGAGAAAATATATATATTCCGTAGGATCTTTAAAGCAATTCCTAGATCATATTCCACTGGAGACTAGTACTTTGAAAATGTTGAATTAGTCGAAAAATACGTTAAGATTTAGCAGGTACATGCCTTATCGTTGAGCTTGACTCCCCGGTCAGAATACAACGTCGACATGCCCACATGCTGGGCAGAGCCGGAATGCTCATCATAAATATGGCAGCCAAACTTGGCTGCGAATGGAGGGGTATACAGATGCAAAGACACCGCAGGAACGGTCCCAACGTTCTGCATGCGATGCAATCCAATATCATCACTCATGTAAGATACCTCGTCGCGGTGATAATCGGTAACACGCTTAATCTTGAGCTCGTGACTCTCAAAGTGCTCGTCGCCAGAAGCGTTAACAGGCATCTCGAACAACGTCTCGCGTAATGATCCTTCGAGCATCTTCACAATGCAGTGGGCATTAGCGTGGTCATGGATCGCAGAGCCCTTGCCAGGGTTCCACACAAGAATGAGCAAGTTTGCCTTCGAGTTGATGTCGTCGACGCCGTTACGGGTGTAGTTCACAGCGTCATCGACGTATGCATACTTTGACCAGTCCTGCCGACTCGAAATATAGTCCTTGATCCGCTGCATTAGGTGCTCGACATCAACATCGGAAGCATCCAGTCCCGACGAGGGTCCCATAATGGTCTTGATGTCGGCAATGAGCTCGTTGAAGTCATCCATCAAGTCATTGTCGTCGCAGCTGGGGCTCGAAACGTCTGATTGTGAAATATACTCTGGAGAAGGTTCCTTCGGAAAGTGGTTGTTGTGTAATTTTCCTGCGGAGTGATCTAAGATCAACGACGAGTCATGGGATGGTGGGGTCAAGGGTAGTTGAACAAACCGCATGACTGAAATTAAGCGCGTGTGCGTGCGTGCTTGCACTGGCGATTCAATAACGGTAATAGACTGTAAAAAAACAAAAGATGGCACGTGAGAGCAAATCACGTGAAACGATTGAGCTGGGAGAATATAGAGATCACGTGAAAGTGTGCCACTCCACGTGAGATGAGACAATGGGATTTCTCGCCAGTTTAAATAGTTTAAGATCTGGGTTAGGTCCTATGACTGGACCCGCGTCACGCCGATCGGGGGCTGAGAAACACGTGATGATTGACAGCTCATTGAATCGATTTGGGCAACTCCAGTAACCCCGGCTTTGTGCAGTCGACGCTACCATGCATTGAATGTCATTAATTGCATGGCATGTCATTAATTTGCGAGAAGGAGGGAGGGGAAGTATCTACTGGTAGTTTTTCACCTATGGCGGTTCAAAAGTGAGCAAGTCAAAATGCTCAGGGTGTGTGCGTTATTATATTCGTTCTTAGGCGGTACTACATAAGTAGTGTTTTTATATCCAATGCTGGCCTGGCATTCGACAGAGTCTCTGCAAGCTTGGCATAATCTTCAATAAGCTTCGCCATAGCTTGACGGCCGATCTTGTCCGCCATCGTGGGTGACGCAACATGCTCCAGTCTCTTACTCAAGTCAATATTGGCAGACGATAGGAACAAATCGAACTGTTCGTAGAACTGCGCCTCATCAATACCTTTTGTAGTATAACCGTCAATTCCAGAGTCAGACTCCATGATTTTGTTTTCTACTGCCGCTTGAAGCGCGATCACTTGGTCAATGTCACGCTCAATGGCCTCGACCTTGTCCACAGCCGAGATAAAAGCAGCCAGATGGGTATCGGCCACGTCCAAACAATTCAACAAATAAATATTTCCTTGGGCTTCGTTTGAGCTCTTTTCTTTGGCTATGCGTCTGCATTCCTCAAGGCTCGGATCCAGGATCGCGTTCAAGTGGCTCGACAAAACAGCGGCAGAATCCTGGCTCTCACGAGCAACACCCTGATCAAAAGCCTTGAGGACAGTAACAGCATCGTCAACGCTGTCGAGCCAAAACTGAGGCGGGTTGCATCCACCGTCAATCACCATGTCGGACTTGTTCTTCTTGGCTGCCAACAACTTTGTCGTGAGACAATGCTCAAACTGGCGTTCGATGATTTTATTCAGGTGGTCCAAAGTTGCCAACAATGTTGGTTGTTTGTACTTTGTGAGCAGCTGCGCATAGAATCTCAACACGCCAGAAAGCTCGTCTATTGTTGGTGCATCTGACTGGCTCAGGACCAACGCACCCACGCGTTGCCTCAAGGGAGCCTCAAGAGCCGGTCCCGTAATGGAATCAACCATTTCCGTGATAATTTTGCGCGTGTCTGTGGTGTCCAGCAGCTCACTCAAGCTCTTCGTAGTTGTTTCTTCCTGGCTGTTGTGCTCATCAATTTCAGGATCAATAAGTAGAGCCATATTTTCGTATTCATTGACAATTGAAGCGTGTACCCATGCCAGTAATGCACCAAGAGTGGCCACAGCAGAATCTTGAGGATGCTGCGGTAAAACGTTTTGGAGTTCAGAACTAAGAGCGGTTCTTCTGACGCTAGCAACTTCACTCAGAACGCTCTTGAAGAGTACGGGTCGTTCACTTAGCAACGCCATATACTTTCTCACTGGCGATCGCGATGATCGCTCTCCATCATGGGCCCCAGTTAACAGCGTCTTGAGGTGTTGGTCTAACGCGTACTTGATCTTCGCGTATCCATTATCGAGATGTTTGCTCACGTCTGTCATTGCATGTTCACCTGCACGAGGCGCATCTGCAAGAAGAACGTGACAATCGGCATAAATCCTCTTCGCCTTGGCAAACGCATCAAAGAATTCCTGCGTAATAGGTTCAGTAGTCGAGTCAAGAACTTCGGATTCGTTAGGCTGTAATTGGAACAGGTCGCGGTAAGTTTGGACCGTCGCCAATTTTGCTTCTAATGCCTTCTTTTCTTTTTGTAGCGTCTCTGCCTCTTGGGCAAATTCATGACATTTGGCCAATTCGCCATCTAACACTCCAACAACCTTTGTGTCGATATCGGCCGCTCTATCGATACACTCTCCAGACGCAACAAGGCTGTCGTACATTGGTTCGAGTCTATCAATGATAGTTTGGGCCTCCTTGAGGTATTCAGCCTCTGCCATGGACCGGATGTTACGCTCGGTGAGCTCTCCATTGGCATTCTTGGCATCCAGGACTGTCAGGATCCGTTTGAGTGAGCTGTCCGTATACGTCATGCCAAGGACCTCGGCGATCCGCTGGCCAATATTCGCATCCTCGCCCACTTTGTCCATGGTCGTCGACATCTCACTTTGGAGTGAACGAAGAACGTGACTTCTTCTTACGCGACTAATCATGTGATTTTACAGTAGTCCACGTTGATGGCAACAAGACAATGAAAACTAGTTCTTCACTAAATATATAGATTAACGGTGGTTGTTACGCGAACTGAGCAGAGTGGCCGCAGAGAGAGTGCCAAGCTCTTCGATCTGCCCGCAGTGCTCGTCGAGCTGAGCTGAGATTAGCAGGTTGTCAAGACGAGACGGCTCCTCAGGAAGCTTGAACAGCTTCTTCCACTCGTCAGTAGGGAGAGGCTCCTTTCCAGCAGCCTCACGGACCTGGTTCTCGTTCTTACGGCGTTGCTGCCACTGGCTAATCTTCTGCTTCTCCCTGGACAACTGGCGCTGGTAGTAGTTGTAGTTGCTCTGTTCGTAGTTGAAGTCGTCAATTCCGCTCATGATGTCGTCAAAGGTTTCCTGCATGAGTGACTGGGGCGGCACTCTGAGGTTGTCGTAGGTGGGCTCAGGCGTTGAGTTCGAGTTGAGCTCCTGGCTCACAGTGAGCAGGTTCACGAGGTGGCTGTTGAGCACACGAATAGGAAGCTCCTCGACAAGGTCCTCGTAAATCATGTCAAGGTCTACCAAGATGTCGGTAGAAACCTTGTTGGTCTTGGCCTCTGCCTGGAGCTCCTTCATCTGCGTGAACTTGTAGGACAGACGGTATGCTCTGAGGCTGAGGGCGCCCGACTGGCGGGACACAGATGCATCGTGAACAATAATGATAGCGTTGGGGTTACGCTTCTGGTAGTTGTACAAGTTATCAAGGATGGCGGGAGTGAACAGGTCCGCAGGAGACCCCGTCAGGTACCATCCCTGGACGTAGGGGTCAGCGCCAACCGTCTTGAGCTTGTTGATCATTTGCCGTTGGTAATTCAGCGTGTCTTTTGATTGCAGGTTCGCACCTTCGCCCTGGAACGCGAATCCAGGCAGGGCAAACGTTTCTGTGACGCGAACCTCATCCGGTTCGGCGTTATTGTCGACTGCAGGGTCCGGACCGAGGAGGACACCTCCAGACAGACCTGGGTGGGGCTTTTGGCCACTGTAGGTGATCTGGAAAAGGGCCGGAGCGTCGAGCAAGACCGTGTCCACGCTTTCGTCGCTCATTTTGGCTTGGTTCAGGGATCTGAAAAATTTCTGGTAAGCACTTTTGCCTTAGCCTTTTGGCTTAGCTCAGATGGGACACCACCTCCACCACCATCACCACAACCACCACGACGTAACTGAGTCACTTTGTCAGGCGATTTTTTCCAGACTAAAGACACAAAACAAAATGGCGGAGGAAACCCCAAATATCCAGAAGTTGTTCCTCGATGAGGTCACTGGCGAGCAGGTCTCCAAGACCGAGCTCAAGAAGCGCACAAAGATGCGCGAGATTGCCAAGCGTAAGGAGGAGAAGGCTAAGGCGAAGCCTGCTGCTGAAAAGAAGTCGGATATCAACCCGCACGAGTTCCATCTCCTTCGTTCGAAGCAGATCGATGCTATGCGCAAGTCCCACAGCCCTATCAACCCATATCCCCACAAGTTCCATGTGAACATCAGCATCCCTGAGTTCGTTTCCAAGTACACTCACCTCAACAAGGGTGAGGAGCTCAAGGACGTCAAGGTGAGCCTGGCCGGTCGTATCTTCACGAAGCGTGAGGCTGGTGCGAACCTCAAGTTCTATGTTGTGCATGGTGAGGGTAGCCAGGTCCAGGCTGTTGCCCAGAGTGTCGAGGGAGAGACTCTTGACTCTGTACACGACGAGCTTCACAGAGGTGACATTGTCGGAATTACCGGCTACCCGTTCCGTACGAGCCCCAAGCGTGGTGGTGAGGGCGAACTCTCCATTTTCATTGAGAAGGTCGAGCTGTTGACTCCTTGTTTGCACATGCTTCCCACGGAGCACTTTGGCTTCAAGGACCAGGAGTCCCGCTACCGCCAGCGTTACCTTGATCTTATCATGAACAAGTCCACTCGCGAACGTTTCATCACACGTTCGCAAATTATCAAGTTCATCCGGTCGTTCCTCGACGAGCGCAACTTCATTGAGGTCGAGACGCCAATGATGAACCTCATTGCCGGTGGTGCCACTGCTAAGCCCTTCATCACGCACCACAACGATCTCGATCTTGATCTCCACATGCGTATTGCTCCTGAGCTCTACCTCAAGGAGCTCGTCGTGGGTGGTTTGGACCGCGTGTACGAGATTGGTCGCCAGTTCCGTAACGAGGGCATTGACATGACCCACAACCCCGAGTTCACCACTTGCGAGTTCTATCAGGCGTACGCTGATGTGTACGACCTCATGGAGACCACCGAGATTATGATTTCGGAGATGGTCAAGAAGCTCCGTGGCTCGTACAAGATCGACTACCACCCCGATCCTCACGACCCCTCCAAGGTGTGGGAGCTTGACTTCTCGCGTCCCTGGAAGCGCGTTGACATCATCCCCACCCTCGAGGAGAAGCTTGGAACCAAGTTCCCTGAGGGCATGGACCTTGCCAGTGATGAGGCCAACAAGTTCCTCAAGGAGCAGCTCAACAAGATTGGCCTCGAGTGCACTCCTCCCCAGACTAATGCCCGTATGCTCGACAAGCTCATTGGCGAGTTCATTGAAGACAACTGCTTCAACCCCACGTTCGTGTTTGGTCACCCCATGGTGATGTCGCCGTTGGCCAAGTACGACCGCAAGAACGCTGGTCTCGTCGAGCGTTTCGAGGTGTTCGTTGGCACCAAGGAGATTGTCAATGCCTACACTGAGTTGAACGACCCCTTCGACCAGCGTGAGCGCTTCGAGGAGCAGGCTCGCCAGAAGGACCAGGGTGACGACGAGGCCCAGATCGTTGACGAGACTTTCGTTAACGCTCTCGAGTACGGTCTTCCTCCCACTGCTGGTTGGGGTACCGGTATTGACCGTTTGACGATGTTCCTTACAGACTCGAACACCATCAAGGAGGTGCTTCTTTTCCCTGCCATGAAGCCAGAGTAGATCATACATACATAACTAGTTTTTTTTATTACTGGATGACAGTTTTGTCTTTTTGCAGCAGTCCTTGACGCTTCATTTCTAACGCAGTTTTGTATGGAGGTGCCGTTGGTGGCCTAACTGGATCAAGTGATGGACCAGTTACGTCCATATATGTTGCGTCTGAGTCGTAACTGCTTAAATCTCCGCATGCAAGGAACGGTGCAATCACTCTTTCTTCGGTAGCCAGAGGCTCCAGCTTGGCTCCAAGAGACTCTTTGAGTCCAAGCTTCTCAAAGTACTCGGTGGTCGAGACGCCGTCTTCAAGCAGCTTTACGGGGTCCCATCCTGGTCTTGGCGTGTACCCTTGGCACACAATGAACGCCTCGAGGGACGAGCCACGCGAGGATCTTGGTTTTGAGCATGTGACTCTTTCGAACAACCTACCAAGTTGCGCATACATTAGGTCGATATCTCTGCCCCGGAAGATTTTGGCGATGAAAGTGCCTTCCGGTCGTAACACAGCGGTTGCAAGCTGGAGTGCACTGTATACGAGTTGTGCCTGAACGTATTCATCAAGATCATGGAGTCCCGTAACATCTGGAGCGCCATCGCTGACAACCAAATCTGCTTTGGCTCCCTTAAACTCGTCGAGAATCTGCTTCACAGTGTTTGGGTGTGTGATATCTGCCTGGAGGCACTTAACACCTTCAAGCGGAGCCATTGGTTGGATATCCACAGACACAATTTGTCTTTCTCTCCCTTCCGTCTTGCGCGAGAGGACCTGACTCCATGATCCAGGTGCTGCACACAAATCGACTACGCGACTGAAGTTTTCAAGGAAATGGTACTCCTCATCGAGCTGAAGCAATTTGAATGCGGATCTTGCACGCCAGCCCTCTTCCTTTGCCTTGCGGTAGTATTTATCACGCTTGTCTTTACTGCTTTTGCCCATTCTGGTGTCAAAAGTGGTTTATTGACCAAGGTAAGAAAAACTTCGATCATGTGATATTTTTTTCAACTTCTTCCCAAAATGGCTGAGAAATCGAACTGGCGCACTAGAGCCCAAGCTGCTCTCCAACGATTCATGAATTTAACAGTTCAGAAATGACTTTAGTGTAAATTTTATATATACATTGGCATTGGCTACAGGAGGTCCTCATTTCGAGACAGGGCTGTGAATCGTCCCAGGTACTTTTGAATGTAGCTCTCGGAATAGAAGCTGAAGGCCTGACCATGAGAAGATGAGAGGTTATGAGCCAATTCATGAGCCATCACGGGGAACCAGTACTGCAAAGCAGTAACATCCCTCGTGTCATTATTTTGATAAACAGCAGAGTTGAAGAACAGGCTTCCGTTCTTGTTGAACGCGATCTTTGTGATGTCTTCATCGTAAAAGATAGATACAGATCCTTTCGCGCAGCCGAACATATTCGCTAATGGTTGAAGTACAGTCTCAAAGCGCTCAGGGAGACCAGAGGGAATTGAACCGTGATTCCGCGACACATAGGTCTTCATGCCTCCAGGAAGCGTGCTGTATTGCACCAGGTCGTAAGATTGGGGGGCAGCACACATTGGAGCACGATCAGGCAATTGGGCATCAACATTAACCGTATCACGCAAATGAGAAGGGTTGAATGGCCGCGTTTCTCCGATGCCTCTCTGAAGTGTGCGATCTATACCTTCCTTGACTTGTTGTGTTACAACGTTAGTGCCAACTTCGCGAGAGGTTGTGCCAGAAGTCGCACCATTCGAGTCTCCAGATTGAGCTACCTGGCGAGATGGCTGCTGGGTGAGCTGCTGTGACGAATGTTGGGTTGGGGTAAACATGTCTTTAAGTTTCTTTCCAAAGCCTGCAAACGCAGGAAGGTTAGGCGGCTGTGACACAGGCGAAGGGACAGGCGGTTGAGATTGCTGAGGAGCAGGTTGTTGAGGAGCAGGTTGTTGAGGAGCAGGTTGTTGAGGAGCAGGTTGTTGAGGAGCAGGTTGTTGAGGAGCAGGTTGAGAAACAGGTGACTGAGATGTGCCCTGACTTTGGTTGGTGCTCTGTTGCGAAAGTGCTTGGCTCGACTCATTGGAACTCGAAGAAACCGGTCCAGATAGTGCAGGCGAAGGCGACTTTGAGCTATACGGCGGAGGGTTGGTCGATGGAGCTCGAACAGGAACAGGTTGGCGCTGTGGCTCGGATAACTTGAGAGCATCAAGATCTCTATGTCTCTTCTGCAGACGAGCAACATTATAGCCCTTTTCTTCCAATGTTTGTAGATCATTACTGAGCTGCATTTCCAACACAAGGACAGATTCTGGGTCAGGTTTCTCGAGAGCCCCCTTGACCAGAGCACGGCTCACATCGAGCCACTTAAGAGAGTCAGGCACAACAAAAACAGCAAAAGGCGTACGAGCATCACTGTAGGCCGAAGCATGTGATGATAACGGGCGCGAGTCACGCAGACGTCTTGAAACTTCAATTCGCGACGTCAGTGACACTTTGACCTGCCCCATGATTCCAGAAATCGACAGTCCCTTTCGACGATGTTTCGACGTTGTCTCCAAGAACAGACGAAGACGTTCCTTGATGCGCTCCTCAAGTTTAACCCGTTCAGCTTCCCGAGTTGTAATTGCTGGCGCTATACGAACTTCCTCGCGAAGGAGGCTTGAG
Organism: Wickerhamiella dianesei; assembly: GCA_022577725.1. Taxonomy (NCBI): domain Eukaryota; kingdom Fungi; phylum Ascomycota; class Dipodascomycetes; order Dipodascales; family Trichomonascaceae; genus Wickerhamiella; species Wickerhamiella dianesei. The sequence continues at coordinate 255,824 of JAKIRV010000009.1, read as the reverse complement.
AGTTTAGGTACCCCTAGACGAGAGTAGAAGTTTTCCAAATAAGTATCCTGTGGGGCTGTTGGAACGTATGTCTTGAATTGACCGAACAATATAACATCGTCGACAATAGCCAATTCAGAGGGCTTGTAGAGTGCAACCTGACCGTCCTCACCACCTTTTTCAGTTGGGGCATATTTGACACCTAGTAAAAACGGAGACGTTTTCAGTGACTCCACTAAACGCGGGAACCGCTCAATAAGACTCCAATTTGCTTCGAATAAGGTCAATAATCGCTCATAACGAGACACGGATCCCACAAGATGCAGAGCCTGAGCCGGGTCCTTTAAAGTTTTCTGGACAATCTGTGGAAGTGTCGGATCACTCTGAACGCCAACCGCTCTCAAAAATGGTATTGCTTGTTGTGATGGGTGGATAGTGGGGAATAGGCTTCGTAGCCCGCCGCTTACATCCGAGTCTGATGGTAGGAATACCTGCGACGGTCTTTCCAGAGACTTTTCGCTAACAGGAATGAATGAGGCGGCTTGGCAGCTTTCAATGTCTGACCTACTCATTTCGTTGACACGTGTTGACAGGTATGAGAACTGTGGCTCCGCGTCCGACATTAATTTCGGAGGTGATCGTAACAGTTTCGCCACAAGAACATGAACAGAAGGTCGGGATTGTACACCAAGTTTCTCGGCTTCACTGCCGAGAGAAGGTAAAATGACCTCAAAACCGAAATGCTCGAGCTCTACATCGACGTAACATTCAGACGGCCTGACGAGTTTCCCACTCTTGGTTGGGATGAATGCAATATCAAGACGACCTGTGACGCTTTTGGAGTAGTGAGCCTCTTCATGGTACCGCAAATAGTACTTGAGTGCCACCTTGGCCAAATCCTTCTTGCCATGCGTTGCCCGGAAGAGTTCCTGAACGGGGGGATAGCGTTTCAAGCCCAGTTTATACATCAGCTCTGCCTGGGGAGATCGAGGCATCCAGTTTTGGTAGGACAGCTGTGGGAAGCCCAGAGTCTTCAGCGACTCGTTAGGACCGTAAAGAGCTGAGGCTGTTCGAAGAGGTTGACGACCATCGGTGTCCGCCTCGGCAAAGAACTCACCATTCCGCAATACCTGCCAATCTGAATCCTTGAGAACCTTGGCGTTTTCACAGAGATATTCCACCAGATCACGCGTATTCCACTTGAACTTGTCCTGGTCAGGCTGGTGAAGAGACTGTAAGACATATGCCATATCGAGAGATTCACGCAGGCCCAGCTCACGCAAGAAATCAGTAGACGCGACAACATCCGTGGAAACTACCGGAGATTGCGGAAATAAAGCAATCGGTTTGATGTATGACTCTGATGGAGTCTTCATACCGAGTTGGGTAGGAATACACGCCACAGAAGACAAACTCCGTGTAATGTGCTTTCGAGAAGGGACATCGAGTCTTTGCCATTCTCTGCCTAAAACTCCGAGCGTGTCTATTGCACGTTTCCTGTCGGTAGTCAATTCAGATCCCTTGGCGATATTGTCTAGCCAGGCTGTCAAAGTCAATGGACGAAGTCCGAGTGCAGTCCATTCATCAATAGACACTGCATCACCACCAACCAACTCAGAAGGCAGGCAGTCTGGAGGAAGGGTTGCGGCAACAGCCTCCTCGGGAAGTTTTCGGTAGTAGTGGAAGTATCTGATGGAGCCAAGAGGAACAATTTTATCACCAATAGCGACTACTGCCGCGTTGAGGAGCCTATCACGATCCGCTGGATTAAGACGCTTTCTGGCGCCACTCATCCACCGAACCACCTTCTGCAAGTCCGTCTTGTCCAGTGTATCAGAGCCTATATCATCGATAATTTCGGCCACGGAAATTTCTCGCACATAGCCCAACGACTTGATATGTTCCCAGAATGTATTCAATTCTGGGTTGTTATCTAAAGCGAGAGGGACTTTTCGAATGATCTTCGCTGCATCTCCTGCGAATCTCGCATCGGCAGATAACTTCACTCCTTGCGTAGTGGGAACCTGCACCTGGCTTGAGCAGTGCCAGAAACCAGACGCGATCCATTTGCCAATCGTGGCATCAGGAGCTGAAGAACCGAATTGGAATCGAGATAAAGTGTACGAGGCTTCTTCGATAGTCTTCGCAGTTGAAAGCTCGTACTCGTAGACACATCGGGCCATGACACCAGCCATATACAGCATCTGTCCGTTCCAGTCCTTTACGGACTCATTGGACATGTCGATGATCGTGCGCTCCATCGTCGGAATGAGCTGGTTCATCGCAATATGAGACTTCAAGGATGTACTCTGACGCGTGGGGAAACCAACAAAAATCTTGGCATCGTTGAAGTCATTGGGGAAGATGTAGTGGCTCAAAGGTGGCCGGATGCCTTCACTCAAGTCATGCTCCGCCTTGGAGTGGGTCAAAATAGACATGACTGCCTGCTTGGGTGGGGGTTTGAGGACTGTGTCAATGATCTTTTGCCTGAATGCGGAAGATACGTTGACATTGACAATCATATCCACGCGACGAAGGAAGCATACCAATTGAGTTTCGTCATGAGGGTCATCGGAGAAGGTGGTCAGAGACTGCGCCAACTGCTTGCCAAGACCAAAAAAGCCCTGGCTAAGAAGCGGTTTCATTTGCGTTGCGTTCAAGTACTTTATAGTCACTCTGAATGCCGTAGTATGAAGCTCAGCTACACTCAGAGTACCTGCCGGCGATTTACGATTGAGCGACTTTTTGAACACAGCAGGAACAACAAGAGGTTGCTGGGGTGAAGTGACTTTCGAAAGTGATAACAGGGTTACATCGCCCAACTTCAATTCCACAGACTCCAATGGCACGAGAGTGAAACTCTGAACTAAGAATGCAGTAAACTTGACGAGATCAGGACAGATTCCATTCTCGCGGTAAGTAAGATCGATTACGGTACCCTTGACATGCTTGTCAGTTTCGGAGAATGTATACTCGAGTTGATCTCCGTTGTATGCAAAGGTCATAATGGAGTTACCGGAATGCACAAGAGGCTTATCGGTGAGCTCAAACACAGAATAAAATCCTACACCAAATGCACCAATTTTCGCCTCATTGGGATTTCCACTGGCAATTTCTCTTAATCTGTTCCAATCATCTTTGCCGAAGTCGAGGCCATTATTCGTAAACGTCATACCATTAACGGGAACACTGTGTATACCTTTCGGGTTCTTTGCAACCAGTTCCTTAAATCCAGCCTGATCAACAGGATGGAATGTGATAGAGGCTTTACTTGCCTGAGCATCGGCGCTATTCTGAAGCAGCTCTCTGTACAGTGCATAGTCGACAGGGTATTTTGTCAACGCGCGTGTGATCAATGCTCTGTGATTCACCGACACAGCACTCGCAGGAGCGCGAGAACTTTGTCTGAATGCCTTGTAGTCCATTTTCCACTACACACGCGCGGATTGTTTATGTGGCGAGAAGATCAATTTACAGTAGGCGCAGCATGACTTTCGTAGGTTGACACGTGATGACAGCCCCAAACTTTCGATCACGTGAAGAAATCTTAATCGTTGGATATCTCAAGCAGAATGGGCCTGAGCCAAGATGAACACATTCCTTTAGATACCCTGCCCAGGAGAGAATCGGACCTCTCTGACTTTGAGGATGATATAGAGCTTGAGAGCCTCGGAAGTGAGGTGTTGGATTTAAATCCAAAACGAAAGGGCGGGTTTACGTTTGCCGATAGTTTGGGACTCGTTATCGGCCTACAGATCGGATCAGGAATCTTTGCTAGTCCAAATCAGGTCCACATATACGCTGGAAGTTATGGCGCGTCCTTAATCGTGTGGATCGTGGCTGGTGTTCTTGCAGCTACTGGGGCAGCATGTTACGCAGAGCTTGGCAGTTGTTTACCCCGGAATGGAGGTACACAGGCGTACTTGTCCTATATATACGGACCTCGACCAAGTTTTGTTTTTACAGTAATGTGTGCTGTACTCATGAAGCCAGGTGCAGCTGCTATTATTGCTCTTGTATTTGGAGACTACCTTTGTAAAGCGCTCTCAATAGACTCCACACTAGTGGTGCGAGTTTTCTCAGTGGTAGTTTTGGTTGCAATTACTGCAATTAACAGCCTGGGGAAGATTTTGGGTGCCAAGGCTGGTACTTTTTTCTTGGTTATGAAGTTTTCGCTCATAGGTTTGATTTGCGGGGTAGGTCTCTGGTTCGGAATCGCCGAGTCCCACATAAACTTGGGCAGTACTTTTGAAGGAACCAAACTGTCAGAGATGCCACTGGCAATATACGGAGCAATTTGGGCTTATGACGGATGGGATAACCTCAACTTTGTGAGTGCAGAAATGCGACACCCTACTCGAGACCTCCCTCGTACGCTTGGATTCGCCATGCCCACTGTCATAATCTGTTATGTTCTCACGAACATTGCATATTTCGTGGTGCTCAGTCCAGAACAATTGGATCAAGCACCAAGCGTCTCTTTGACAATGATGAATGTAGCATTTGGCAGTGTTCAGAAGCCACACCTAGGCAAGATTTTTGGCATCATTGTAGCTATTGGAGTCGCTTTATCTTGTGCCGGTGCTCTAAATGCCACAGCAATCAGCAGTGCAAAACTAGTCCAATCTGCTGCTCAGGACAAACTAATCCCAGGTGCATTTTTAGGTCGAGACTCTGCGAGGTTTGGGACTCCAGTCGCGGCATTGTGGGTTGAGGCAGGACTCACATGTGTTTATATTATTTTGGGCGAATTCAAGGCACTACTCGCAATGTATGGCGCAGCGCTTTATGTGTTTTATCTCCTGACAGTGATTGGACTTTTGGTACTCAGAAGGAGAGAGCCTAACCTTGAACGACCGTATAAAGCCCACATCGTGATGCCAATCACATTTGCAATTGTATCTACATTCCTCGTAGTATCAACTGCAGTGACAAAACCCGTGGCGGCGGGACTATTTATCGCTACAGTCGCACTGATACTGGCTTTACGCCTTGCCCTGGACAGATGGTGGAAATAAGTCATGTGACCTGTCAAGTGCGAGTTTGTCAGGGGAACAATTCGTTCACCAGGATCCACATTGGTCTGAACAAATATCAATGAATGGGGGATGTCAAGACAATTGTGAAGCATGAGCCCTCTGCAAAGAAAGAAGAATCCTCTACCAAGGTCAAGTACTGGGAAATCACTGCTCGGGATGCGTATGTGCGTGTGTTCGACATCATGATCCAGGAGCTGGATCACGACCTGCTGGATCCGGAGCTCATCAACGACTATTCTAATCTGAGCGTACAGTCGCGAAGTCTGGTAACGCGATTCTATCTCAGGACTTGGAAGTGGGTCAAAAAGTCGGAGATGCGCAGATACATGCACCCAGACAAACTCACTGAAGCTTTAGACGAGTTGGTTACGAAGGGTTGGCTTCAAGATCGTCCTTCGTTCAGTGAATTGCTCGATGTGGCCACTGTCAAGGACCTGCATGAAGTTGTGGACCACTTCAATGTGTCACTGAAAAAGGCTGGCACCACAAAGTCGGATCTTGTCGATGCTCTCAAGGCATTTGTTTCGCAGCGTAACTTTTTCACAACATCGTTAAAAGAAAAAGTCACCAAAAAGCTCCTACAAAGTGTCACTCGTTGTTACCGACTTAACGAAGAAAAAGCGTACGCACTGTTTCGCAGGCTCGAGATCATGTACCTTTGTCCCGCATTTATCAGTGTTGATACGGTACTCCGGACTCACATGAAGATGGTCAGATTCCTCAAGTACGACTATGTGACCCAGAGGGAATCGCCTCTCTTCGCCACTAAACAGGACTTTGAAGACTACTTCGCGGCTAGACGTCTCTGTGATCCGCTCGAAGAGTTAACTGCTCTCACTAGCGATAACTTTTTGAATGATGTGTTGCTGATGCAAGCCTCAGTTACGTCCTCTCCGGGTCCTTTATCTGCGAGTTATGTTTATGGGCGAGCAATGTGGCTCTTGTCGCAATTACTGATGAAGGCTCACCGGTTTCAGCTTGAGTATGAGTGGATTCAAAAGTATTTGGACCAAAAGTGCCACAAAAGCAAGATTGGCCCTGCAATGATCAGAAAACTCCTGCTAGAACTGCGTTTCCACCAGGATACTGGAACTAAGAAAGAGACTGTGTGGCTTAACCGTGCACTGAACACTTATTATGACGCATCAGGAGCTGTTAATGAAATCGATGCTCTTGACCTTGAACGAAAGGCTGTCAAACTTTGGCGTGAACTAAAAGCCATCGGAGTTCGCGATCCTCCGGTGCCTATTAACCAATGTGCAAATCCAGGAAGTGACTACGGCTTCACAGTTACTGAGATTGAAGGTATACTCCGAAATAACGATGGCAACAAGTCTACAAAGACACTATGGGGGCGCGAAGGCGACCAAGTACAGTCGGTGGAAGAAACAGCTTTAGACTACTACCGAAAACTTGGTTGGTCCGGTGGTCACTATGAAAACAGTATGATATCGACAATCTTTTGGTTATGCACGTGGGATCTTGTGTTTGCTGAGAAAACTGATTTTAGGTGTCCATTCCAGTCTTCCCCCATGAATCTCCAGAACGTCTTGTCCAGACACCGCGAAGAGGCTCTCGACAGATTCAAGTGGAGTAATGGCCTATTAGCGCGAGTTGAGCAAGCATACAGCGAACACATCAAAGATATGCCTCAGATTGGCGGAATCAACTGGTCGATACCTCTCGCTGATATCTTGGCAGTTGTGCGCGGCCTAAATAAGCGCATCGAGCCATTAATGAAACGGCGTATCGACAATATGAGGATTTATGGCTCCGGGTTCCCCGATTTGACATTGTGGAACTTGGTTGATGGAACAGTCAAGATTGTCGAAGTGAAATCTGAGAACGATACCATTAGCGATAACCAGCGGCTGTGGATCCAGTTCATGCTGAACGAGGGCATCGACGTCGAGATCTGTCGAGTCTTGCACCAAAACTGTAAGAAACGGAGGAAAAAGTAGAAATATTTATTATAATAAAAATAAAGTGATGGATGAGATGGAATGGAGAATCGGGTATGGGCCCAATGAACTTGAGCCGCTATGATGAAAGATGGAACTTTTCAGGCTCGCTCCATCATCATCTCCATTTCAGCATCCATGGGTGACAGGTCCATCTCGGGGTTAGAGATAGCGACATAGTCTTCGTCGACACCCATCGCCTCGGGGTCATACACCACTGCAGTCTCCTGGTCGCCGTACTCGCTTAGGAGATCCACGATGTTATTGTCGGCTTCCTGGAACTCGCCTTCTTCCATTCCTTCCTCGGTGTACCAGTGCATGAAAGCCTTACGCTTGAACATGGTTTCGAACTGGTTATGCACGCGAGAAATCAACTGAGAGATAGAGGTGGAGTTAGCCACAAATGTCGCAGATAGAGGAAGACCCTTCAGGGGGACATTGCACACCGACGCCTGGACATTATCGAGCCACGGAACGAACAGGGACTCTGAGCGTTTGCGGTGGTGCCACATTTGGTCCTCAATTTCGCGCATGGACGCGTCTCCACGGTAAAAGGCAGCACACGTCAGGTACTTGCCAAGACGAGGATCAGCGCCGGCCATCGTGTTGCCGCTGTCGAAGAGCTGCTGGGTGATTTCAGCCACGGAGAGAGAGCGGAAGTTACGCGCGTTTGCGGCCATCAATGGCGCGTATGCCACCGTGAAGAAGTGCATGCGGTTGAAGGGCACGAGATTCACAGCAAGCTTGCGCAGGTCGCTATTCAGCTGTCCGGGGTAACGAACCGAAGTGGTGATGCCTGACATGACATTTGCCACGAGCTTGTTGAGATCCGAATAGGTGGGATGAGCCACACGCAATGTGTTCTGGTAGATGTTGTACAGCGCCTGGTTGTCGAGACAGAACGTCTCATGGGTATGCTCAAGCAGCTGGTTGAACGCGAGAACGGCATTGTAGGGCTCGACAACGGTGTCAGACTCTCCGCCAGTGGGGGCTACAGAAAACGACGCCAAAATGTGGCCTGGATATTCGTCATGCAGTTTGCTGAGGATCAGCGATCCAAGACCACTTCCGGTACCGCCTCCGAGAGAGTGAGTGAGCTGGAATCCCTGGGGGAGTTCAGCTGCCTCAACTTCGCGACGGATGACGTCCATAACTTCCTCAATGATCTCGTTACCTTCGGTGTAATAGCCTTTGGCCCAGTTATTGCCAGCACTGCTGGCGGCATGGACGAAGTTGTCGGGACGGAAGAAGTTACCCATCGAACCCGACCTCACCGCATCCATGGTACCAGGCTCAAGATCCACAAGAACGGCACGGGGGATGTACTTTCTGCCTGCCTCCCGGAAATACACGTCCAGTTTCTCGTTACTGATATCATTGGACCCCGTGTGTTTGCCGGAATGGTCGATACCATGCTCTTCGGCAATGGCCTCCCAAAACGCGGTACCAATCTGGTTACCGCACTGGCCGGTGGAGATTTGGATCTATTAATGGTCAGTACTGTATTTGATAAGGACGCGTTTCAAAACGGTGATACTTCAGACGCGTGGATTGTTGGTGTACTTACGATTTCTCTCATCCTCTGTTGTTGTGGAGTTGTTTACAGTGTGAGAAAGCGCGGGTCTGACCTCAAAACTTGTTTACGCGAGATCGCGCATGACATAAGAGCTGTGTCATGGGATCAAGGAATTACGCGTTCGGCTGGATGCTTATATGCGTTAAGGCGCGAGATGAAGGGGTATTTAACCGGCCGTTAGATTTTGGGGATGGTAGAGAAGGCCATTAGCAGAAATTTGGGCTAGTTGGGGTTCGCCTTTAGGATGGTAAGCTAAAGTTACTTTGATAAAAAGTGTAGGTGGGGTAAACTTCAGATTTGGTGGCGTGAAGTTCATATTTGGCGGGGCGAATGACACGGACCAAAATTCATACGCTGGTGTAACTCGATATCAAGACGATTTTCTAATGCAATTAAATGACATGGCTCGACTAGCGGGGCTAGATATGCTTCCTCCGCTTGCTGACGACGTTGACGCAGTCATCAACGCACTCTTGGCCTAATTGGGATTGACATCTAAGGCCATGTAAGACAGCAGAAAGTGGCCGTCACCACCCCATTTTCAGTTCGCTATCAGATCTTTACGATTAAAAATAAAGGTTTCGGTTCCTTCGGTTCCTGGAGTCGTAGTGGCCAATCCAAAGTGGCCCCCACCTTTCGGCTACGGTTGGAAACCTAAACCTTGTGGGCCAGCTGTAGTAGCTTTACGTCATTCCTCATAGCCACTTATTCCCAGCTATATCCGACAGTTCGACCTCTGGCTGGTATCCCAATCCTCGTGGTTCTTGACAACGTTCAACTCACACATCTAGCCACGGCAAAACCGAGGCACACGAACGTCCAAGACTCTGCCTAAAAAAACGAATTCGGCTGATATGGGTCTGCTCACTGGTTATGCTTATCCTCCTCCGCCTCCCGATGGCTATTGGGGCGCCCCCACAGCGACGATTGATTGGTGCGAGGAAAACTATGTCGTATCCCACTACATTGCTGAATTCGTTAATACGATAACCAATGCTGCGTTCATATTCCTGGCTGCCTATGCACTTCGCAATGCGGTCAAAGACGGCCATGAGCTCAGATTCATTCTCGCCGCATGTGGATTCATTCTTGTTGGCGTGGGTTCGTGGCTGTTCCACATGACGCTTTGGTACGAATTCCAATTGCTCGACGAGCTGCCGATGATTTACGCTACCTGCATTCCCTGCTGGAGCGTGTTCTCGTACGGTACGACGAACAAGCGTAGCAAAGAAATTGCCGTCACGATCTTCACTGGCGCAGCCCTGTTGACGGCTGTGTACTTGCATGTCAAAAACCCCACCCTTCACCAGACCGCCTATGGTGCATTGAACGTGGCCATCATTGCCGAGAGCGTTCGACAAACGCGAAAATACGTCAAGGACAAGGCGGCTCTCCGAAACTTCAATTGGACTCTGACGCTAGGAATTGTCGAGTTCCTTACCGGATGGGCCATTTGGAACGCCGATATCCACTTTTGCAACACGTGGATCTCTCTGCGCAGAGATGTGGGGATGCCTCTTGGCTTTTTATTGGAGGGACACGGCTGGTGGCATTTGTTAACCGGTTCAGGCGTGTACTGCTACCTCGTGTACCTGGAGTACCTTCGCCTGTTCCTGACTGGTCGCCAGAATGATTACCGCTATGTGTGGAAGTATCACATTGTGCCTGTGATTGAACCGATTGCAGGTGCAGCATCTGCACATGGTCATGATGATCATAAGCGGCGCTAGACGCATATCGGCTTTAGCCTCAGCTGGGTGTCGCTTTGCCCTGGGAGCTCAAACGTCTGCTGACAACTGCGGCAAACCTCCCCAACCTGGAACCAATCACAACGCTGCTATATCTGAGCGACGATCACCTGGGCTGATCGGCACTCTTTCCTCATGCATATGGGCAGTCCGGGCTATTCGGGCCGGTATCCGGTTAAAGGATCCTGCATTCCGTGGGCATCACTTGTCGGCTTTCAGCTTTCCCAACCATTATAAGTTCTCGCCCACACCTGTAGCAGCCGTAGCAACGATACGCCGCTTTGGCCCAAGCTCACATGATCATGCGTCGTCTCTCGGCTATAGGCTAAGCCGTAGCTATGTCCAAGAGACACCACATCTTGCAGCTTCTCATGTGAGTACCTGCTGGAACGCGCTATCTAAGCATTTGAGAAGACTAATGTGGAGTGATTTTCCTCAACAACAACCTCATACTCAATATATGCAGAGTAAACACTGCGGAACCGTGTTCCGTTACTGGGATGGATGCATTTGTGCAACCGCATTAGGTAGCGACTATCTATTCAACTAAGCTGATGCAGATATTTAGCGGTGAATGCCGTTGACGTTTAAGCGACTCGAAACACCCCATTGCGGGTGGGGGCCTTGTTCCCAAGTTTTGTAGGAGGAATGCAGGGGCGTCCCTTTGTTTTGCTGAGGCGTAGGAGATTTGTCCCCAGGTTCGTAGCAATGTCAGCATGGCTAAAAGCAACAAAGTTGTCTTAGATGGTACCTGTGGAGTGGTCTAGAAGCACATTGCGTGATCCAAGTGAGGAGCAATTGCTAGCCGCATCGAAAAAAAACCGCGCAAAAATCAGTGCAAAGAAAAAGGCACAGGTTGCTTAGAAACTAGGCATATCTCCAGCCGTACGGAGTGGCTTGGCGTTTCCCGTCTCCCTTGCCGTTGTCAGGCGGGTCCAATCTTGATAAAACATGCCTTATTTCGACCTTAATGTTGAGCTTATTGTAGGATTTTTAATCTCACTCGCATATCCGTCGATCATCTCAGCTGGATCCACCAATCAATGACTTTCTAATTCCAGAGTGATAGCCGCAGCTAGTCAGCACCTGCCTGCTTTAAGGTTATATAGGGTAGAAACTAGGAACAATCATGCAGCGGCGCCCAGCGATTTTTTTTACCTTGTTTAATTCTACAATAAGGGAATCCACTGTCCTCTTTCTTATCTGAACCCTCTTAAGAAAAAAGGTTTTTGCCTCTCCCCTTTCTTTACCTCTCATATCGCAATGGTGTTCGTCGTCCTCAAGAAGTTGCTGTTCGGAGAGCAAAAGCCTCTTCTTCCCACAAATCGTCGCCAGGGATACAGCTCCACCGATGATGCGTCGTCGACAACTTCTCTAACTTCTTTTGAGGGTATCCAGCACCCTCGTGTTCTCAGTGACATTATCATTGGTTTGTCCGATGGCCTCACAGTCCCCTTTGCTCTCACGGCTGGTCTGTCGAGTCTGGGTGATGCTAAGCTGGTTATTACTGGTGGCATGGCGGAATTGGTATCGGGCGCTATCTCAATGGGTATTGGCGGTTTCCTTGCTGCAAAGAGCGAGAGCGAGTACTACCACACGCAGCTGGAGAAGGAAGCTACACTCTGGAACGAGAACCCTGATGAGTCGTTGAACAATGTCCGTGAAGGTCTCCGAGAGTACGGAATTACCCTTGACACTGTGAAGCTGATGGTTGCTGATGTTGAAAAGACCGACGCTCTTCCTAGCTTCATGGTGAAGATTGTTAAAGGCATTGAGCAACCTGCTGAGGGTCGTGAGCTCACATCTGCATTGACCATTGGCTCCGCCTACTTCCTTGGAGGTTTCGTGCCTCTTCTCCCCTATTTCTTTGCCGACGTTGTCCAGACTGGCTTCATTGCATCGGTGATCCTCATGGTTATTACCCTGTTTGCATTCGGATACCTCAAGACCATTGGCTCTCTTGGCGCCGACGTCAGCCAGCACAAGTGTGTGTGGAACGGATTCAGCATGCTGTTCACTGGTGGATTCGCTGCCGGAGCCGCATGGCTACTCGTGCGTTTCATCGAGTAATATTTATTTGACCCCCCTCTCTATGAGCATTGTCATCGAACGTCTATAATATAGATAAGAGATAGTTGACGCTCGATACTATTTTAATTAAATTCCTTTTAAGCACGAGCACCGTACTTTTGTCTATAAGCCTCCATGGCATCGAGCTGCTCTGAGGTCAACGTCGATTTCAGGTGCGCAATAATGTCGCTGAGATTGACAATGCTGAACACGGGAACGCCGAACTTTTCGGAAACACCCTGGAGAGCTGATTTGCCAGACTCGTCGATGACTTCCTGTCTGTCAACAGCAACCACCACACCACTGACAATGCCATTAGCCTTCTCGATCAGGTCACGAGCTTCGCCAATTGCAGTTCCGGCAGTGATAATGTCGTCAATTACCAAAATACGACGGCCAGAAAGTGGGGCTCCGACAAGGTTTCCGCCCTCACCATGGTCTTTAGCCTCCTTACGGTTGTAAGCGTACTCGAGATGACCCTTACTGGGATCGATCTCGGCAATCTTGGCAACAGTCAGGGCGGCAAGAGCAATTCCCTTGTAGGCAGGACCGAAAAGAACATCAAACTCGACTTTAGACGCGAGAATGGTGCGTGCATAGGCCTCTGCAAGTTGTGATAGAACCGCTCCCGAGCAGAACTTGCCGAGATTGAAGAAGTAGGGGCTCTGCCTTCCAGATTTCAACGTGAACGTGCCGAATCCAAGAGCATTGGAAGCTACGGCAGCGTCAATAAACTTGGCCTTTACGGATTCAGAGGTCATTGCGTCCACGGCTGAAATTTTCCAGGACTGATAACTGAACTCGTCTGACGCATTTTGGCCTCTCAGGCAAAAAAACTATTAGGTCAGCATCTCACGTGATACTTTGTCTTTTAGTTTGGTACTGTATTATACTGACCAAGGTACATGGATCCAACAATCAGAAATGTGGTGTGCGAGTCCGTAGTTCCAGGAACGCGGCTCAAAGTTATGACCTATAATGTTCTTTCTCAGGGTTCAGTCAACCGGAAGCAATTCCCTACCAATGGAAAGGCAGTCAAGTTTGCGTACCGATTCCCAGCCTTCATTACTGAATTTCGAAAGTACAATCCGGATGTTTTGTGTTTACAGGAAGTTGATGCCGCGAAATTTCAACAGAGGCTAAAAACAGAACTCCAAAAACTGGGATACGACTCGATCTTCAAGTCTCATCCAACAAAAGCGCATGGTCTGATGATTGCATGGAAGAAAGAGCAATGGTATCTTAATTCAACGCGTCTCATGGGATTCGAGGAGAGTCCATCTCCAACTCAGCAGGTTCGGTCGAATAATATTGCACTATTTGTTCTGTTAAGTTCCAAAACTGACTCGCACGTTCGCAACATCTGGGTGGGAACCACGCACTTGTATTGGCATCCAGATGCAGATTTTGAAAGGGCAAGACAAATGCTCGTTATTCGAGATACGGCTCAGTTACTATCAAGTGAAGATACGCGTGTTATTGTTGCTGGCGACTTTAATTCGACTCCGGATAGTGCTGCATATGCCCTGGCCACAGGCAAACCATTCAATGATAAGCAGCGACGCGACCTCGAAGAAAGTGCGTCTACGCCCGAATTCAATTTGCTCATTCAACAAGAGAATCGCGTTTCAGTGCCGATATTGACTCAGATTCAGGATAGCAAGCATGAAGTTGATGTTTTAACTGCAAAAGCGTCGACTGAAAAGCCAGTGTTCAAGAGCTGCTATGCATTAAAAAGCGATATTCTTCCCCCAGATGCGGTTGTGGATGGCCAGCCCTTGTTCACAAACTGGACTGACTGGTTCAAGGCCACTATTGACCACGTGTTTGTGCTCGATACGCCTGATTTAGTCGTGAATGGACTCCTGGAGACACCATCAGCCGCGGAAATGGGCCCAGAGCCCAACTCACTACCTCGTGATAACGCAGATTGCCGCTACCCTAGTGATCATATTGCGCTCATGGCTGATTTGACTTTTGCAGCACGCGATTCTCTGCAGCCTAAGCCTTCCTGGGGCTTATACTTGAGTGGGTTAGGGGCAAAGATTATGCATTGGGCAACTCGTTAAGGCGCAGATCGACATCGGCTTTAGTTCCGCATCTGGGTGTGGGTGGTTTGGGATCTTACGATAGCCAAACTCCGGTCTAGACGCATGTGAGGCTGCTTCTAGGGCCGTTAGAGGCGGCATCCGATCGAAACGAAATGGAAACAAGAATTATGGGGCTGTTATCTCTGGCTACATATTAACTTGCTCGATCGACACGTGCCTTGCCTTGTCCGTTATGGTCAGCAACCCCCCACATAGATCTACAACATCGAGAAGATAAAGTCGCGATCTGCAGACAACGACAGAAAAAAAAAAAAAAAAAAAAAAAAAAAGAAGAGAGAAGATCGGACGAAGAAGGACTCGCATGTCCGATGCGACACACGCACTCACGTTATTTATCTGGTGTAGAAAAGAAATTATCGCCTTAGAGTAAAATGTCGCTAGGTGATCACATGAAGATGTACGAAAGGAGAAGCTGCCACAAAAAAAACGACAAGCCTGGCTTGGCACCTCACACGACCATGGGTCCTCCGTAGTGCCGTGCCGGAGATAATCGCACAACTAGGTGGTGGGCCTACCTCGATGTCATTTGTCAGCGCCTCAGCCTCCTTGCGGTCACGCGTTTTTTCCAGCGTTTGGAGGATAGTTTTTTATCTAAGGATCGGCCATTGTGGTTAGGGCAAAGTCGTTTGGATCTCTTAATATTCTCTTTTCCCCGGTTGGGCCGCGCTATTAGCCAGCCATATACCTGATACAATTTGCCTCGATACCCACTTTTTCTAGAGTTTACCGCCGGACCGGAGTTTAGTTGGGGTTTGCTCTAGAGGCGAAGGCGTTATTTTGCTTCTCTACTTATACTCCACGAGGAGGCAAGACAAAAACTGGTCACCAAAATGGGCGAATCTCGAGTGAAGACATCGTCGCTTCCTGTGATTCAGGTCGACGAATGCATGTCGTCGGAAGACATCTCCAACGAGCATTGGCCCGTCTCTCCAAGTGTTGCCGCCTCTACGAACGGCGGTTCCTCCTTGGCACCGACTTTAGTGGAACACAACCATGCGTTGGCGGAGGCTGAGGCCCTCCTTCGCGGGAATGGCCACTATGACGACTCTGGCCACCAATCGGCGTTCATGTATACTCCGGAGCAAATGTACGGAATCATCGACCCGAAAAACGCCTATGTGATCCAGGGAATGGGTGGTCTCGAGGGCCTGGAGCGGACGCTCGTAACAAACGCCGATACCGGTTTGACCGATGCCCAACTTACGGAAAAGGAAATCGCTGCTCGTGATGCTGTCTATGGCAGAAACGAACTCCCGGATCGCAAACAGGCGTCGCTGTTCCAGATCATTTTGACGACGTTGAACGACAAAGTGTTGATCATTTTGATTGTGGCGGCGATTATTTCACTTGCTCTGGGTCTCTACGAAACATTTGGCGAACCGCCAGAGTACGATGAAGAGGGCCGTAAGCTTCCCAAGGTCGACTGGGTTGAAGGTGTGGCTATTCTCGTTGCAGTCGTGATTGTGACCCTGGTTGGTTCCATTAACGACTGGCAGAAGGATCGCCAGTTTGCGAAACTGAACAAAAAGAAGGAAAATCGCATGATTGAGGTTCTGCGCAATGGCAACGAGATGCAAGTCAACGTGGCTGATGTTGTTGTTGGCGATGTGGTCATGGTCCAGCCTGGTGATATGCTCGCTGTTGACGGAGTTGTGCTTCAAAGCAACGATATCCAGTGCGATGAGAGCTCTGTCACGGGTGAGTCGGATACTATGAAGAAGATTCCCGTCACTGACGTGATGAACGTTTTGGCAGGACATGGCAAGATCAAGAATGAGCATTCCCTTGACTGCATGATGATTTCAGGCTCAAAGGTTCTCCAGGGCTCCGGCAAGTACCTTGTGACGGGTGTTGGCCAGAACTCAATGTACGGACGCACAATGATGTCGTTGAGCCAAGGAATCGAAGTGACTCCACTCCAAGAAAAACTCAATCGCATTGCCGATGGCATTGCGCTCTTTGGTTTGTGGTCTGCAGTCATTCTCTTTGTTGTGTTGTTCATCCGGTTCTGTATTGAGATCACCCATGGCAAGTACGAGCATGTACCTGGATCTGTGAAGGGTAACCACTTTATGGACATCTTCATTGTTGCAGTCACAATTGTGGTTGTTGCCGTCCCCGAGGGTCTCCCCCTCGCAGTTACATTGGCTCTCGCGTTTGCAACAACGCGAATGATCAAGGACAACTGTCTTGTGCGTGTTCTCAAGTCGTGCGAGACAATGGGTGGAGCCACAACTGTGTGCTCTGACAAGACTGGTACTTTGACGCAAAACAAAATGTCTGTGGTTGCTGCAACTGTGGGCCAAGAGTCATGGAATGAAGGCGAGGCGCCAATCTCCGGATTCAAGAAAGACGAAGAGCTATTGCGTGATGCTATTGCCGTCAACTCCTCTGTCTACGAGGAGTACGACAACCCCGAAATTCTCGTCGGGTCCAAGACTGAGTCTGCTCTCGTTGGATTTGCGCGGCATTATCTCGGTATTGCTGCGGGCAAGCTCAAGGACTACCGTTCCTCGCGCCCAGTGGCATTTGTTCTGCCGTTTGACTCCTCTCGCAAGTATATGGTGACGCTTATTCGCCATCCAAACTCTGAGACGGGCTACCGTATGCACATCAAGGGAGCCGCCGAAATTTTGTTGAAGCACACTACTCACCTCCACTCAGTAGATGGAGAACCAGTGGACATCGCCAAGGTCAGCGACTTTTTGAACGAAAAGATTGACGAGTACGCGAATGAGGCTCTGCGTCCTATTGCGATCGCCTACAAGGACTTTGACACCACCGACGATGTCTCCAAGTACGAGCCAAAGGACTGCGACATCTCCGGTCTCAACTTTATCGGACTGTTTGGTATCAAGGATCCTCTGCGTCCTGGTGTTGAGCATGCTGTTCAGCAATGTCTTCGTGCCGGTGTCGTTGTGCGCATGGTCACTGGTGACAATGTTCGCACTGCACGAGCCATCGCCATCAATGCTGGTATCATTGATCCGAACGATGAGTCTGCCCTTGTTCTCGAAGGCCCCGTTTTCCGCAAATTCTCCGACGAAGAGCTGGAGGCTAAAGTGCCTCACCTCAGAGTTTTGGCCCGTAGTTCTCCTCAGGACAAGCGTCGGTTGGTTGGCATTCTCCAAAAGCTCGGAGATACAGTTGCTGTGACTGGCGATGGTACCAACGATGCGCCTGCTCTCCGTCTTGCCGATGTTGGTTTTTCGATGGGTATCACTGGTACCGAAGTTGCGAAAGAGGCTTCTGATATTGTGATTATGGACGACAATTTTGCCAGTATTGTCAATGCTATAAAGTGGGGCCGTACGGTGAACGATGCCGTCAAGAAATTCCTGCAGTTCCAGTTGACTGTCAATGTCACTGCCGTCACGCTCACGTTCGTGTCTGCTGTTTCCAATAGCGACAACGAATCTGTGCTTACTGCTGTCCAGCTGCTGTGGGTTAACCTGATTATGGACACCCTCGCCGCTTTGGCGTTGGCAACTGATGCGCCTACTGACGAGGTGTTGGATCGCAAGCCGGATAACCGTAAGGTGTCGCTCATTACGCCTACAATGTGGAAGATGATCTTTGGTCAGGCCATTTACCAATTGGCCGTCACTTTTGTTCTCCACTTTGCCGGAAAGCAGCTCTTTGGTTATCACGGAAAGATTAGCTCGCACGACGAGATCCGTCTCAGTGCGATGGTCTTCAACACATTTGTGTGGATGCAATTCTTCAATATGTTCGTGAACAGACGCTTGGATAACGGCATGAACCTATTTATCGGCCTCAGCAAGAACTATTTCTTCCCCGCGGTTGCCATTGTCATCGCTGGCTTCCAGGTCCTGATCATGTATGTCGGAGGTGCCGCCTTCTCGGTCCATCGCCAGACTGGCGCCATGTGGGCCACGGCAATCATCTGTGGCTTTGTGAGTATCCCAGTAAGTTTCCTTATCCGTCTTGTCCCCGACGCGTTTGTGATCAAACTTTACCCACGAAAGTTGGTGAATTTCCTTCTCCGAGTCCTGGACAAGGCCAACAAGGGTTTCATGTGGACCATGACTCCTGTCATCTGGCTCAGTTCCAAGATTGGTTACGGCTTCAAGCGTCTGTTCTACTTTATCATCCGCAAGCCGATGCCAAGATCCGAAGACGAAGAAGCTTCTATTGGTCACGATGTGCGTCGTTCAGATACTCCTGTGTCTTACAGCGATACCATTCCCGACTACGAATGGCAGCCTGGTATCCAGAAGTCTATAGACGATTTGCAGCTCACGCGTCGTGTTCGTGGTGGTCGACTGCGTCGTCTGCATCTTGACTTTGTTGGAACCAGCAAACGAGAACACAGCATTCATGCTGAAAGACATCGTCGCTTCCACCGTAGACGACGTGTGTCCAACGCAAGCACGAGTGCGAGCAGTCTCACTGCGCTTATGGCACCGTTCGTTGTTAGCGGAGCAGTCGGAGGTTGGGCGCCAAGCAGCTCTGATGGCCACAATTAATCTGTATATGAGTTATTTTCCATGCTTTATTTTCGGCAATAATTTATTTATACCATTTCAAAAACGAGCGATGGAAGACATTGAACCAAGCCGAAAGTCACGTTACACATACCCATTCCCTTACCCACCCTGACATATCCTCACCTCCCGTGTAAATTTTGATTTCTTCTTCTTCACACAAGGTTAGGCGCCCAGAGTCACGAGTCGTATGAGCCACCCTCGAGTCGTGCTAGGGTAGCCTTAGAAGAATGCGGAGAAGCTTTCTCTGACGACTCATCCCTATCCAGTCTCGCCATAATGGTGTTTCTGCTAAGATCAGTCCCCTACATTTCAAGCATCTACTGTAATTAAGTTATAGCCTTCTAGTGGAGGATGTATTTGAATGGAATAGTTGCAAAACGACGTTTCGGTACCTCCGATTAGCGAAGAAATTGACAGTGTGTATTAAAAATGGAGTGTAACCAAGAATAGTATTAGGACAAAGGCAGCGGGTTGAATGCCTTTTTTTAACAAAATTAGTTTTTAGGGTGTGCTGTTGAACACATTAGGTTGAAAATTATGGCGTTTGCATGTCCTCGACAGCATCGCAGCTGCAGAAGAGATTCAGATCGCCATAAGTATCATCGACACGCGTAATGGCGGGCCAGAACTTGTTGTGCTTGAGGGCTTCCAACGGATACGCAGCTTGTTCACGAGTGTACGGACGATCCCAGTCAGCACGAAGAAGGTCCTTAGCAGAGTGAGGAGCATAGGCAAGAACACTGTCGTCATATTTGACCTTGCCATCGATAATCTCCTGGATCTCTCCCCGAATGGCAATCATCGAGTCGCAGAACCGGTCGAGTTCCTCAAGTGACTCAGATTCGGTAGGCTCGACCATGAGGGTATTGGCAACAGGCCACGACATTGTCGGAGCATGGAAACCATAATCTTGGAGACGTTTCGCAATGTCAATCGCCTCCACACCACAGCTCTTGAATGGGCGAATATCGAGAATGAACTCGTGGGCACAACGTCCTTCAGAGTTTGAGAACGCAATACTGTAGTGGTCCTTGAGACGGGACGCCATGTAGTTTGCATTCAGCAGTGCGAGTTGAGACGCGTACTTGAGTCCATTTCCGCCCATGAGTTTAATATACGCCCAGGAGATGGGCAAAATACTTGCAGATCCCCATGGAGCAGCACTCACAGCAGCGTTGTTTTGCTCAGCGGCCTGGAGACTTGAGTTTCCGGCAACGTGACCAGGAAGGAACGGAGCCAGGTGCTCGCGAACACAAATAGGTCCCACACCAGGACCACCGCCTCCGTGAGGAATGCAGAACGTCTTGTGCAAGTTCAAGTGGCACACATCAGCGCCAATGTCACCAGGACTAGTCAAACCAACCTGGGCGTTCATGTTGGCACCGTCCATGTAGACTTGGCCACCATTAGCATGAACAATGTCACAAGCTTCCTTGATACCAGGCTCGAACACACCATAAGTAGATGGGTAGGTGACCATAAAGGCGGCGAGGTTATCCTTGTGCTTCTCAGCCTTTGCCTTCAAGTCATTGATATCGAGTTCACCATCCGGCTTGCACTTGACAGGAACGATCTTCATGCCACAAACGGCTGCGGAAGCAGGATTGGTGCCGTGAGCCGACACGGGGATAAGACACACATTACGGTGACCTTGTCCCTGCGAAGCCTGGTAGCCCATGATAGTTCGGAGACCAGTGTATTCGCCCTGAGCACCGGAATTAGGCTGGAGAGAAGTAGCAGCAAAACCAGTGATATCAGCGAGATCATTCTCAAGTTCAGCAATAAGCTCAGCATATCCTTCAGCCTGGTCAATGGGCGCAAAAGGGTGAAGGTCCGAGAACTGCGGCCACGTGATGGGCATCATCTGGACAGTAGCATTGAGCTTCATGGTGCAGCTACCAAGAGGAATCATCGCCTGAGCAAGAGACAAGTCCTTGGCCTGGAGAGCAGCCATGTATCGAAGCAGCTGAGTCTCTGAGTGGTGGGTGTTGAATACGGGGTGCTCGAGGAATCCAGAAGTGCGCTTGAACGGAATCCGGTCCTCAATCTCGAGAGATTCAGGGACAGAAGCACCAAACACCTCGCAGAGGCGCTTGAACTCGTCACCAGTAATCGTCTCATCGAGCGAAACGGCTACATGGGTCGCATCTTTCTCGAACAGGTTGAATCCGAGCTCACGAGCCTTTTTCGTGGTTGCCGCCGCATCTCCAACCTCAATGGTCAGCGTATCGAAGAAAGTCTTGTTTTCGATCTTGTGTCCAGCCTCAGTAACAGCAGTGGCGAGATGGCAGGTCAAAGAGTGAATACGCT
The DNA here is from genome assembly GCA_022577725.1 of Wickerhamiella dianesei. NCBI lineage: Eukaryota > Fungi > Ascomycota > Dipodascomycetes > Dipodascales > Trichomonascaceae > Wickerhamiella > Wickerhamiella dianesei. Next base: position 234,519 of record JAKIRV010000009.1, on the reverse strand, counting down.
GGGCAATCTCCTTGAGCCCACGAGGTCCGTGGTAGACTGCGTACATGGCAGAGATGTTGGCAAGAAGAGCCTGGGCAGTACAAATGTTCGACGTAGCCTTGTCACGACGAATATGCTGCTCACGCGTTTGCAAAGCAAGACGGAAAGCCGGATCACCAAGCCTGTCCTTGGACACACCCACGAGTCTACCAGGCATCTTACGCTTAACTCCATCGCGAACAGCGAAGAATCCGGCGTGAGGACCACCAAATCCCATAGGAACGCCAAACCGCTGCGCACTTCCGACAACAATATCAGCATCAAAGCTCGACGGAGGCTCCAATAGAGTCAGGGCCATGAGATCAGTGGTGACACTGAGCAAACCTCCAGCATTGTGGAGATTATCGGCAACGGTCTTCCAGTTCTCAATGGAACCATCTGCAGACGGATAGGACACGAGAGCTCCACAAGTATCAGCACCAAAAGTCTCGGGAAGACCAACCACAACCTTGATGTTCTGACCTTGGGCACGAGCACGAAGGACACTCACAGTCTGAGGAAGAACGTTCGAGTCAACGTAGAACACATTCTTTTTGCGATTCGACTGGGCAAAGCTCATCATCATCGCCTCAGCAGCAGCAGTGGCCTCATCCAATAACGATGCATTTGCAATGTCCATTCCAGTCAGCTCCTTGATTACCGTCTGGTAGTTCAACAAAGACTCGAGACGTCCCTGGGAAATTTCGGGCTGGTATGGCGTGTAGGACGTGTACCAACCTGGGTTCTCGAGGATGTTACGCTGAATGACAGGAGGGAGACGCGTTCCGTAGTATCCGCGTCCAATTAATGACTTGAGAACAATGTTCTTATCAGCGATTTCCTTGAGACGATCGAGAAGCTCAGACTCTGTAAAACCAGCTGACGGCTCGATTTTCAACGGACGCTCGAATCGGATCTTTTCGGGCATTGTCGTCGCGACAAATTCGTCCAGGGTCTTTGCTTTGACCACTGGAAGCATTTTCTCCGCGACTTCCGCGTCTGTAGGACCCACATGGCGCCTACGATACGTGTCCAATGCTCTCAGGACATTGACCTGACGAGCAGCAGAAGACGCGATTCCACGAGTGACCCCCGCGATAAGAACTCGGGGACCTCGGTATTGCACACGTGATGCGGCACGCAGCATGGCTAGGACAGAAAGATTGGATGCCTAGAGGCTAATTCGCGATACCAATCACCACTGATAAGGCTTTTATCGATTGCAACTTTTTTTGCAAGCGAATTCGAAGCACGAATTTAAATGTTGTGGGACCCTGTCAAGACAAGAGGAAAAAATTCGACCCCCAGATAGGGATTATCGTGTGGGTGCTGTTATAAGCAGCATCACCAAATCACCGAGTTGACAACTCGGTGACTATGCATGCGCCATGGAAAACTCGGTGAATGTTGACAATTTGCTCAGCAACGGATGATCGGAATGGCGATTTCGATACGAGATCTTGTGTGGGTTAATTAATTAACTAATTATTTTTATTTTGGGGGGTGCCTTGAGGACGCGTTCTTCTTATCGCTCTCGAGAACGCTCTCTAGATCGGTTAGGCGTTATTTTGTGAGAGTGCGAGGTCAAAAATGCTAAATCTATTTTTATTAAAATCACGCAAATCGCGCATGATACTTATCAGCGCCGACATCTTTCGATGTCGCTAGCAAATCGAAACCATTAAAGAAAAATTGTGAATAAATAAGATGCAAAGCTTCCAAAGAGTATGTCCGTAGCCCGCTACGAACTATTCCTCAGCCTTCTTCTTCTTCGCCGGATGTAGCAGCTTTTTCATTGTCGACTTTAGCGTCGTTTTAACTGGCTCCGATGGAGGCGGAGACACAGACGACGTGTTGGCGGGACTGGTAATGATCGTGGACTGCTGGATCCTTCCGTCGCTTGGAGCTGGGCTGAGGGAGGACGACCTCGCGTGTTTTCGTCTACCGGGTCTGTCCAAAGAAGGTATTAGGGATGATGGAGTTGTTTTGTCGTCGGTCACAGCCGCTTCTCGCTCAATCATTCGCGAATAGTACTCTGCCAGTAATCCTGGTCGCGGAACAATGCGGTAACTAACCCTCGTCAAAAATTCAACCTCAAGAAGGTTTAGTTCGACCACCGATATACCGCCTACTTTGGCGTAAAAGGTGTTCTCGCAGTACGTATCACACAACCCCTTCGACGCAATGGTAATTCCTGTAATAATAAACCGGTGAATCGTCAGAGTGTTGATGTTGAAGTTCTTGTAGCTTTGGGAGAACAGGTCAATGAAATACAACAACACCACGAGGATGATTTTGTCAATATTGCAAAAGCGGATAATTCGCACCAAATAATCGCGAATAGAGATTCCAGGGGGTGCTCGAGAGTGGAACCGGGTGAGCTTTTCTGCGTCGAACGGAATTCGATCGTTTATTTCAACAATGTCCTGGAGCATTCGGGCCACGTGGGTTGCTAATTGTGAGATGTGCTCGTCGAAAAACAACTGAGACATTTCTGGAATTATTGTTCCTTCCCCGGCCCATAACCATCCGTGCTGGGGTTCGTGTTGAGACTTTCTGCTCTTTCTCGAGCCTACGGAACCTCTCCGATCATCTATGGCCAACCCCTGGCTTCCTGGGTTGAATTTCGACTCACTGCCAAAACTGTCGAGTTTACTCGGCGTACTTTCAATGCTATTATGACGGTCCAAAGCTTTGATGGGCTTGGCCAGTGGGGTGGCAGTTACTGAAGGCGGCATTGGCACTGAGACCCTGGGGGTTAGCGGGGTTGTTGCCGGTGGAGGCGACCGACCCGCTGTGGACCCAGAATTCTGAGACGCCGCCACCATTCGCGTAGGCTCAGGTCAAGTCTTACACGGTAGAAAAGTGTGCGACAGGTGAGTAGAGACCACAAAAATCGCGCATTACACTTGCACGTGCTAAAATAGAGTCAGTCAGTCTGGGTGGAGAGGTTCAGGGGAAACAGCAGGGAGAAATGGGTGATGATGTAAAGTCGGATGGCGGAATAGGTTGTGGGGAGCGTTCGCCAAGGCCCAGTTTATTTAATTTTACTTGTTCTATTTGCCAATCGGGGGGTCGATTGAAGAAATCGGATCTTAGCCGCTGGAGCCACACGGCACTGACTATGTAACGGCTATTCCAGCCCTGGGATTGGGAGGGGATGGGCCCTGGGAGTTGTGTGGTGGTGGACCAGGAGCGGGGATCTGCCATAATCTTGCTGCTGCTTGACCATGTTTTTTATCGACAAATAAATTAAGATTGTATTTAGACTATACAGGTTAAGAGGTTCCACTTGAAATCTTCACCGACATTTTTAGCTAGTCTCAATTGACGCAGTCAATTGCCACCAAAGTTCTGCTTCTTTTTCAAAAGAAGCGCTGCCAAAACAAGTTCTGTCGTCACAAGTACTCAATGGTATCGAGTCCCGCCAATTGCCATCCTAGTTTAATGCTTTCACCGTTTAATATATCTAACTGCCAATGCTGAAAAGTTCGTGCGAGCACTTGACAGACGTCAATTCACTGACAGTTAATCACATGAACCTATGACAGCTACTTGGCTAACACACCCTACAAAATAGAGAGTCACATGGTCGACGCGTAACTACGGCATTGACGCACAATAATCTTAATTTATCTAGATAGCAACTATCCGATCAGCAGAATAGAGTAGCAAAGGTGATCGTCACTCAGCCTCCCCTTGTCGCCACAATCTCAACCACAAAATGGACTCGGAATACCAGGGGTGTTGTGATTAGGTAACAACGTCTGTACAGGTGCTGCGCGCTTAACCCGCGAAAAGTGCGGAAACCACCCTTACCAACGTTCTGCGCGGAAGATAGGGAAGGTTTCATTGGACCCCTTGCATATCTACTCGGTGACTCGAGGTCGATGTGCATCTGCGAGCTAAAATTAAGTAGGTCTTTATTAGAGATGTCGAACCAGCTTTTAATGTAAAAACCTCATTTACGGCGATTGACATTTAGTTGTTGTCATGATTGGTCCTGCTCGAAATAGTTCGACCGGCATGACGTGGCAATGCCGACCGGAGGAGGCCACATATCCAAGCGACAGCGTCATGTAATGGCCTCGGATGAAAAGTGAGGCTGAGTCAGGCTGGTCGAAGAGGGAGAGAGAGAGAGAAACAAGAGGCGATGACCGATGACATAAGCAGGTCCCATCGGCAACGCCTCGTAATACAATCCAGGGCATGCGTTGGCCCAGCCACTAATCGCCCATCTCCCTCCCCCACCCGCCTCCTTTAGTAGGTTTTCTCTTCCTTCCACCCTCTCCTCACCCCTACAGAGCGTAGTGTTCCTGGTTTTAGCGTGCAGAGCCGCGATTTTTCGAGTTTAATCTCCGCACCAGCAACTTTCTCAACCAAGTCAAACTAAAATATTCCCACGATGCAGGACGAACCTTATGCTCTCGTTGTCGACAACGGCTCCGGCATGTGCAAGGCCGGTTTCAGTGGTGAAGAGGCTCCCATGGCCGTGTTCCCGTCGGTTGTCGGCAGACCACGCCACCCTAACATGATGGTTGGCATGAACAACAAGGACGCCTACGTCGGCGACGACGCCCAGTCGAAGCGTGGTATCCTCATTCTGCGCTACCCCATTGAGCACGGCGTTGTCACCAACTGGGACGACATGGAGAAGATCTGGCACCACACCTTCTACAACGAGCTGCGTCGTTTGCCCGAGGAGCACCAGATCATGTTGACCGAGGCGCCTCTCAACCCCAAGACGAACCGCGAAAAGATGACGCAGATCATCTTCGAGACGTTCAACGCCCCCGCCTTCTACGTCGCCATCCAGGCCGTGTTGTCGCTGTACGCCACTGGTCGTGTCACCGGTATCGTTGTCGACAGTGGTGATGGTGTCACCCACGTGGTGCCCATCTACTCCGGCTTCTCGATGCCGCACGCCATCAAGCGTATCGACCTTGCCGGTCGCGATCTCACCGAGTACCTCATGAAGCTCCTCACCGAGCGCGGCTTCAACTTCACGAACACTGCCGAGCGTGAAATCGTGCGCGAGATCAAGGAGAAGCTCTGCTACGTCGCCCTCGACTTCGAGCAGGAGATGCAGACCGCCGCGCAGTCCAGCAGCGTCGAGAAGAGCTACGAGCTGCCCGACGGCCACGTCATCACCATCGGCAACGAGCGCTTCCGCTGTCCCGAGGCCCTGTTCCACCCCGACGTTCTCGGCCTCGAGACGCCTGGTGTGCACGAGACCACCTTCAACAGTATCATGAAGTGCGATGTCGACGTGCGCAAGGAGCTGTACGGCAACATCGTGCTGTCCGGCGGTACCACCATGTACCCGGGCATTGCCGAGCGTCTCCAGAAGGAGATCTCCTCGCTTGCTCCTTCCTCGATGAAGATCAAGATGATCGCCCTCCCCGAGCGCAAGTGGATGGTGTGGATGGGTGGTTCCATCCTGTCCAGCCTGGGCACCTTCCAGCAGATGTGGATTTCCAAGCAGGAGTACGACGAGACCGGTCCCGAAATCGTCCACCGTCGCTGCCCTTAGACGGTTCTCTTCCGCTAAACTTTAGAACGTGGTGGCTACGGCGTTTGCTTTTGCTGTCTTCCTACATCCATCTCTTTCTCTTTTAAAAATATCATCTCAATGTTAGGCTTCTAGCAAGTTGTAGTTTATTATTGTTCTTATCGCAGCCACCCACCCACGCGGCCGATAGTTTTGACTGACGTTTTGTTTCTTTTCTCTCTTTGAGTCAATCCCTGATTATTGGAAGAATTGCCATTGAATGGGACTTTATCGGTTGGTGTTCCTGAAAACTCTTGTTCAGTGCGAGGCCATGAGAGCTATCGAATGAGACTCTATCAATTGGTGTTCTTCTTTTGAAAAAGAAGCAAAACTTATGTGGCAATTGGCTGACGCCAATTGTGTTTAGTGTTTAGCAGCCACGGGTATGCTCAATTGGAACAATTCCGGTTTTGCCATCAGGAAGCTCTAAAAATTGCTTTGTCTTTTTCGAAAGAAGGTACCAAATATTATCGTCTTTTTCCAAATGAAGGTCCGAGAGAGTTTCGCTTCGTTTCCAAAAGGAGGTACCGAAGAGTTTTGCTTCTTTTTCAAAAGAAGGTACCAAAGAGTTTTGCTTCTTTTTCAAAAGAAGGCACCAAATAGTTTTGCTTCTTTTTCAAAAGAAGGTACCAAATAGTTTTGTTTCTTTTCAAAAAAAGGCACTAAAGAAGAAGGCACCTAAAAGTTTTGCTTCTATATTAAAAGAAGATACAAAAAGATTAGCTGTATGAAGGCGGAGCCGGATACCGGCTGTCTCCGGGTTCCGGCATACGCATGCTTGAAGGTCCGGGGTACGCACTGGGATTAGGATCCGGCATACGCATCGTTCCTCCATCTGGGTAGTTTTTGCGATACGGCTGGACTGGTTTTCGTGTCGGCTGGTATCGTTGATGAGGAGGAATTGCAGGAGCCCCGTCGTACTGAGATGGCGAAGGCCGATACTGTCCAGGTTGGCCATTGTATTGGCGTTGTTGGGGAGGTCGCTGCTGCTGGTTGGGACGGGGAGGCTGACCAGAACGCTGCTGATTTTGGTAGTACTGTTGGGACCTCTGCTGTTGGGCTCTGAGTTGAGAGGGTTGTTGTCCTTGAATGGGTTCTTGTCCACCTGGTGGTTGTCCAATTGATGGCTGTCCAACTGGTGGTTGTCCATATGGTGGTTGTCTAATTGGTGGTTGACCTCGTGGCTGACCTCGTGGTTGACCTGTCTGGGATTGACCTCGTGATTGTCCTCCTGGAGGCTGAGTTCTTGGCTGAACTTGTCTTTGGGCCTGAGATCTGGGAGGCTGAGACCGAGGAGGCTGAGATCTTGGTGGCTGAGCCACTGGTGACTGCGACTGTCCTCTCGAAGGTTGAGATTGAGACTGCGCTGCACGTGGAGGGGGCGAAATACCGCCCTGATTCTGTCTCTCCTGCTGGATTTTCACTGCTTCTTCGTACTGTTGGCCCTCTCCACGTAACCACGTGTCGAACAGGGCTGCATTACGCGTCGATGCAGAAGACATCCAACACAGAATTACTCCCAGTAACGGAACGAGGGCTCGAGCTACATCGAGACTCACGTTACCAGCCATAACAGCAATGAGCCGTTTTGGGCATCCGGCATCGTAGGCGGTCTTCATCATCTTGCCATGCATTTTGTACACAAAGTAGGAGCCAATAAACGGCAAAATCGCCACAATCTGGATCATTCCCAGTCCAAGGTCAATCGACATGCAATGGCAGCAGTTCCGATCGTGGTACCACGCACGACGGATCATCTTCTTCCATAGCTTCCGCTGTTCGTCGGAGATCCCCGTCGGTGGTTGTCTCCGAACCGTGTCCTCCGTGCCTGGAACCTTGACATAAAACGGATCCTTCGTCTGGATATAGTCTCCACTCTTGTCCTCCCATAAACCGCTAACTACACCGAACCCAGGTAGGTTCTGGACCACCTGATTGGCCTGATTGAGAGCCTGCTCCATCGTGGTTCTAGTCCAACGGTGTTACACGACGACAAAGTCAGGAGGTGAGACTGTGGAAGAAGGTGAAACTATGCGGAGTAATGGCGGCTTTTTTTTCCCTCCATCCAAGGTTTGCGGGAGAGTTTGGGCCTAAAACCACGCTTACACTCGGGTAGGGGGTCCTTCACAACGTGGATGGTTGCGTGGGAACTGCCCAACGGCTGATATTTTTAACCTTACCCCCCTGTCATCTCGTCCCTCCTATCAACGGCTTAATTAGTGTTGATCTACGCATGCGGCTGACTACCGGCTCGCTTTATATATTGCGAGCTAAGAATACAACTTGGCGGTATGCGAAAAATTAACTAAAAATATATACTTTAAACCAGGTCTGGACCATCACCAAAAAAAAAAAAAAAAAAGAATAGATAGCGATCACTTGTGGTGTTTCGCGTTCGCGTGACGTCCGCGACCTATTCTCACTGCCGTCGTCATTTCGCGTTTGCCCATAAACGGCGAAACAGCAGAATCGACTGTACTCGGTCCAATGTACTGCTCGGCAATCTTCTCATTACGTCTCTCGAGTCGACTCTGGAGTTTCTTGGCCTTCATAAACTCAGGCTGATCTTCGGCGTACAACTCGACATTCTCGCTAGGACGTTGCGATCTCCGCGCCTTTATACTTTGTGGGTTCGCCAAAGTGTACTTGTCACCTCTGGTCTTCCATTGCATGTTGGCCTTTAGGTGAACTCGTAAGGTTCCATCGTCCTTGACCGAAACAGTGACTCTCGTGACAGTGTGACCTCCGCATCGGGGACAGAATTCGCGTCTTCGTCCGTCAGCTGGCAGAGGCATGAGATGGAAACAGGCATGGCAACGTTGCATGTAGTTTCGAAGTTGCTTGATTGCCAATCCGCGTTCATTAACGGCACCCAGACCAATCTGGAGAGCCACATTCTGCACAGCGAAATCGCGTGATGCAAGTGCAATGTCCACAGGAGCGGAAATCGGAGCTGTATCGTTGGAATCGTTATTAAGTTTCTCCTCGAGATTTTCGCCTGTGATCCAGCCGTCGTCGCTCCAGTCACTGTCGCTGTCATCCTCGTTTTCTTGAGCCTGAGATTCTTCTTGAACTTCTTCGGGTACAGGTTCAGGTTCAGGTTCAGGTTCCTGGTGCTTTTGAACAAATCGCTGTTGTTTTCTTGCCCTACGCTTCGGTTTGACCACCTCGAATCCATCCTCCTCCATCTCATTCACGCTGAGTTTCTCAATTTTGGGAAGTTCTTCTTGTTCTTGTTCCGTTTGTTTTGCGTCCGCTACAGGTTTCGCAGCAGCGTTGGCCTGGCTAAGGCGAGGTGCTTGTCTGAGTTGAGACTTATCGGGGTAAAGCTCGTAGGCAAGTGCTATGATCTCAATGTCCTGCGTCGAGAGTACGAGCGCATCACCAGTCTTCTTTGCAAAGTCGTGAACGAATTTAACTGATTCCTTGGAGGGCTGTTGGACCTTGAGCTGCTCTTTCCATACCTCAAGTCTTTGACGTGCAGCCTCATCCTTGATTTCTCGTACGACTGCCGGAGTTGTGACAAGATTGTCTGCTTTGCTGAAAAGCTCCTCACGAGTGAGAGTGATCAATGGACCAGCATCGAGCACTAGAGTACCGACTTTAGCCATGGTTGGATCTTGCCCAAATTTTTTTGTCTGACTTTGAAATAAATTCACCCAAAAGGTCACGTGTTACGTAGAGGTGATGTTACGACGTTTAACAAGAGTCAAAAGATGAAATTGTGTTTTAGCCATTTTCCACCGAAAATAAATCCGTCAATCTGGGTTTAGTGTTGTTATGTACATTTATGCCTGGGTAGGGTTCTCCTTGCGCAGTTGCTTCAGGACAATGTTCCGCTTGATGCTAGTTGACATTGTGGTTGGGTCCCTACCTTGTGCACTCACAATCTTATTAGCTCTCTCAGGCTCTTCAAGGACTATTCGCTTAGCTTCTGCGGAAAGGAACGAGAGTCCGCTAAGCTTCTGTGCAATCGATTCGACCTGGTTCTCGAGTTCAGACACATCAAGACGCAGGCCAGGCTGCGCAGAGCCTGCTTCTCTAGACGCAATAACAGCAGGATCTTGGCCCTTATTCGCCTCACGCACTTTGCGCATCTCCTTGAACGCCTGGAGCTTTGTGAGTTCGTCTTCCTGGACCTGGCCAGGAATCTCCTCCGTGTATTTCTGCCATGAAGTACCCTTCAAACGCATGAACTCGGCAACTGCCCACGATTTGCTAGCACTCAATGGTCGGACGTATTGGACGCGCACAACATCGCCTTCACGACACTTGTTAAGCTGATCATGGACCAGCATGGTCTTGTGCTTGACAATGTACTTAGAGACGGTCTTGTTCCAAGACACGTTCTTGAACCGGACCTTTACGGTCTTATCCATCTTGCCCTGGGACACAACCACGCCAATCTTGGACGGCTTGACCATTTTGACTGACCAGTTGAAGAGACACTTTTCAGCTGGAAGTTTGTCACCTTAACCCGATCGCGTAATCACTCTCAACGGAGACCCTATTTCTATTGTTACGGCTACGGTACAGTTAGTTTGAAAGAATTCATGTTTTCCAATTCGTTTTAAATTTAAAAGGGGCTTTTTGTAAAACAGCTGGGGAACCGGTGAAAGTTGCGGGACTGGTAAACAGTAAAGGCGAGAAATAACAATCTATCTAGAGCTAAACTTCCAATTCCTCATTATCTTCGTCCTCATCATATTCAGCCAAAAGATCGGACTGGGCATACATGTCTTCATCAAAGTTTTGGCGCGCATAGCGTTCGGCAAGGAGCAGGTAGACGTACGCGCCAAGGGCACCACAACTACCGTACGACAAGAATCTGTGGATAAGGCTGTAGATGAGCAATCCAAAACTAAGACGGCCCCTAATAACTCCCCACAATTCAATGAGCACAGCGCATGCGGTCAATGGAACGGCTGGAGTAAGGAAGGCTCTCCACTGCCATTGGAACTCATTGGAAAGTAGCGCGCGATTTACGCTGATAATGGAAGCCAAGGCACTCATGGAGAGCACCATGAGGGAGGCAAGTCCATGAGACACACGGGTAAAATACGTGTGCATTCCAAAATAGCCCTCAACAAAGGTCGCAAACAGCAACACAGCTGCAAGAGGTCCAGCTGCAGCAAGTAGAGTACGGTCAAGCTTGACCCAATTCGGTGTGACTGTCGAGTTATAGATAAGTCTCGCCGTCGCAGGGACCTTTCTGTTGGCGGCATAGATAATGAACGGCAGCTGGATAACCAGAGTGACTACTGGGGCCGCAATGAAAATGGAGGAATACACCATCTTCGCAGAATCGGGACCAAACTGGTCAATCAAAGCTCCGGCCATACCAGTTATAAGCATCAGTAACCACAGCATAACGACGTTGAATCCGAAGTTGGCAGCAGCCGCAACGCGCCAACCGTCGCCTCCTCCCGCACGGTAAATGACGACGCTGAGAATTGCGGGGACACCATTCGAGAGAAGTGAAAGAATAATCGCGAATACGCCAAGGGTGTGGACTTTGATGCCCACGGCATTAATCAACGACATGACAACTGCATATAGAACAGTTTGAGCGCCAAATCCAGTTGCAACTGCGAATATCAGCGGGTGCGGAATCGGCTGGAAACGGATTTCAGGCGCCCGCGCCCAGATCCGGTGGACCTTATCTGGCTCATTGAGGCCAGACCGATGAACAACGGTGTATTTCGTGACCAGCACTAACGACACCAATGCTGCGATCTCAATAGCAATAACAAACAGAGTCAACAAAACATTAGGAGACTTTGGGTCCCCAGAACCTATTTCTGTGGCCATTGTGGCTTAACTTTTCTGTGGCAATTGAGACTAGTTGAATGTGACAATGATGAGGTTGGGGCCATACCCGCCTCCTACGGTGGAAGGCGGGTGTCCATTGCTGATGTCAGCGGTGGCTTATCGGGCCGTTCTGCACCGGTTACAGTGTGGCATACGTTCTTAAGCGATGAAATAGCTGAACGTTTAAAAATTAGACTATGAATTAGTTGACGAGTCAGATTCTGAAGCAACTAATTTGAATAAACCGTTTACGTAGACGCAATTGAGTAATCCCAGCTTGGTTTTAATCAAAAGTATTAGTTTGGGTCATCGATTCTTCTTTTAATAAAGGAACAATCCTTTTGTGGCAATTGGCAGCGCAAATTGACGCTAACAAAGTCATTGGTTACACTAGGCACGTTTTTCTTGCAATACGCTGCGCCAATTGGACCTGATAGTCAGTGGCTATAATAAATCATGAACGTTACAGACGTGTAAAATTACACCTCATACTCTTCTAAAAGCTCCTCGTCCTCATCCTCGTCGTCAAGAATAAGATCAGTATCACTTTCCATGCTCAATGCTTTTCGGGCTGCAAGCGCCAACACCACCAAGTAGGCACCAGCTCCAAGATAACTGGCAGCCATGTACATAGCCGAGCGGACAATATAGTGGCCAATGCGTCTCGCAATTGTTTCGTGGTCATCATAACCGCCGACATCGAAATACTTGACAGCGATCTCTGTCACCACCAATGCGAGTGGTGCCAGAAGCGCTCTCCATTGCCAATGGTAGACTCCAGTCATTATACTGCGGTTCGTAATGACGATGCCCGCAAATGCACATCCAATGAGCACCATGATGCCTGCACACTCGGCAAGAACACCACCAAAGTAATGCAATGGACCATGCTCTCGGTAGTTCTTGCGTACGTATTCGACACAGAGAACGTCCATAATTCGCAGAACGATCAAAAGTGCAGACAGAGCAGCACCAATAAACCATGGATATGGACCTCCTGGGGAAGGAGACGTACGCGTCACCCGCGATGCAATATGCTTTAACGCCCACATGCTCACTCCGACAGTAACAGCAGCAATAACGAGCGTCCACAACACAATCATCGTCACACCTGCTCCCCTGCCAACAGTGAGCAGATGCCAAACCGTCCAGGATTCGAGAATTGCCAGAGTAGCGCCTGCGCAGCCTAGCGGAAACTCGCCTCCGTTCACAAGGTAGGCGCCTGTGGACGCCAAGGCAGTAGGGGCTGCTCCCAGTACGGACACAGTGAAGTCAGTGGCGGGACTGAGGTCGAGACCCACAATACTGAGGATTCCGAGTAACAGGTTACGGGTGCTTCCAAACACACCCACACAGAGCAGCAGGGACAGTAGCAGGGACAGTGGAACTCTCTGGAACAAAATTTGGTCCGACTTGGACCACATGCGACGCAACGTGTCATTGGAGTCGAGGCCACTCCTGAATCTAACAATCTGGTTCACGTACACAACTGTGACCCCAATTTCGACGAGGGTGATTGCAATCAGCCCAAGCAGCTGGAGCTGCTGGAGAAGGCCATGCAACATATTCTTATTTCTTTTTTGGAATGGGTGTCTCTATAACAAAAAAAAAAACCCGCGATCCTTCGGCGTCAAGTAGCCTGGCAGAAGGCAAGTGTTGTTGAGCCAATTTCTGCTAAGCGTGATTTCGGCGAGTCCTGGGCTTTTAGGTAATGTGTAATGTTGGCGCGTTGATGAGATCAGCGCCTTTTCCCACCTGCTTCCCCGTATTACCGAATGGCATAATTGCATTAAAATTAGACCCGATGGCGCGTCGCGTAGGACACCGGGTCTAGACTTTGAATTACGGTAAAATATCCGGATAACGTTGTACAAGCTTTGGGAATTAATATACCAGCAAAGTCTTTTACCAACAAAATAATTAAAGCTTAGACACTCTTAAGATACTCGGTGATGATCTTGGCAACTCCCTCCGGATCCTCGCGTTGCATAAAGTGGCCAACATGGGGCAGAATGACTATCGAGCCTTTCGTTCCGGCAAAGAATCCGCGGTCATTTTCGAAAATCTTGGCAGACATGCACCCATCCTTGGCCCCCGATAATAACAGCGCATTGACGTTCCGGAAGTTGACGTCCCAATTAATTCCGTAGTAGCTGATATTTCGGTAGTATGAAGTAGCTGCATCAATGACACCGGGTTCGTTCAGGGTTCTCCACACATGCTCCAGTTCTTCGGGAGGAATCTTCCATCCTGGGCTCCAAAACTCCCACAAACTCGTTAGGTAGTTTTTGTTCCTGGAAAACCACGGACGGTACAACCACGGAATGTGCATTGTGAGCTGGTAACTCGACAAATACGCCTGACGAGGGAACTTTAGCAGTAACTTCAAGGGCCCGTAATTAGCGAGGTATGGAATTGCGAGACACACAATTGCCTTAATTAGGTCTGGACGAAGAGTGGCCACCATGTATGTCGCGATAGCACCCCAGTCATGGCCAACAACGTAGACGGGAGCACCCAATGCGTACTTCTCGGCAATGGCAATGACGTCCTCTGCGACGTCCTTGACTGAGTAATGTCCGTTCAAATGGGCAGTTCTGGGCTCGTAACCACGTAGAGAAGGCGCCAGTACCAGTCCCTGGGGGTCGGAATTGACAATAGCGTCCCAAGACGCGTCCCATGTGGACCGGTCATCAGGGAACCCATGAAGAAGTATCACCAAACGCGACCACTTGCCCTTTGCCAGCTTCGACTTGGGTGCTGAGCTGAACGCTCCGAACGTAAGGTCCCGGACCTCTAAATCGACATTATACTGCGCCATCGAGACTTGACAGTAGCCCCTGGTAGGGAAAACGGCCCGAAATATATAGAGGAGCGTAAGCGTATGAAACCTAACCCCGCTGCGAGGTCGCGCGGGGGTGCGTTTGGTCATGTGCTCCATCAACCATGTGATAGAGAAAGTGGCAAATGTGTATGGGTATATGACGTTTTGGTTGTACAGATTTCGTATACTGTGAAAATTAAACCTCTACAAAATAAAGTGTACGGCGAGGACGCCAAGAATTATGAGGGCAGATGCAAATATCACCGTGTTGCGTATGTTCTGATACCAAAAGTGACGTTGGACTGCAGTGGCCTGTCGTCGGAACTGTTGGGCATTCACACTCATCTCTCCAGTGCGATCAACCAACAAGTTGATACGTTCTCCACGTTCAAGCAACTGGTCGATGTTTTTCAGCATAATCTTCCGCACATTTGCAATCTCAGATTGGGCATCGCTAATCGCATCCGGATTCTCTTGCACATTTCGGTGGGCGTCTTCCAACGCTTTTGCCGGCCGTTTGCCCGCATTGAGCTCGTTTGCTACAATCGACAGGAACTTAAAAGTCAGGCGCTTGGCCGTCGATTCTTTTGTGAGTACCACAATCGCATAGTTCTGGGATGTGATGAGATAGTCTCCAGAGAGCTTATCGACTACGAACGTAGCCTGCTCCCTTGGACTTGCCTGAGCGGCTATGGACAGGGCAATGGTGCTCAATTGTTTTGTGGGCCATTCGCTGTTGTTCAGTTCAGCGAGGATCTGGCCATTGTCGACAATGGCGCTGTAGAGCAAAGCCATCTGGTCGGATTTTGGTTGTGTGAGCACGTTTTCTGGAACTCAACATGTCATCGCCAATCGCGTTAGTTCTCAAACGCATAAACATTGTAGACCTTATATCCCCTATATCGACACAGTGGAGACACAGCGACGCCTGTATCGGTCCTACAATTTGTAGACTTCTCACAAAAACGTACTTGATAAAAACTTAGTTGAGTGTAGCCGCAACAAAAGATTAAATTGGCCGAAATAAGTCAAGATAAAAAAAAAAAAAAGAAATTGGAGACAATAAAAATAACTAACCAATGCTAATGAGGATACATTTCCGGCGGCGGATACGTTGCCGATGGCTGTGTGGGAATATACGTCGTCGGATCTACGCGAGCAGCTGCTTGTTGCAACGGTGCCGGAACTGTGTACGTAGGCTGCCCAATGGTTGCAGAACGCATTCGGGTGGCTCTTGTAACGGGTGGAGGCATACTTCCGTATATTTGCGGCTGCATTTGTGCCTGATGGGACTGCTGAGCTTGTTGAGCCTGTTGAGCCTGCTGGGCCTGTAATTGAGCCTGAGCGTGTGCTTGAGCCTGGACTTGAGCCTGTACTTGAGCTTGAGCTTGAGCATGTGCCTGAGCATGTGCTTGTGCTTGAACCTGAGCCTGAACATGCGCTTGGACTTGGGCCTGAGCTTGTACATGTGCCTGTACTTGTGCCTGAGCATGTGCCTGAGATATCTGTCGGGCCTGCATCTGCGCATGAGTGAGTCTGCGACTTCGTGGTTGTCCATACGGTTGCGTACTCAAGTCTGGAGCAGATGGCATCGGCACAGGCGAATTCGACGGAGATGGCATCCACCGGAGAGCATCTGTACTCGGAACATATGGACCAACAAACTGCGATTCCGTGATAAATGGATGCATCGCTGCCTGTTGAGGAGTCCACCTCTCGAACGGATTTAGTACCAGCAATCCGCGTACAAAATCAGCCAATGATTCTCTGGCACGCATTTCTTCGTCGATCTGTGCCTTGCTCATTTCCTCAGCACGAGCAAGTGGGTACGACATGATGATCTCGTGGATATTCTTCGACGCAAAGTACTGCTTGCTTGGCTTCTCGTTGGTGCCAAACTCTTTGTTCTGTTCCTCAATAGATCGCAACACAAACGGACCCGTGGGCGTTTTCCGTACCATAAAGTTCGCCGTGTTCTTGCCCTTCTCCAGCATCCAGTTCGGAGGCGGGCCCAAACTATCGAGAATGCGACTCCATTGGTTGTACTCGCTGGTTCCAGGGAAGATGGGAAGGCCCAAGAAGATTTCAGCAATAATGCATCCCAGCGACCACATGTCTATTGCCGATGTATAGGGCAGTCCCAAAATCACTTCAGGAGCACGGTAGAAGCGCGATTGGATATATGTGTAAACGGTTTGTCGTTCATGGCACGCGGATCCATAGTCGATGATTTTTATGTCGGTTCCATCATTGCGTTTCAACAAAATGTTCTCTGGCTTGAGATCACAATGGATCAGCCTTGCCGATCTCAACAACGACAGCGTCTCCAGGAGCTGCCTTGCGAAGGTGCGAACAATGTTGATATCCAACCCACGGAACCCGTTCTTTTTGACGACCTCGTACAGGTTACAATTGAGCAGCTCAAACACAAGACACAGATGCTCCTTGTGCACAAACTTGTCCTTGAGTCTCAGCAAATTCTGTGTGCCGTACTTGTCGATGTGGTGCTGCAAATGCTCGAGAATAGACACCTCCATCATACTCTGGTTCAGATATGCGGGCTTGTTTTTGATCACTTTGACAGCCACCATTTCTTTTGTAACCATGTTCTGGCATTTGACCACCTGCCCAAACGTTCCTTTGCCAAGAACATTTAGCACAAGGTACCTCCTATTTTCGTCAACCCCAAGTATGTCGTTCACGTACAGAATGTAGTCGCTCTCAGAGTTATCCAATCCATTGTTGAGCTTTCCCTCGTGAGGTTCAGTCAAAACTCGTCGTGGCTTCTTCACTCCGCTGTAGTCGAAAGACGGATCACAAATGTGGTAAGTCGAAGCGAGGCAGGTCGTAAGTCCGACCAGTGGACTCACGTATCCGCCTTCAGGGAGTGCTCGCCTGTTCTTTGGATGTTTGACAGCGACTGGCATGAGTTGAGATCGGCTATGGAAGGGTCGAATGGCAGGAACTTCAATTGGTCGCGAAGCATCTTCACCCAAGCCCTTTGGAGAAACGCCATCGCGAGTCGGAGACCCTCGTGATAAACCATTGTAAGTTTGGTTACCAACTGGTGCTCCCATGGGAATATACGCCGAAGGGCTGTGTCGAACCGGCTGGGCAGACCCTCCAGGGGTTCGTGGAGTCGCTGGGAAGTGCATACTATTCGGTGTAGTAGGATGCTGATAGTAGTAGTATGACGATGGCAGCGACATATTGTGTTGGTGGTGGCCCTGGAGTGACCGTGTGGTGTGCTTTTCTGGTGTCATGTGCGAACTCAATGTAGGCTGGTGGAGAGACTGATGCTGCTGCTGGTGGTGATGCAAGTTTTGATGCTGCTGCTGCTCTTGTGGCAATTGATGTATCTCCTGGCTTGGTATTGGCGGTTGTTGGTACTGTGGAGGATACTGGTACCCTGCGTAGGAACCCTGGGGTGTGTTTGCCGAGGTCGGTTGACTGACAGGAACTTGCGAAACTCCAACCTGAGGAACTGGGACTTGCCCCTGGTGTTGTCCCTGGTGAGAATAGTCGAGGTACTGGTGAATATTGCCAGTGGATGCAGAAGAAGCCAGAGCAGCTGCTGCAGCTGCAGCTGCCACATTCGAGTGTGGAGCACTTGAATATGAGGAATTACTTCTCCTGAGTCCAGCATTGACTCCACCCACCTGCTCGGAGGCTTCGTGGACCGAGGAACCGGGCGGGCGGTAGCCCCAGTTCTCCTCCCGGTTCATACCGTGATAGTTCTGAGACCGGTGGCTCATACCACTCGAGTTACCTTACTTGGAGGTCGTATACGAGTTTTCGAGACGTAAGAGGTCCGGGTCTACCGGGTAGGGGCAAAAAGTTGATGGTGCAGGTTTAAGACGGTGTTTCTTACAGTGCGGTAGTATCTGTTTACGAAGGGGCTCATTTTCTCCCTTACATTCAACCCGCCGCCCACTACGACCACCTACCTTCGCTCAATCTCCCAAAAGCTTCGTTAAGTAATGCAGGGGAGAAACAACGAAGAGGGGGTGGGAATTAAGAGTATACGCGCCTTCAACGACGTATACGCATGGTCTAGGATAAGTTTGACCATTTATTGACGACGATCTTAGCTGAGCCTAGTCTGTGTGCACATTTATCCCGAGGTTGTGCATTTTTTTTTAGTGGCTGAGTATTTGTGGACGATCATACTAATTACTGGATTTAGTTAACGAATTCGGAAAGTGTACCATTAATTGACAATATATTCGAGAGTTGTGATGAAATATCAACTTTACTCCCCTCAATAAAATAACGCTAAATGGGCAATCGAAATTAGTCGCAACTTTGTTTAACTTGTTCATCTAAGAAGCTGCACCACCACACCACCACCCCAGAAATTAACGCGACCCTCAAAAAGTGTCTGACTCAGGCGCCAGGGCAGGTTTACATTTAGACTTGCAGGCAAGATCGTTTCAGCTGCTTCAGGGTCAACAAATGAGTGAGGAACCAAAGTACACCTTCAAGCAAACTCTTAAAGAAGTTACTGTGAATATTCCCCTGGATCCTCCTACGCGTGCGAAACTTCTCACTGTCCAATTGGGCCCTACTACCATAAGTGCAAAGCGTAATAGCCAAGATGACTTCCTCATAAAGGGCGACTTGTTTGCCCCTATAAATCTCGAAGAGTCGACATGGACCGTCGAGGATGGCAAAGATTTGGAGATCACACTAGCCAAAAAGACGGATGAGTGGTGGCCACACGTTGTGACTACTGATCCCAAGATCGACACCTCCAAAATACGCCCAGAGGACGGAAAGCTAAGCGATTTGGATCCGCAAACGAGAGCAAAAGTCGAGAAGATGATGTTTGACCAGCAGCAAAAAGCATTGGGATTACCGACGAGTGAAGAGCTGGAGAAACAACGTATGTTTGAAAAGTTCAAAAAGCAGCACCCTGAAATGGACTTCAGCCAGGTGGAGAAACTTAACTAAATAAATTAAAAGCCGAAAGCACTCATATCCGGCTCGAGCTGAATATTGGTCGGCGCTGGCTTAAGTTTTAGATGGGATGGCACTTCCCATTCTTTTTCGCCCTTGGTGGACTCCACAGTCTCTGTGGGCTCTTGACCAGGTTCTTCCTTAACATCATCTTTGATATCGACGTCCTTGATATCGAAAGTTCGTGAGGTTTCCTTTGGTATCACTTGGTCAACTGCCTGGGCAAGTAGCTCGCACTGTGCTTCAGAGTACAGATTCTTCGTAGCAGCTATATCGTCAGACGAAACTCCGCCCAGGTGTTCATTTAACAACCAAAACTTGAGCGGGTCTTCGCGTCTTGACAATAGTTTTCTTGCTTCAGTCTTGTTGTTTTGAAGTGACTGCGCCCAGCACAGGATCCAATCGTCGTTTTGATCAAGGAACCGATCGCTAATTGTCTGTATGACCTTGCTTCTGTCTCCGTCATGAACGCGGGCTATAGCTACAGCCATGGCAAGATTATCGAGCTTCCTGGCCAGCAGTTGCACGCAATCGCCAAGAGCGTTTCCTAACAGAAACAAAGCAGCGGCATATTCATCTCTATGTTTGCTCATAAGAGCATATGCGTTCTTTTGTGCCGCGGTTTTCCATCTCGCGTCGTTGAAATCGTGTCCAAGGAGTTTCATTGTCTTTTCTCGCTCTGGGTTACCAGCAGAAACTCTCCACAGGCCCTGGAGAACTGACTTTTTGTTGAGTGCCAAATAATAAAGACTCACTTCGGGAGGGCTTCTATCTTTGGCGAACTGCAGGCGTGCATTCTCTTCCAGTTCCTGTGACAACTGATCTTCATCGAGCCAAAATGCATAGCCCTCATCATAGAAAGAAGGCCATGATCGTCTGGGCAGTTTCTCCAAAAGGGCACCCTTGGAATTTGAAAAGTACGCCCATAAGAATGCTTTAGCAGACGATGCTCCGTAAAATGCTTTCGAGTATACAAATGCCATAGCGGAATGGTCCAAGCCCTCGCCATTGAATTCAGTAAAGACAGATGCGAAAGCCAGCAGCTTATCTTGTGACTCCTGCGTAAGATATGCTAATCTTGTGGTGGTCGCACGATTGCGGAGCTCGTTGATATCAAACTGAGCAGATTCGGACATGTCGAGAATTTGAGAAGGTGTCAAGCCAAGCATGCGGTCCAACTGGGCAATTCCATCGCTAACTTCAGCAAAGCGCAATTCATGGATCAAACGAGAGAATATTGCTGCAACGGCCGATATTCGCGAGGCAACTGCCAAATGGAGAATGACCACGGGATCATAAACACACATTTTCCCAATCAACGCCTCAGACAGGGTTTGAAGGGTCGCTTCTTTAGGTAACGACACTCCGTGGTGTAGGGCAACCTCGTGAGCTGAAGAATCGCCATCTAGATTTGAGGACTGCAAGTATAGGGCTCCAGTGGTGCTCAGGGCGATAAGAGTCTCGTTTACCCAGACGCAATCCCGTAAAGCCTCCACTTGAAATTCCCGCACACAAATCCAGGTTGTGGTCAGGTCCGAGCGAGCTTGAGAGAATACTCGGAGACCGTCGTCGGTGCAGGCTGCTAAAAACTGCCCACTATGTGAAAATGCAAGATGGTGTATCGTCTCTTTGGTTAATTGAGTGGTGGTGGCAGCAACTACAAAGAGCCCATCTTCACAAGTGTATGCCACAGCATCCTTAGTGGTAACGATTTTTGAGGGCACATGGTCCAGATCGAGTGTCGAAGTGGAGATCAGACGGTGGTATTCAATATCAACCTCAAAACGAGTGAGCTTTTTGTTTCCCACTAGACACAGCTCGCCATCCCAAGCCGCTGCTGTTACTTCGTGTTGCACCGTAATATTCGACGGTAAAAACACTATTTTAGAAGGAAACACTGCAAGAGCTTCGGTTTTTGACAGCCCAACAAGAAGCAAAAGATCTTGTGCTGGCCATGTTTTCTCTCCAAAGAAAATAGTATTGCGATCAGCGGATGCAACCAAAGACTTGTCAAAAACTGCAATGTCCTCGACCTGATTGTCTAGAGTCACCTCTTGAGACAAGCCATCTTCACCACAGGACCACCGTACTATGTCAGAGCCAAGAGACCAGAATGTGTCGGGCCCATCTATACACAACTTTGTCGAGTTCGAGCCCGTAACGCTGCAAAGTGGAGTAGGATCCCAATTGACGCACTTGTACACGTCAACACGCATGTGATTCCGTGAATAGAGATAAGGTAGGCTGAAGTGCAGTGTTGTGTTTCCATTGACGTCCACAGGAAGTGTGTCACCTTCACTGACACTGAGTCCACTGCTTTTGCTCAGGCGATGATAGCGAGTTCGTGAGGGAGACAAAATTACAATGAGCAGAGCATCTCGATCCTGAGAGACTAGCGGCGTTTCTTCAGGAGTGCATTGCACCGAGTACCAGATATTCGTAATAGGCTCTGTGCGCCATACCCGTAAAACGCGATCTTGGGCATATGTCACCAAACTATCTTCTACCCATTGAGACCACTGGATGAGAGATGGATGTGGGACATAGTCAAACCGATCATTGGCAAGGTGCCATAACTTTGGGATGCCATTTCCGAATTGGAGCACAGAATGTTGACTGGCTGCAACTTCGGAACCTCCAGTTGGGGACTTCAGCTCGAAGTCGAACGTCAGACGATTATTTTCCCAGGAGTGCACTGCCAAACTGCTCGGATCAAGTCCGACGACGAGTTTACTTTGATCCAGCCAGGCAACTGATCGGATGTTGTCGACTTCATGTTCGTAACTGAGAGACCACTGAGGTGGTTTATTGTAACTGGTTATTGCTTCAAAGAGCAACAGTTTCTGTTGAGCAACAACAGCCAATGAACCCGTGGTGGTATTGATTGTTCCACTTGTTACTTGGGTGCCAATATCAATGGCTTGAATGAGTCGGGAGCCATCAAGGATCACAAAGATTCGAGACTTATCTGCATAGATGAAAAGATGGAACTCATCCCAAGCAACTGCCTCGAGGAATGAGTATACGGGTCCTGGAAATACCTCGATTCCTGCCCGTACGGGAACACCTCTCATCGGTCCGCGTGCTTGTGGGTTAAATGGATATGCGTAATCTGGGGAAACATCCTCAGATTGGGCAAGAGGGACTAAAAGTTGTACATATATAGTCGAGTCTGATCTACAGAATATGATAATTTATAAATAGCCGAGCATTTTTCCAGTAATGATCAATGGAAGACATAACGCTCTGATGGCCAATGCTAATGTTTCCACCAGGACAGACACCTGGTAGAGGATGTACATGACAATGAATATTTCGGCCACCACGACGGGTAGCTCGAATTGAGGCGACATATCGGCAAGTCTTTCGAGAGGCGACAGGAACACAATCTTGCGACTCAGTTTACGGCACATGGCAATTGCCGAGTCGAGCTGAGGATAGTCTGTGGATTCGCCTGGCTGAACCAATTGCTTGACCTGATGATTTGGACGTCCACTGGGTCGACGAGAACTGTTTTCAGACGGCAATTCTCTGATTCGTTGTTGTTGAGGAGGGATCCACCATTTTTGAGGGTGTTTGACGTGTGTTAGTTCCTGGCTCAATTCGTTGTTGTCGAGATCCCTAATTTCGTATCTCGATCCTTTGACGAGCAGTTTGCGCAATTGAGTGTTCCATTTCTTGTCCGGACTTTCTTTGGGTACGACACACGTGTCCAGCATCTGCGTGTCTGGCTCCCAGTCCTCATTTTCGTAGTCGTCAAAAACCGATGTGCTAACGCTACGCGCATCCCAGGGTTGGAACACGGATGGCATTGATGATACGCGTGGGAAAGCTTCTGCGGCCAGTCGAGGTCCACTAGGAATCCTTGGTGAAGGCGGAACCGTACCAGGAACTGATTTTGGTTCCTTTTCGCGAACTCTTCTACTTTGGGATCTCGACATTGGACGCTCATAAACGCTTGACGCTTCTCCAGGGAACCGTATTGGCTGCGACGGCTTCATGTGCCACAGCGCATCGGGGCTAGAGACAGTATCGTGTTCAACGTCCAATTCCGTGTAAGTATCCGAGGATGGGAAGAAATTGGGTTTTGAGTGGACACTGCTTGATCGTCGGAACATCCGCTTCAACCGGGCATTGCCTGAACCCTCACCCCTGGAAGGCTTCACGAACAGCTTCTGAAGAACCTGTCCATCAACCATTCGAGTTGTTAGTGAGGAAGCGAAGTTTCCGGATCCAGCCACTTCGGATCCTAATTATAACCAGCCACTCTGAGGGCAAGGGTTTGAGTTGTCACGTGAACCTTACACGTGAAGTGTTAGGGGGGGTGGTGGTTCTTCTTTGAAAAAGAAGCAAAACTTCGTGGCAATTGGCGTAGCCAATTGGTGTTTACTTGGTTGAACGTTTTGGATGCTTGTTCGAAAATCAATTGGCGCAGCCAATTGCAATAGTATTGCTTCTTTTTTGAAAGAAGACACTTTTTGCATCGATTGCAAGCAACTGTCTAATGGACGTTTCGAAAATTTAAACAAAACATAGAATGACATAAAACAAATACTTAATCTTTAAAGTAGGTCGGCGAGCCAGTCACGGACCTAGAAGAGCTGCTCGGAGCTGTGGCTGAGTTCGCTCACAAACTCAGTGGCCTTCTCAGCGATCTCAGCAAGCTCGTGGAGGAATCCACTCTCAATCTCGCCAACGAAAGACTCCGAACCAGAAGGAGCAGGACGGCGGGAAGAGCCAGCACCCCACAGGTCGCCAATGTCCTTGCCACCACCATTGTAGGCAAGAACGTTGGGAGACTCAGCGTCGAGGTCCTCGATCAGGTTCGGAGTTCCGAACGAGATAAGGTCGGCCTTAAGCTGCTTGGGAGTGATAGCTCCACGGGTGGCATACTGCGAGTCGGTGGACGGCTGGAGCGACAGGAAGTAGGTGAGCAGACCCGCAATGTGGGGCGAAGCCATCGATGTACCAGACATGATGGCCGACGAGGACGGAGACTCGATTCCGACACTCTGTACGTTGACACCAGGAGCGAAGATGTCGACGCACTTGCCGTAGTTGGAGAAGTAGGCGCGTTCATCGTTGAGAGTCGTCGCACCAACGGTCACAGGACCAGTGGCACCAGCAGGAGACACATTGCACGCATCCTGGTTCTCATTACCAGCCGCAACAGCAAAGTGCACGCCAGCATTGACAGCGGCATTGATCGCGAGATCCAGCGACGGGGACTTACCGCCACCAAGAGACATGTTCGCAGTCGATCCCTTGAGCTTCGGGTTCTTCTTCTGCTCAGCACGGTGGCTTTGGACAACGTACTCGACGCCTCCAATGACATCGGACATGGATCCGCTGCCATCAGAGCCAAGAACCTTCACGGCAACAAGGTTCGCCTTCTTGGCGACGCCATACTTCTTGCCGCCAATGGTACCAGCGCAGTGAGAACCGTGTCCGTGGGCATCGCGGTCAGTATCTCCAATGGGGATCGTCTTGCCCCATTTGGCGCGACCCTCAAAGTCCTCGTGGTCGATGTAGACACCGGTGTCGACAATGTACGCCGTCACACCTTCG
Source organism: Wickerhamiella dianesei (assembly GCA_022577725.1). Lineage (NCBI taxonomy): Eukaryota > Fungi > Ascomycota > Dipodascomycetes > Dipodascales > Trichomonascaceae > Wickerhamiella > Wickerhamiella dianesei. The sequence goes on along the minus strand of JAKIRV010000009.1, from coordinate 209,788 downwards.
CCGCCCTCGTCGTCGTAGGCGTACTTGTTGAAAGTGCCAAGCGACAGAGGCTTGCGGTGGGAAACGCGCGCAAGACCCCACGGAGCACTGCTCTCGACGTCCTTGTTAAGGGCATGCACAATGGAATCGCGCTCAACGAACTTGACGCCAGGAGCATTCGCAATCGCCTCGGCAACCTCGGGAAGGAACGCACCCGCGTATCCGAGGAAGCTCGTGAGATCGAAGATCTTGTCGACGCCCATACCGGTCTCGAGCAGAGGGTGCTGGATGTCGGCAGCCAGGTAGTTTCCGGCGTGGAAGTCAGTCACGTCCGCCAACCAGCTCATGTGGGACTTGAGGTCGCTGCTGGTCATGCTGTCATCGAACACAACAATGTACTTGTCGGGAATGACATCCTCAGGAGACGCAGTAGACACAATGAGCGAGTCAAGAATCTTGTTCATCTTGTTGTTGACGTTGTGGTGCTTCTTGCCGTGCTTGCCAGGGTGGTTCTTGGAATGAGCCTTGCGGAGCTTGTTCTCCTTGCCCGCCCTCTCGAGAGAAGCAAGGAACTTAGCCTCGGATTCGGCATCTTCGTCGTGCTCCTCAGGAGACCAGTCGTCGTCCTCCTCGTTGTCGATAGGACTCTCGATGGTCACACGGATGGAGTCGTGGACGCGGGGCTTTTCGTAGGTGGTCAATTCCTCCGTATCCTCCTCGTCGTACGTCTCCGCCACGGAATCGGCAGACGGAACCGACTCCGGCGAGCCGTGAACGATCTCGTTCACGCCTTTGAAGTCGTGGGGGATGTAAAGAGCATTGATGAGCGGGAGAGCCGCAATTGCAATTACCTTTCTGACCATGTTAGAATTGGCCCTTCAGGTGGGTTGCGCAGTCGCGATTTCAGTAGGGGTTGGTTGGGGTTGATGTGGGTGAACACAAGGAGGGAGGGGAAGGAGGCGAAGGCGTGTCTATTTAAGAACATCTGGGCCTTGTTGAGGCAAATCACGCGCAGTCTGCTGTCTAAGCCGATGTCGGGTAAAAGGGTTAGACAGCTAGGGTATGGGTACATCATGGCTCCAGTCCTTATCGGCCCAACCGTTGTTCCCCCGACAGAATCGGCTCGGATCTGGGTGTTTCAAAAGACACGCTTTTGGACATGATCACTAGCCTAGTCTGATAGTGTCCGATTCGAAAAGTCTCGTGAGCCATTGACCGCTTTCAAGGGAGTAATTTTGCCACCCCGTCCTCCCACTCTCCGCCCTGCAGCCTCCATTCTGGGCGAGATTATGCAATCGAGCTAGCTTCGGCGCATGAAGCGTGAGGAGGGAGGGTATTATCGTCTCCAAATGGGCAGAGCCATTGGAGCTGACACTGACAGGTCATAGGCCAGTTTCCACGCCGCCATCATTAAATTGGTCGAGACTTGGCCGTATACTATATTAATGGGTGCGATCGGCGTCGTGTTCTGACGCGACGCGGCAATCTCCTTTTTTTGGTACTGATGTCATGCATAATCGCAGTCATATTGGCATGATCACCCAATATTGTCGTCATAGCTGCCTACCCATTATCGGTCGAGATCCTTACCCATTTAAACCCGCAAAGGTCACATGGAGCCTGGCAATGCAATACGTCGCCACCCCGCGTGACTCACCTGCAAAGGTGGGGCAGGTCTCTATCTCAACGATTGCTCTTCAATTGCAATCGTTCTAGAGTGCAATTGAATCACCGCATAAATTAATTGACACAAATCTAGGTACATAACTACAGATCACACGCAAGACATTCTGGAAATGTGTCAAATTCGATCTGTTGATATGGCACTGATGTGGCACCGACGTGGCATTGCGCGGTTAAGAGCAGGGGGAAACACCTTAAACTTGCGACGCCCAGCCAAAAACCGACATCCTCCCATGTCGCATGAGGGAGGGTGATACGCGTTTGGGTTTTAACGCGATTAACGAGCTAACCTGCGTTTAGCCTCAAACGCTGACAGAACGTCCGCCCCAGGCGATTGCGAGAAGCTCTCTGAAAAGTATACGCGAATCACACCAAGTGTATGTCGGATAAGGCGTCGGTCCGTGGCTTCACGGTTGCACATCAGAAACTTTCTGTGGATGTGGATATAAACCGACGTCGCCTCGATGGTTGGACAGAGCTCACGGTGGTGCCAACTGTCCCAGACCTCGAGCTGCTAAGACTCGATGCTCGAAGAGTTCGTATCAAAACCGTTAGTGTCAATGGATTTGACGCGAATTTCACGCATAATGACCTGCTTTCGAACCCTCCTTCGCGTCCAAACGCGTGGACTGTGGCTCAACACCGTCTGTATCGTGAAAGGATGGCGTCTCTCTTTGCCGCAGAATCTGAAGGCGATTTGTTGATTGAGCTTCCTCCGGAGGTGGCAATTGTCGAGACTGACGCGTCCTCATTCGTTGATTCACACCTACTCAAAGAAAAAGTGTATGACCCGCTAACAATTCGGGTTGACTACGAGTTGGATGGAGACTCAGCCAAGGGCGAAGGGATCAACTTTGTTGGCGGCGAAGGAAGTGGCATTCCCCGGTCTGAATGGCATGCCTACACATCACATAGCCCGATCGGTGCGTCGACGAGTTGCTGGCTCCCATGTGTCGATGGACTCTGTTCGCTGAGTACGTGGGAAATGGAGTTTATCGTACCCAAAACGTTTTGTGTTCGAGAAAAGGGCGCAAAAGAAGGCGAGGATGACGACATCAAAGAAATGGTTGTTGTCTGCAGTAATGTCAATCCGAACCAGGCATTGCATCCAACCGACGAATCCAAAAAAATCCTTAGTTTCCAGGTGTTTACACCTGTATCGTCTCAACACATTGGATTTGCTGTGGGGCCGTTTGCTAGCGTGCAATTGAGCTCGACTTACGACGAGGGTACAACCTCCAATAACCAGGCTGCGGTCCCTAGCGGCGAGGCCACTCAATCGGGCCAGTCCAAGGACAACAAGTCAAGCGGGGTTCCAATTACTGTCTATGCTCTTCAAAAGGATGTTGCCCTAGTTCCTCATTGCTGTAAGTTGTTCGTGCGAGCAATGGCGTTCTTTACGAGAGACTTTGGCTCGTTTCCTTTCGACAGCTACTCGATCTGCTTCGTTTCGCACCTTCCTCATGACGAGCTCGATGCCGTTGCCTTAACGTTCGTGAGTGACAAACTTTTGTTCCCCGAGAATCTCATTGAGCCCCTGTTTGATTACACGGAACCCTACGTTCGAGGTTTGGCAGCCCAATGGTGTGGTGTTAATATTGTTGCCCGATCTTGGGATGATATGTGGATCACAGAGGGTATGGCCTTGTACATGACGCACCTATTTGTTAAACGTCTGATGGGTAACAATGAATACAGATTCCGCATGCGCAAGTATCGTGACCAGATCTGTGAAGAGGATATTGGCCAAGCTCCTATTGGACGCCTCTCTCTTCGGTACCCAGTGACCATTGAAGATCTCAAGTTTTTACGACTCAAGGCACCAATGGTCATGTACATCCTCGATCGTCGCATGACCAAGACCGACCGCAGTCTTGGCATTACGCGAGTTCTCTCGAAATTGCTGCTTCAGAGTATGTCTGGTGACCTGAAGGCTCAGCTGAGTACGACTCATTTCATGAAGATCTGCGAAAAGGTCGCCCACCACCGTCTTGACTCGTTCTTTAATGAGTGGGTGTACTCAAATGGCTACCCAATTATTCGTGTGACCCAGCGTTTCAACAAAAAGCGCATGTTCATCGAGATGGGTATTGGACAAGTACAGAGCCATGAACTTCCAAAGGAGGCAATCAAAAGCGATACCTATCTCCAACGTGCTGTGGACCACATTCTGGACCACGACAGAAAAGTTAATGCTCCTCCTCCGGAAGTTTTCACTGGTCCGATGACGATCCGTATTCACGAAGCAGATGGAACTCCTTATGAGCATGTGGTTGATCTTCGCGATCACTTCACAAAACTGGATATTCAGTATAACACAAAGTACAAGCGTCTCAAGCGATCTCAAAAGTACAGAACCGGTACTTCGCGTGCCGAAAGTGTTGATCCGAGCGGAATGGACATAGTCCCGAACGGTGATCTTGGCGTTCCAGCTGGAACAAATCTCATTCATTGTCTTGGTGACGTTTTAATGAGCCAACACGAGAAAATGGTGTGGGGACTTCGTGACTGGGGCAGTAATGATCCTAATAATGACGATGATGGCGACGAAAACATGTTCAACGAGGCGTTCGAGTGGGTCCGTGTAGATGCCGATTTTGAATGGTTAGGCAAGATCTTTGTTGGTCAACCAGACTACATGTACGCTTCTCAACTCCAACAGGATAGAGATGTTGTTGCTCAGTATGATGCTGTTGCGTTCTTTACGCAACAAAAGCCAAACCAGATCTACTCGACTATTCTCACGCGTACGCTGATGGATAGCCGGTACTATCATGGTGTTCGAAGTGCTGCAGCATACGGAATGACAAAACAAGGCATTCCAGGTATGAATCATTTGCGAAGAGCATTGCAAACATTGTACTGTTTCCCTAACCAGAACCAGACAGCCTCAGGCAAGCATGTGATTATCCCACGGGCGAATGATTTCAGTGATTTCGCCTCTTATTTTGTTCAAAAGGCGGTAGTACGTGCACTGAGTCTGATCAGAGACCCTCAAGGCAGATGTGTGAGTGGAGCTGCGAACGATCTCATGTGCATGCTCCAATACAATGAAAATTCGAGCAATCCGTACTCGGACAGCTTCTACATTGCGTGTCTGATTGAGGCGATTGCAACTGCCTTGGTCAACCTGGAACCTGGAGAAGACATTGGTGGCTTAGTTGCTGAACTGGATATGCCTCCAGTGCAGAACTTTGTCAATCGCATTGTGTCTGCCATCGACAAGACCCAGCGGCTGGACCGCTGGATTCCGTCATGGCATAATATTGTCACTACTACGGCTTTGCGAGAAGACGAAAACCTGGTTAGGGCCGGTTATGTGCAGCCGAAGATGGACAAACTTCTTGAATCTACACGGTCACGTTCGTCTGAGGTACGCATTGCTGCTTTCCGGAGTATCTTGGATTTGGGTGGATACCGCAAGACCCCTATTCTCGAGTACGCCTTCAAGACAGCCATGGAAGATCCAGACGCCATCGTTAGAACAGGAACCCTTAAAGCATTCGGTCATATGCTTGGAGAAACAGCCATCCATGGTGAGTACTTCAGTCCTAGTGAGCGACATGCTAATACGGACGACCAACGTGCTGTTCGCCAACGTTCCATTGCAAGAAAAGAAATTTTGTCGTCAGTTTCGTTGGTCAGAGAAGCTCTTGGACCCGTCGCACCTCTTCAACGTCTAATTTGGAAGTACCTTGTGGATCCGCGTACCACCACTGTTGAACGGCGGTATCTGTTTGAACTCTGTGATGTTCTCTACGAACCTGTGCATAGTTATGTCGTCAAAATGAAGGCACCTCCAATGTATAGGCTGAGCATTCGACGTCGCAACGACTTCTACATGGTTGCACGTTACCGTAGCATTCTCAAGAAGAAGAACCAGACGTCTACAAAAGTCAAACTCCAACCTACTGAGACGCAATCGGCTTTATTGTCCCCTCCGGACGAGAATTACGATAAAGAGGCAAGCGCAGGCGCTAGCACTGGCCAGGCTCCGAAACTTAAGCTAAAATTCGGTTTCAAGTAACGCTCGTGGAAGGAGGTAAGGGAAAAAAAGTATGGAACAATGGACTTAAATAACTGTACAGTACACTTTGAGTTTAAATACAGTACAATAGCATTAACAAGAAGCGTCAATAAGGGTCAGTAAAGTGCAGGGAGCACTTCAAAATGCAGGGTGAAATGAAATGCGAGGTTATGAGAGGGCAATCCAGCCCACTGTGCCAGCGGCCATCATAGACACGCCAGCCCACCACATTTTGTTGTACATGGGATCCTTCTCAATGTGAGCGCTCTTCACCTTACTGCGGTTGGATAGAGAGCGCTTGACGCGATCCCTCACACTCCGCTTTGACTTATCCGTCGAGGTGCTAGTTACAGAACCTGAGGTCTCACTTCCAGTTGGGTTGAGTGTGGCTGTAGGCAGCATTTGAGGGGGTCTGTACACAAGGTACAATGGAGCCACAGGGGTTCCATCGAACTGGTACAGGTTCAGTCTGTAACGACCATAGTACATGTCGAGTTGGACAGAAAACTGCTTAAACTGTTCCTTCTGCGTGTACCGGCTGTAGGTACTGTGGGTAGTGTTGCAAGGCAGAGAAACGAGCTGACGACCATCAACGGAGATAGGCGTTAGTACAAGCTGGCCATCACTGGTGATGTTATAGGTTCCATGTTGGAATGTGAGGGCTGCAGCTGGACACGTGGGATCGCTAGGGTTCGCAGTGACCTGGTACAGAGCCTCTTCCCAGTGACCGTCCTTTGTGAAAGAGTACGAAATGCCCGGGAGAGCAGGTTCAATGAGCAGCTCGTCCACAGGATCATAAAAATCAGGTCCGGTCATGACCATTTGCGACTTTGAGGACCAGGTTCCCTCGAGATGCTCGAGATCGCTCCACGGACCTGTGGACGCCTGCGGCAGTGAGCTCGACGCGGTGGCAGTATAGGTATCACTCATGACGTCTCCAGTCGAAGAGACGACACCAGGACCGACCTGGTTACCACCAGGACCCTGAGCCAGACACGCTGGTAGTAACGCAAAAGCCACAGCACGAATCGATCGCATTTCAATCACGTCTGGACTTTAGGAGAAGCTCCAGCTTTAATTGGGATTAGTTAACCCACCCTTTTTTAGTAGACTTGTCTGGGATTATTGTGGGCAGGCAAAAAATCTTACGTCCAAAAATAACCAAGGCCTGTGGGGACTAAGCCTAAGCCTACGTAAAAAAGGGCGGACTAAAGGAGTTGGGACGGTATGCTAACCTAAGCTAGTCCCTTTGACGCGACTGCCACACCGGTTTAGGTTTTCGTGGACACGAGGCAGATGGCATGCATGATAAGCTCTTGGGAAGTTAGTTCTTGATCCAAACAAAGACTGCTTAGAGCTCTCAGGCTCACATGGCCCACGAACTCAAGCTTAGAGTTACCACACACCCAACAAGAGCAATGAGATCTGGATGAGGATTTTTCCAGCATTGCTCCTCACTTTATTCTGTGTAAATGCTGAGCCAGTTGAAGAAGAAGTTGTTCGCACAAATTTCGCGTCGGTGGACTGTGCAGCAGTTATTGTAAAGTCTGATGCCAGAGCAGTCAAGCCGGAAAATATCTTAACGGACAACAAGGATACTTATTGGAAGAACGAGTGCAGCAACAAAGAAAACTTTGTTGTTGTGCAACTATGCCAGGACATTTTGATTGACACTGTCCTGATAGCCAATTATGAATACTACTCGGCGATGTTTAAAACGGTGCGGCTGCTAGTCTCCGAAGGATACCCCGTAGCAACCAACGGATGGAGACTGCTGGGCGAGTTTGAGGCGAACAAGACCCGTGAGGAGCAGACTTTCAAGATCAACTCACCCCAAATCTGGGCTCGCTACCTTCGGGTCGAGGTGGTATCCCACTACGGTGATGAACTGTATTGTCCACTATCTACGCTGAAAGTGTATGGGACGACAATGATCGACCACCTGAAAATGAAATCGGGAAAGTCGGCAAATGATTCACTGCCACTTGATAAAATGGACACAACGAACGTAACATCAACTGATCTGGTGGACCCGGACTGCGACACAACCTGCGATGCGGTCATTGAGCCACCAATGCCAATAATTATGCAAGATCGGTGTCTGGCAGAACCCCCTCCAATGTGTCCTCTTGACAGAAATGACCTAGAATTCGAGGCTCCGTCAATATGCCGACGATGTGCCCGAAAAGCTTTGAGTTCGTCGCCAGCAGTTCGGGAAGAAACGGTGCAGGAATCGTTCTTCGAGTCAATTGCAAAGAGAGTGGACGTCCTAAACGCTACTTTGTACTCCACGGAACAGAAACTGCAAAAGCAATTGGATGTGCTCGGAAAACTCTACGCCCATTTGCAGACCGACCGCTCGGAAAAGCTTGAGCCTCTACAGCGTAACTACGAGGTTCTCCAACAAAACTATAACCAACTGAAATACGTTCTCGACGACATGAGAGACGAGCTCACATGGATGTACCGTGCCTGGTATAGTGCAATCACGATTGTGTCGCTGGCGACGCTTTTGTACACTGCGCGGACATTTTCCCTGAAGCTCTAACTCGTTCTGATTTTTTGCTTCTTTTTTAGTTCCTCTTTTTTATAGACAATATATTTTTGAGTGTACTCATTACAGGTGGCTCCCGTTAATTGCGGGCGGCTTCTTTCGAAAACGAAGCTTTTGTTTAGCGCCAACTGTGTTTGCGGTCTCTGCATCAATGGGCGACAGCCAAATGCAACGGCTTCGGTTAATTGCGAAGGAACACTCGTCGAGTAAAAGGGAGAGTGCATCAAGCGGCTAGCGCCAATTGCAACGTTCTTGATTTTCTCAAAACAAAACTCCTCAGTAAGAAATGTACCAATTGGCGATAGCCAATTACAACGGTTTTGGTTCTTTTTCAAAAGAACATTCCTTAGGTATAAGGGAAGGGGGGCAAGAACCAAGCTTTCGTTCGTTTTCAAACTACAAATGCGGACGTCAAAAACAGGTGGCTTCAGTTGAAAAGAACTCGGAACGCATTTCCAGATCGTCTGTGCAACGTGGGGACTTTTGCCGCCTGCGCACGTACAGGTGCAAAAATAATGTTCCCTGCATGTCGCTGCCAAAATATGATTCCGTGCATAACAAATTAAAATAAAAAAGCGATAAGAAAAGTATTAATTAAAGGAATGTCCCGGGACTCTCTCTAACGAGAATCCCCAATATCAGGTCGGTCTACCGGACCTTTCTGGGTATGTGTGTATGCGTTTGAAAGTCTAACGGCCACGGAACGGCAGCTTTGGCGGCTGCAGAGGCGTAGCAGGCGGGCTCGACGACAAAGCCTCGATGGTGGCTCTCCACTTGGGTCCGTCCAGCGAGACCAGGCTGAGAGGAGAGTCATCAGAGAGAAGAGAAGGAGCAGTGGATCCCCGTGTGGGCGGAGTGAAGTCCGATGCGCTATTCGAGTAGGTGCTGCTCGCCGACGATCGCGGAACGGAAGGCGGTGGAGTGAGAGGAGATCCGAAGCCGGTGGGCTGGTTCTCCTGGCTGTCCGCGACCTCCTGTTCGTGGCGACGACGACGCCAGACGTACTGGTCGACCAGTCTAGTAACCTGGTGCCGCTCAAAGGCGGAGTACTTATCGACCAACGTCAACGGTGGGTTGCAAATGAACTCTGCCAAAAGTCCAAGAAGTTCTGCCTCTTCGGTGGTGGGTGCAGTGGTTACACTCACACTGAGCAGGTGGAGAGCAAGAATGTGGATAGCTCGAGCCAGCGAGTTGGGGTCCACACCCATGAACTCATTGTGATAGAGGGTGATTTCGGCCAGGTAGCTGGTGAGACACCCAAGGAGGGGGGAGGGCATCGCAGCATGGCTGGTGTTGATCACGCCAAGGAAAGTGTCGACAGTGCAGTGGCTGATGCTCCAGTCCAAAGTCTTGAGAATGTGGGACTCCATCAACAAAAACAGATCGGCATCGTAGTTGTTGCAGCAGAGGTGGATGAGCACCCGGAGCGACGGAACCCTGTTCTTCTTGTCCTCGAACTTGGACGCGATCCACAACGCCGTCACGCCAACCAGCTGGAAGTGTTGGCGGAAGACAATCCTGCGACTGCAATAGCGGTTGACGATATTGATCGCGAGGAAAAGCGTTTGGGGCTCGAGTCTGAGCTTGAGATGGAGACCAACAACGAAGTCAATTAGGTATGGCCACATTTGCATCTCAATCTCAGGCTGGAGACTGATCATGCGAGGATCCGGACGCGTCCGGCGATCCATCTCGATCATGTGTTCGAGAATGGAGTCCTTGTAGTCTGCCGCCGTACGGTCGGCAAGGTCGCGCTCAGCAACCTCCTGTGTGTACATGGTTGTAATTTTGTTTTTTGTCTTTCTTTTCTGGTTTCTTTTTTTTTTTTCAGATGAAGCCCAATGCAAAGATCAGGACGAACAAAGAACAAGTATTAAGGAGTGTTCGCTAACACTTCGGGAAGAAGGAAGGGAAAAAAAGGGAGGTGGTGGTGGTGGTGACGACTGTCAATTTTTATGAACAGAACGAGTATGAAGAGAGTGCGACCAACACGGTACGACACAAGAGACTCAGACTAGAGGTAGCAGAATAAGACGGGGGGCAGGATGCTCCTTGGGCTCGCCGACACAGAGCGAGATTACAGGGGCGCGGGCACTCTTTATTTATAAGAGATCTAACCCTTAATTGGCACAGGAGTTCATTTGATGTTAGGTCTGTGGTGCCCATGCCCAGCCCAGGGTGAATATTGGCATGACATAAGGGGGGAGAATATTGAGACGTGCGGCTGACGTGCCCAATTCGAGGAGTGGACTGATGGTAGGGTTAGGTTCCATAGAAGGACAGTTTTCTCGTGCCGTGGTGGCAGAAACTCGCGCGGAATAGCGGTATCTAGCGTGTTAAATATGCCCGGTGCGATTCCACCTAAAGGTTTGCGCATTTGACGCGTCCCCATCGCACCCCGCCCTATCGGGACACCTGCCCAACCCCAGGAGGAAGGAGATCTGGGCTGGTGCAATCGCGCTGGAGGATGTCCGTTCAGGTGAAATTTTCAGTTATGTCATTTAGGGCTAGGGTCAACTAATTGGCCCAAGATTCCGGCGGCGAAATGAGCGAGCTGGTAGGAATGTGTGTGTGATTAAGAGAGGAGAAAGAGTAAAAAAAAAATAGTCTCCTGCCGCCAGATGCAGCGCCGTCGCGATCTCATCCACTATACGCGTGAACTTTTTAGATGAAATCTGACTTGTACGCGCCTTTTCCTCCTGGCGTCCGTTTGGTCCCGTACTCCATTCCACATCGCGTGGGAGACTTCTGCAAGTGCCCGCCCCTTTGGTGCCAAACTACCCTTGGCGTTTGGAATGTAATCACACCTATTTCGACGTTCAAGGGGGAGGCAGGTTGGTAAGGCGAGGTGGACCAAACCCAGCATACCACCTAAGCACCTAAGCGAGTTCCCAAAGCATTTGGCCCAGCGTCGGCGAATTACGGAGCCTGTCCCACTGCTGCAATTAGTCGCGTCGGCTGAAGATCGGTTTCTCCATTTCCAAATGGGGAACGTCGCCACCTCCAGTGGTTCACTTTTCCACTACTTTCCAGGATTTTTGTGGTTTTTTTTTTCAAATAGTACAAACTAGCTAATTTTGACGGTTTTTGGCTTTTTTTTTATCGTTGGTTTCGCTACAACATGTTCCTGATTGTCGTTGTCTGAACTGCCACACACGATGGATGGTGCAGATGCGACGCCATGTGCGTGTCAGAGGTGTCTTTTCATTGACATCCGCTCTTTGCTGTCATCTGCGGGTCCCTGTCCATCCTGGCCTGGAAATGCCGCGCTGCCAGTTCCGACAGTTCGAAAAATTGCTCGAGGATTTTGTTTCCGGGGTAACTACTCCCTGGCAAAACTAGTGGGAACGACCTGCTCAAAGTGGTGATGACTAAATAATCACGGAACCACCTGGCGTTTTTGAACTGGTTCTGCCTCTGGACCCTTGCCCTGAGAGCGGTTTAGTCTCGCCATTTCAGGTACGAAACCCGGTGGACGCGTCCGTAGCTTATCACGGGGTCCCGCATGCATCTCCATTTTTTTTTGCGGTCGGGTCTGGGTCTCTTCTATGGCCGCCTATATTTTTCCAATCTCGTATTATCCTTAGCCGCCCCTCCTGTGCTGGGGCGCCAAGATCGATCGGTGAGGGGCTAAACCTTATTGACGGTTACCCTGAATTAGTTGTCTTATCTTCCTCTCCATCCTTGGCGCTCTATGCAGGCTGGGCGTTTCCGTAGCTATTACACCATACGGTCGATAACGGTGCGTAGTCAGGCAAATATAATTTATGCACCTCCCTCACAAACGTCATGCATGACCCTGGGGACTTGCCCGGTCATCGAGTTTTTCTACAGGCCCGTGTGACGTTGATAGTTTCTCGCATGTTCTAAAAAATAATACGCTATGTTTTATACACAACTGTCTCAGCTTAGGGGATCGTAGCGACTGTCTCGAAACACATTCCCCCTCCCTGCTCACCCATCCCCTTTCTTTCCCCCTCTCTCTTTTGTCCCCTGTACCCCCACATCTGTTACGATCTTCGGTCCAGCTCGTTTTATTGGCTGGTGGTTAGTCATCGGCAAGGACGGTCCTGCGAGCGGATGCCGTAGCCCCGAGAGACGCAATTTAGCCGTACCTACTAGAAAGAAGATCGACGTCATCGCAATCGCCGGAAAAAGCCCAGGAACACCCGGTCCCCACTCCCTGATCATCACCATGCAATAGTTTCCATTGACTGCCAGTCGGCATTCTTGGCATTGCCCACTCGTCTTACCGAGTGAGTTATTACCCCTCCCTCCCTTGTCCAGCCCTCGCTAAGCCTTTCCTGACTGTTGAGAATGTCACCAAAAGCGCTGTCTTCCCAATCCAGCGATTAGTCACCACAAAGGGTCTTACGACAGGGGGAGCTGCGTGACATAAAGCGAGGATAAACCCTAAATGCGATAACGAATTAAGAAAAATTATCAGACCTTTCGGATATTCTACCCGGCCCTGGCCACAGCGGCGAACGGCTCCTCCCGCGGCGATCTCATAATATGCTAATAAATGGGTGTTGCACGGCCGCCGATACGGCTGCCGATACTGGGGTACTGGTAGCCTAGATTTTTGTTCGACTCAGCCTCCTTCGCCGCACGGCGCGATTTGCAGCCTGCCAACCGCTGTTGAGAACATCGCAAATAGCCACGATGAATCAAGGAGTTCGAGTGTTATTTCACGATCCCCGTCGTGGTCACGATTGTAGTGCCCACCACAAAAGTGTATATATGTATAGGGTACGGGTTGGTTTAGGGCTGGTGGGACTGTTGCTGACTAAATGATCGGCGACTCGCTTAGTGTTTATTATCCTTCCTTTTTTTTTTTAAATTAAAGAAAAAATGGCTCGGCTAACGCCGTCCCGAAACGGCGAGGGGGGCTGAAGGCCGACTTGCATTGCAGATCATCGCCGTGCGACCTTGTTGGTTTGCACGGCTTCCACGTACGCCCTCTTCGTCGTGAGGTCGAGCTTATCTCCAATCTGTCTCGTGCGGCCGAGTCCGGTGATGGCTCGAGACACGCCTTCCTTGGTTACTAGACTTTTGGCGAGTGGTTCTCCCGCAGCCTTAACGGTAGCCATGTACCACCATGACGATGTGAGCAGTGCCCAAATGTAGCCAACGAAAGATCGAGGGACTGGGCTTGTGGCACTGGCTGGAGTGTACTTTGTGACTGCGCAAAAGATGCGGCCTTCAATAGCGGCACAGCTCTTGAAGTTTACGTTCTTAAGCGTCAACAATCCGCGACCATTCGACGTTGTTCCCTCTGCAAACAGAACCACAATGGCTCCGGCCTTTTTGGCGCCAGTGACAACATGCTCAATATCTATTCCTTGCTTTGGGTTATTGATTGACAGTGCTTCGCTCATCATTTCGAACGTGGACTTGCGAACGAACGTGCCACCAGTTCCAGGAACACAAAAGACTACTGCATGATGCGCAGCATAGACTAGTGGGTCTAATGGCGACACAAAGTTTGAAATAATAATGTCTCCTGCCACAGCCTTTGTGATTTGGGTCTTTCGTACGCTCACACGTTTCTCACCCTCGTAGGTGTAGCTGATGTACAACAAACGCAGTGTTCTCAGCAAAACTACTCGCAAAAACAGCCGATCAATCCCAAAGGGCAACCAACTAAAGAACACTGCATAAAGCACAATGCTAGTGAGCGCAATGGGAACGTTGAGCAACGCAAATAACGCGATGGCTACAGTCTCAAGCCAGTTGAAGTCCTGTGAAGGCGCTTTGACGACCTGGAACGGTGCTATGCCTGTCGCCTCATCGCGGAATTTAGAGTACTTCTCCATCAGTACCCAAGACCCAAAGCTGGACCAGGTCTACGACGTTAGCTTAGCTTGCGCCGACAAAAATTGGCTCAGGGATGGAAGCTTCCCTAATTTATGCGCTTATGTCACGATAGCTAACGAAAGGCCAGACGTATAAATAGTGCGACAACCTTCTCCCAAAAAGTCTGGGGTAACGCTTATCTGCGATTAATGCGGTTGGCCCTTTAAGTTCGGTTACGTAAAACTTTTCACCGGCTTCATCTCATGATCATCGCATCACATGTCCTTTAGAGGCGTAGCCAATAATGGTGCAAAGTTCTTGGCACAATACCCGCGAGGCCGCTTCTGGTGGGATACATTATCGCGATGCGTTCTGTTTGCTACTGGAATGACTTCAAAAACTTATTTGCACCTCTACCAGAATGCCAGTGTAGAGAACAAGGACATTTTGTTCGAGGCGGTTCGCCAGGCCCATCATGAAAAGCGTGGACTGGTAACGTACATGAACCACGTTTCTATACTTGATGATCCTCTCATATGGGGTGTTGTTCCGTGGCATTGGTATGTCCGGCTACGTTACATGCGGTGGACACTTGGAGCTGAGGATATTTGCTTCAAGAACAGCGCAGAGTCGACGTTTTTTTCACTCGGACAAGTACTCGCCGTCAAAAGATTTGGTGCCGGACCTTTTCAGCCGGCCATTGACGCGTCTGTTGAACTGCTCAACCAAGGCAGGTGGGTGCATGTATTCCCCGAAGGGTTTGTGCACCAGCCAGAGCTTCCTCATGAGCGTACACTAAAGTACTTCAAGTGGGGAATTAGCCGGTCGATCCTTGAACCCGAGCGTAGACCGATTGTCCTGCCAATGTATGGCCAGGGTCTCGAGTCTATTTTCCCTGAGGACAAACCCAAACGCACGCTGGGATACGGATTCCGTCAACCGGTGCGCTATACAATTGGAACTCCAATTAACCCGCTCGAAATTGACCGATGGAGAGACGAGTGGAAGACAATGGCTTCCAAGTACGATCTCAACGGTCCTCTACCGCAAGAACTTATCGAAGAGTCGCGGAATTTACGCAGCAATGTTGCCCTCGAGACGCGTCGAGCTTTATTGTCAATTAAACGGAAATTGGGTCACCCGGAAGAGGATCCCCGTCTGGGACATTGGCAGACGTGGAAAGAGGACCCGCCATTGGTACGTCTCAAGGGTTTGTCGTGGGACAAAAAGGCTCTCAAGGCACACAAAAATCTTGGCCCCCAGACACAAAAGATAAAATGACTGTAAATATATATTTATTCACCTCACTGCCTCGCCATTTTGGCCTAAAGCTTGTGTGGGACATATTTACCTAATCGAGCCTACTGACCTCGACATCTCTCTCCACCATCATGAATGGGGTAGATCAGGACGCGATGGCGCGTGTCAAGAGCGAAGAATCTGCCAGACAGTCACAGACAGCATCTCCGATCCTGTCCGAAGCGGCTACACCGGCTCCGAATGGTACTGTGCCTCCGTCCACAGAGAGTGCATCCGCATCAACTAGTTTGGTCCTCAAACCTGAAACTTCGGTTGCAAAGCCGGCCAATGCCCATACCGATATCCGGGTTGGGTTAGTCGAGAACACGCATCGCATTGACGTCGAGGCACTCATGTCCAAGTTCCGCACAATGCTAGGAACGAGTTGGGATCGATATCGAGACGCGCTCACGCATTTCTTGATGGGAAAGCTGAGTCGACAAGAGCTGGTGAATGATTTAGGTGCCTCCCTTGGATCGGAGGGACTCAAAATGCACAATTACCTGGTTCTCTCGCTTTTGGCGAACGCATGTCGCGAACTGCCTCCGGGAATCGAGTCGTCATTCGGTGGATGGACAAAGGGCTCGAGCAAGTCCGGAAAGAAGAGTGGTGTACATGCCACCGAAGGATCTGTCGAGGATCTCCATCGGGAGATTCTGTCCCTAAGTGTCCGTGAACGCAGACGCATCAAAAGTATTTCGCGGGAACATGCTGCAACTGTGGGAGGTCCACCAAGTACCCAGCCCAAACGACCAGCCATTTTGCCTCCCCCTCCAAATATTATTGCTATTCGCCAGGCTCTACTTCCGCGAATACCGTACGTCTCTGAACGTGATCGTCAGGCACAAGCCGAAAGTCAACAACAACAAGCTGAGACCCAACAATCGCCTCCGACTCCGGCTGCTCCTACCAAACCAGTAAAGGGACGTAAACGAAAGGCCGATGCAACTGCGGCACCTACCGCAACTCCCGAAACTTCTGTTGGAAGACAACAATCACCACAGATGCTTGGGAGTTCAGCGACTCCCCAGCCAGCTGGCGTGGCAGGAATGACAGTTAACGAAAGCGGAAACACTGTTCACCCAGGTAGAAGTAGTGGACCGTTGACGTGGACCCAGGATATAATTCACGGATTTGATGTGCCACTTGCGTCAGAAACTTACGAATTGCCATCTGATGATTCTGTGGGCTCTCGTATGCTCGCAATTGCCCTCGAGCACGGTCTTCTCGAGGGAATAGACGCAGGAGCGACCGATCTGATGCTTGTGGGCCTTGAATGCTACCTCCAAACAATGGTCCAACGCATGTTAGGAGAGCTCAAGCATCGGAGAATCACTACACAGGAGCCATTGGGTGCAGCAGACGTGAATCTGTTTTTGCAACAGCACCCAACTGAAGTCAAGGATATCAGCGTACCCTTTTACCGAATGCAAACAGAGAGTTTACGGGACGAAGAAACTGTCCATCCGACGAAGCGACGTGCACTTGACTCTGTCAATGGACCACTGCAAATGGCCACTACTAGAATTGCGAATGCCGACTCGCCTGCTCAGGGTCCCATCACTCCCCCACTCTCGAACGAAGACGCCAACATGAGTTCCACGAGTGATCTGGCGGAAAAACCAGCGGGACCGCTCGATATCGAGAACGGAGGACTCTCCGAAAGACAGAAGGCTATTGTGTCGGCAGAAAAGTCGCTGGCGGAGCACAACGAGGGCTCTCGACTCATCAGCTCACTCATCGAGGGATAAACCTTCCTTCTATTTTAATATTTATATTCCCTACTATGCCTTGTATTTGTTTTACATCTGTTCCCTTTCGATCCAGTGGTTATGCGTTTGAACAGTCTTAACCGACTCACTAAGAAATTTGGATCTAGTTCACCGGTAGACGTGAAATTTCGGGCTATGAAGCGGCTCTTGCATAGCTCGCGTTCTCTGAACGATTCGTCCATAAAAAAGCTACTCCGGAAAGCTCCAGTAGGCAAGTGGAGAGCCGCACCTGAATCTGGAGCTGATGAGGTCGCGGATGTATCGACGGCAGCCCAAACTTTGCGTCAGAATCTCGCTGCGAAAACAGACCCAGAGCAGGCTCTGGTCAAGTTTGCGGATGTTCTTTTACACAAGTCCGAGCAGACTCCAACGTTAAGCCAACACGTCAATCTCATATCCCAGGCTCTTGACAAGAGTCGACCGAAAAATGTGGAAACCCTCCAATTGGTCTATCGCGCCATTGTAACGTCGCCTATGGGAAGTGATCTCGCGACGCGACTCTATCTTAATCTTTTCAACAATGCGAAAATCAGTGGGCCAGATCGCATCAAGAACGGATTGATGTACTACGACATGCTCAGGGAGAAGCGCATGATAACCGAAGCTCAACAGTTTATTCCGGCGCTTCTTCGAGACAATGCTTCCTCGGTCACTCCAGAAGTTCTGTTGGAGCTCATTGATCACACACATTCGACTCACCCAGACGCTGCTTCGTTTGTGACCATTATCGAAAGTGTCCGGAAACAACAACCACCCACTGAACCGGTTTTGCAAGTCGCCAAAATCCTGTGTGGACCTCTTAGACTTCCTCATGCTGATGTGGAACTGGCAAAGTTGGTAACATATTTGTTCTTTGACAATTCTCATTTCACCTACGATGATTCAACGTTGGTTGTGTTTTTGGATGCGTTGCTGGAGCTCAATGCGCGGGAGACTGGTCGAAAACTACTCAAAGTAGCCGTTCCACGTTTGCTGCCCGGTAAAAAGCTCGAGAACCTCGAATTGTTGTTATTGTGCTCCATCAGGTTCGAGGACACCATCTCCTCAGGCAAGGAGATTGTGGATACAATCAAAAACGAATTCCACGAACATGAATTGGTCAAAGAGAGCTGGGACATCCTTGCTCAATGGCAGGCCTACAGCTCTTCGGACCTCAAAGACCTCAAGCAGGTGATTGAAACTATGGAAACCAATGGAATTAATCCCGACTCGACAACGCTGAGCTCTGTTTTGAGAGTTGCAAGTCTAAATGGGAAACGTAGTGAGCGTGATATCAGCGACATTGTGGAATATTTCAGCAACGACCTCGGAATCGAGAGGGACGCTGCGAGCTTTGCGGTACTGATCCAGCGTTCGCTTCAAGCTGTGGAAGCAGAAGAAGCTCGGCTCTTGTTTATTGATAGTACATCGTCTGGTGCCGATTGGAACATGGAGGACAATGCATATATCCCTGTGTTGAGTGAAATGCTGGTCTTGTTGTGCCAGACTCCTGTGATCAGCACCCAGACTGTCATCGATACCTACAAGCGAGTTTTGGCATATACCCCGAAACTGAGCTACAAAGCGCAGACTGAACTCCTCAGCAAATTCCTCGATACTCGGAGCCTGTATGAAATCAGCTTGTTCCTGGTTCAGCAGTTTGGTGAGACCCCATCCCTTGACTATGATCAGTATCGTCAAATCTATGATGCGTTCTATTCCCGTATCGTGTCATGCGGAGACTATGAGTATGCCTGGGAGCTTTATGGTGTTCTCAATTCGACAGTGATTTTGCCGTATGAGAGCTACTATCCTTTCATGGTGAAGTTTTGCGATCTTGCAAGACCAGATGCTGCCCACTTGATGTTCAGACACCTTCGTAATCGTGCGAAACGCGAGGGAATCCGTCCTCCAGGCAGTGAAATCTACATCATGCTTTTCAACCAGTACGCAAAGTATCGTTATGAGGAAGGGATCCGTGAGCTGGAGACCTACTTCCGCATGGATCTCAACAATGACATGGACATTAACATTATGAACTGCATGCTCGCTTCATATTCTGCTATTGTTGATGTTCCAAAAATGGGCAATCTCTGGCTCGAAACTCTTGGATTCCCTCGAGGATATGGAGCCAACAATGAAACCATAGACATCATGCTCACCCATTTGACTCAACAGCTTTCTCTTGAGGCTGTTGATGATCTTTGGGCAGAATTCCCTGAGCGGTTTGGGTTGCGTCCGTCCCATGAGAATGTGAGACGCTATGTCATTGCTAACTGCTATCATGGATACTATATGAGGGCCCTCGAGATAGTCCAAGCTTCCCCTGAACTTTATGGAGTAGACATCACGCCTGAGCTTCTGGAGACTGTATATAACTGGTCAATGCTTGAGTCCCGAAAGGCTGAGGTTGAGCAGTATGCACTTGAGAACCATCCTGACATGTGGAACGCGCTAGTATCTGAGAACCGTCTCAAACATGTTCTTCTTCCTCCCAATCCCGATAACGATTCTGAGGCTAGCCTGCGGGCTCAGGCAATTGCCCAGATCGAGGGAAATGCTCAGGTACCTCAAGTTACACGACGAACCGATGATTTAGAATAACCCTTTTAGTTTAATCACGTGACTTTGAAAAAATGGGTGCTTACCTCTCCAGATGTGAAAAAGTAAACGTCTAAAATCAAATAATTAAACAATGGCCAGACCTGTCAAGAAGGCGCGAGTTTCCGTCAAACCAGCTCCGGCTCCTGCCAAGGATGAAGAATTGAGCTCGTCAGACTCTGCATCAGCGTCCGCAGAGGCTTCTTCGGCTTCCGAGATGTCCAGTATGGAAGATGATGAGTTTGATGCAGCGGACCTCGAGGAAAACAGCGACAACTCCGAAGGATCCGACTCTGAGAGCGATGGGGAATCACAGGAGGGTGGAAAGAAAGACCAATTCTCAACCGCTATCGACGCAATTCTCAACTCTAGAGTCAAGGCACACGATAGACAGGACCCGATTCTTTTGCGAAATAAGAAACCTGCAAAAGAAATTGAAGATGCAAAACTCGAAACCAAGGCCAGAAGATTATTGAAGAAGGAGAGAATGGAGAGCCGGGATCTCGCAAGAGTCAAGGACGTAATTTCGCGAGACCCTGAAGTCGCTGGTGACCAGCTCCAAAGGGAAAAGAAATATAAAAAGACTGCACAAAGAGGTGTGGTGAGACTTTTGAATGCAATCTACAGCGCACAAGCATCTGCCAGAGAACAGCCTGCGGAAGGTGCAAGCTCACGCAAACCTGCGAATGACACCAAGGACGTCTCCAAAGAGAAGTTCCTCGATATGATTCGTATGGGTTGATGTAGGTTAGCATTGTGTAAAAATAATACGTCAATATATACAATCATTATTATGACTTTGGGAGCGGCGTCTTTCTATCTCCCCCCAAAAACGTTTTTTCGAGTCGAAGATCTTACTTGTTAAAGTCCTTGACTTGTAGATTCCTTGTCATTGCAGGTAGCGCAACGCGTATGCCGTCCAGATCTTTGGTCATGAGGACTTGGCAACCAAGTCTGGAAGTCTCAGTAAGACCAAAGGCGAGATCGAGCATGTCGTTTTCGTCGTCTGACGGTTCTTCCATTCTGTCGTAGTACTCAGGGTCAACTATAACATGGCATGTGGAGCAGGCACATGAGCCGCCACACGCACCTTCCATATCAAGACCATTGGCTTGGGCGATGTCCATGATGTTATCTCCCTCAGCGACCTCGAGAGGAATCTGCTCGCCCTCCTTGGTGATAAAAGTGATATGAAGCTCCTCACCAGGCTTGGGCTTGTGGACATGACCATGTCGTGCAATTGGAGTTCCGCTGAATGGGCGAACATATCTTGGAACTGTGAATGAAGAGACTGGCGCGGATCGTCGCAATGCACGAGCAGAACATGCAGACGTCAAACAAGCGAGCCTCAACATTATTATTTTTGAGGCTGGACACTACGCCTCTTTTTGTGGATTGACTATCAGTGATCGATAGATTGATGTGACACACAACTTTTCACTTGGGCGAAATCTGCGGAAGCTCTTAGATTATCCTCCGGGGGATGTTAATAGCAGGCACCTGAATGGGGGGAGTTCTGGATTTGATCACGTGCTCGAATGTAGTAAGCACGGATGGTGGAGGCGGGCGGGGGAGAGCTAAGTGTTGTCTTGATCTAGAGCTGCCACCAACTTTGAGTATTTACGGTCTCCAGAAAGGACTGGAAGACATCAAACTGTGACAATGTCTATTGGTCTTGACAACGGTAGCGGTGAGAGTGAACTCTTCGCTCAATACGAAGCAGACTACCAATATGCCTATAGCGAATTGAAGCAGCGGCTAGAGGACCTGCGCATTGCCCAAGCCTCGAGCAAACCATCGCTTCTCCAGTCTGTGGATGGTGCTGTTGATGAGGCATATGAGATCATTGACCAACTCGGAGTCGAGGTTCAGAGCATACCTTCTGGTCAACGCTCAAAGTACAACACAAAGTTACGTTCATTCCGATCTGAAGTCGACAAAGCTAAACGCGAAGCTCACCAGTTGGTCGAGAACCTTGATCGTGATGCGCTGTTTGGAGGAAGAGGAGGCGATAGGGCTGCTGGTGGATACACTGATGATGATCTTGGTTCGTCTCAAAGACAGCAACTCCTAAATTCCCAGCAGAGACTTGAGCAGTCAAGTGAGCGTCTTCGTGACTCGCAAAGAGTTGCAAACGAAACTGAGAGCATTGGTGCTGGAATTCTCAATGATCTGAGGGGCCAACGAGAGCAGATTGTTAACTCTCGTAACACTCTGAGCGAGGCCGACAACTATGTTGATCGCAGTTTGCGTACGCTACGATCAATGGCACGTAGAATGGCTGCCAATCGTGTAATCACCTATGCCATTATTGCCGTGTTGATTCTGTTGATCTTGTTTGTACTTGCTAGCAAGTTTATGTAGTTTATGTTTTCGTTTTAAGGTGCTTCGATAAATTCTGGACAACGTCCAGAATGGTAATTGGCGACATTCATCACCCAAGTACTATAATGTCTACGTAGTAAATTGGGAGTCGACATTCTAGCTGCTTTCGGTAGTAAATTAGGAGTTCTAGCATCAGATTAATTCTAACAACAAGTTAGTTCTAGCAACCAAGAAGTTCTAGCGCCAAGTTAGTTCTAGCACCAAGTTAGTAAATTAGGGGATCTAGCATCAATTTAGTTCTAGCACCAAGTTAGTAAATTCGGGGTTCCAGCATCAAATCAGTTCTAGCCACAAGTTAGTAAATTCGGAGTTCTAGCATCAAGTTAGTTCTAGCACCAAGTTAGTAAATTCGGAGTTCTAGCATCAATTTAGTTCTAGCCACAAGTTAGTAAATTCGGAGTTCTAGCATCAATTTGGTTCTAGCACCAATTAAGTTCTAGCAACAAGTTAGCCCTAGCACCTAAGTTAGTAAATTAGGAGCTCTAGCATCAATTCAGTTCTAGCCACAAGCTAGTAAATTCGGAGATCTAGCATCAGTTCAGTTCTAGCACCAATTTAGTTCTAGCAACAAGTTAGTTCTAGCACCAAGTTAGTAAATTAGGAGTTCTAGCATCAATTCAGTTCTAGCGCCAGTTTAGTTCTAGCAACAAATTAGTTCTAGCGTCAAGTTAGTTCTTGCACCAAGTTAATTCCAGCACCAAGTTAATTTCAGCACCAAGTTAGTAAATTAGGAGTTCTAGCATCAATTTAGTTCTAGCACCAACTTAGTAAATTAGGAGTTTTAGCATCAATTTAGTTCTAACACCAACTTAGTTCTAGCACCAAGTTAGTCCTAGCACCAAGTTAGTCCTAGCACCAATTTGGCTGCCAGCATCCCAATATGTACATTTTTACTAGCCGAAGTATATAAAAGCAATTTCACAGGAAGTCTACTCCCACAAGATTTAGCATGGCTGTCCGTACCTCCGTGGCAATGCGCCCACCTCCCGTTACTAGCGGAGTAAAGCGACAGCTTCTCATGCCTATTCCATCCAGGCTAATGGTCAGATCGAGCACTGGCCCAAAGTCTGCCAGTGGCACTGCCAGATCAACCACTGAGGAAAGCAATAGTAGCAATTCAATCACCAAGGACCCTGCCTTGTCCGAGAGAGTCTCTACATCTGTTACTACAACGCCTAAGACTACTGCACCTGGTTCTACCAAACCTGTCACCACCAGAACTATCTCTACCAAGCCTGTCGCTACCAAGCCTGTCGCTACCAAGCCTGTCGCTACCAAATCTAACCCCTACAGTCTCACCGCGACCTATCGGTCTTCAGAGCATGTGGAACCAATTAAACCCTCCAAAAGATACATGAGCGGTTTGACGACTTTGGACGGCCGTGCCCACATTCACGATTTCGGTGTGCTTCTTCTTTATTGCCAATCCTTAGTTGACAAGCGCACCCATGCTGAGAAGGTAAAGGCGAAGGAGCTCAAGGCGAAAGAGAGGAAGCAGGTCGAAAAGGAAAAAAAGATCCAGGCTGGGATTGTTAAAGCGCAGGAGCTCAAGGCGAAAGAGTTGGAACAGGAAAAGGATAAAAAGATCCAGGACGATAAGGTTAAAGCGAAAGAAGTTAACGCAAAAGAGAACAAGCCAATAGAAAAGAAGAAAGAGAACAAGGAGCGAACGGCGGACTTTCAGAAAGCCCCTAAGGTTTTCCCGGAGACCTTAGGGGCCCTAGCCCGCTGTTCTGGTGTGACTGCTATTTGCATTGGTGGTTTAGCATCTGCCATAGTAGTCATAGATCTGACTACCGAAGTACACCACCGTGAGACCGAAACGATAATCACCAGTTCGCGCTGGAAACAAGTTGGAAAGCTAATTGAAATTGGGGCTCTGGCTGGTGTAGTCATTTACTTTAAATGAGGTGTAAACAATCTAGAGCTATTTTGAAGAAGACTCGAGTTCATCGCCAAACTCATCTCCCATGTTGTAACGCTGGAGCAGGTCACCAATGTTCTGTACGATACGAGAGGTGCTGCTGTTACGGCTCAGAGTGGTGGGACGAGAGTGATGCTTGGACCGTGGGGTACGCACCTCCCAGACATCGTCAAAGAATTCCTTGGCTGCTTCTGTCGGATTTTCGTTGAAAGTCCTGGGGTTCGACAAAGACGCACCGGTATCGTGAATCATCTTGGCCACAAGTCCGGTCCAGCCGTTCTGGTGCTTGGTGCCCAGTCCACGACCCGTGTCGGGATCAAAGTACTCGTTGTAGAGAATCACATCGTCGAAGTTGGGGTCAAAGTCGAACAAATCCACGCCTCCGTTGTAGGGACGACGACCCTCGTGGTAGTCGTTGCGCGTGAACAGGCTGATGAGACGATGCTGGACCTCCTCAGCCGCCTTCGCAAGGTTGAGTTCACGTCCGTTGATCGCCGGACACTTCACCTTGAGCTCGTCACCATAGAACAGATAGAATCTCTGCAGAGACTCAATGAGCAAGAAGTTCGTAGGGAACCAAATTGGACCTCTCCAGTTGGAGTTACCACCAAACATACCAGAGTTGGAGTCGCCAGGCTGGTAATCAACAACAAAGGTCGACCCGTTCACCTCCATCGAGTAGGGATGTTCCTTGTGATACAGAGACATTGAGCGAATGCCGTAGTCGGAAAGGAACTCATTCTCGTCGAGCATCCGATGGAGAATCTTCTCGAGACGGTCCTTGTTGACGAGGGCAAGAAGAAGACGTCCCTTTTGACCACGAGCTTTGAGACTGGCCAAGTTACGGGCTGAAATCTGAGGTCTGTGCTTGACAAACCACTCAACTCTGCGAGCAAACTTGGGGAATCGCGTGAGAATGTCTGCATCAAGAGTGAGAGACGCAAACAGTGGAATCAGGCCAACAAGAGAACGGACAGGGAGCTGCATGCTGTTTTCAGGGCCCCAGGCGATTCTGTCGTAGTAGAAGCCATCCTCCTCATTCCAGAGACCTCCATTCTGCGAGCTGCTTCCTCCAGCGTAGGACATGGCATCGGCAATGAACAAGAAGTGCTCAAAGAACTTGGATGCAATGTCCTCGTACACGGGACGCGTTTTCGACAGCTCGAGAGCAATGTTGAGCATCTGGAGACAGTAGAAACCCATCCAACCAGTACCATCAGCCTGCTCAAGAGTACCACCAGTAGGCAAAGGCTCTGAACGGTTGAACAAACCAATGTTATCAAGTCCAAGGAAACCGCCCTCGAACACATTCTGGCCATTGGCATCCTTGCAGTTAACCCACCACGTGAAGTTGAACAGCAGCTTCTGGAACACACGCTCCAAAAAGTCTGTGTCCTCGTTTCCATGGATACGTCTCTCCATTTTGTACACACGGTAGGTAGCCCAGGCGTGCACAGGAGGATTGACATCGCTGAAGTTCCACTCGTACGCAGGCAACTGGCCATTGGGATGCATGTACCACTCACGGACCATGAGATCGAGTTGTTTCTTGGCGTACTCGCAATCAATCATCGCAAGAGTGATAGTATGGAAGGCTGTGTCCCAGGCAGCAAAGAACGGATACTCCCACTTGTCAGGCATGCTAAGAACGTCGTCGATATGCAAGTGTTTCCACGACTCATTACGAATGTGGATACGTTCAGGGCTTGGCTGAGTAGTCGCGTTCTCGTCACCACGAGCCCAGGGACCATAAATGAACTGGTAGTACTGCTTGTTCCACAGCATTCCAGCAAATGCCTGACGCTCAACAAGACGGAGCTCGTTAGACAGCGGAAGAGGGCTCACCTTGTAGTAGAAGTCATCAGCATCGTCGAGACGCTCGTCAAAGACCTTGTCAAGTGCGTGCGTACTGAACTCCTCAAGTTTATCCTCCTTTTCGGCTCTTGTTTTCGCAAACCGGAGGTGAACTGTGGCACTTTCGCCAGGAGCGATGTCCTTGAGTTCGTACCAAGCACCCATCTTCGTACCAGTCTTATCGGGGTTGACGGCCTCCTTGTTGTTGTTGCAAATGTACTCATGCAGAGCATCCTTGGTGTACTTGGAGGCATTCTTCTGGTCGGAGCCCCACAATTTGACTTTGTTGGACTCGTTATCAGTGAACAGCAACTCCTTTAGGCCGTCGCCGCTGAACTCAACGGTGCGAGTTCCGAGACGCTCATGTTCAGTTTCGATCACGTTGTTCTCGACCTGTTTGATCGTTGGAATGGCGTAGTGGTCCTCCTCGTAGTCGGATCCCCACGCCCACGTGTTACGGAAGAACACCTGGGGCACAACGTGCAAAGTGCTAGCCTCAGGGCCACGATTGTAGGCAGTCACACGGAACAGAATTGTTTCGGGGTCCTCGTCGTCCTTGGCAGTCTCAATGTAGATGTCAAAGTAGCGGTTTTCGTTGAAGATGCCAGTCTCCACGAGTTCAAACTCGGGAACGTCACGCGACCTCTCTCCATTGGCTTTACGGAGTTCCTCGTACGGGAACCGTTTCTGGGGGTACTTGTAGAGATAGTTCATGTACGAGTGGGTTGGCGTGTTATCGACGTAGAAGTACTCCTCCTTGACATCTTCACCGTGGTTTCCCTCGTGAGACGTCAGGCCAAACAGACGTTCCTTGAGGAAGTCGTCCTTTTCGTTCCAGAAGGCGAATGAGAAACACTGGAGTCCGTGGGAATCAGAAACGCCGGCAATGCCGTCCTCACCCCACCGGAATGCGCGCGACATCGCGTCTTCGTAGGTGAAGTAGGACCAGGCATCGCCATTGTCCGAATAGTCCTCTCGAACTGTCGCCCACTGACGTTCAGATAGATACGGACCCCACCGCTTCCAGTACTTCTTGCGTAGCTTGTCCTCCTCGAGGCGCTCCTCCTCACGAACTGTTTTGGTCATTTTTGCTTCTTTTTGGATTGGGTTGACCAGAAAAGAAGTGGTGGAAGGAAAGAGGAAATATATTCTTCCTACTTTCGGATTAACACTGGCGTGATATTAGCTCAGAGTGCCGGTCTTTCCCAAGCCCCTGTGCATATAACTACCGCAATGGCCAGCGATTACAGCCGCCCCACGCAGACGGCTGATCTGTCATACAAAAGTGGGATGAACATGTGGGGTGTGAGATAGTGGCAGCTGGAAATAGGTCAGCTGACCGAAGTTTAAGCACCGATTTTCGGCTCAGGCTATGGCGGGTTAGGAACATTTTAACTAAATTTGA
The DNA here is from genome assembly GCA_022577725.1 of Wickerhamiella dianesei. Taxonomy (NCBI): domain Eukaryota; kingdom Fungi; phylum Ascomycota; class Dipodascomycetes; order Dipodascales; family Trichomonascaceae; genus Wickerhamiella; species Wickerhamiella dianesei. Next base: position 182,527 of record JAKIRV010000009.1, on the reverse strand, counting down.
GCGATTTTGCAGTGTGAAGTGGGAGGATAATTTCCGGGACTTGACGCTGGTAGCATGACCGAAACCTGGGCTAACAAAAAAAATCCTAGGTTAAAAGAATAGTCCGACGTTTAGCAGTTGCTTTCTGTGGAGCGATCGCTTCGGCTGGTTGCCGATCGAGATTGCTCTTACATGGCTATTCTAAGCTGGTTAAGCGAACAGGTGGAAGGCTGATTTATAGTTTCTGTAGATCTGAGATTGCAGAAGGATGCCACTTTACGTAGCTGCCTCAGCGTTTGTGTCCTACCGTTGAGTTATACACAGGTACTTGCTTCTTCCTTTGAAAAAGGCAAGTTTGTTGCAATTGGTGTTGACGCCAGTTGGTGTCACGGTGATGCGGAATCGCGATCACCAGTATACAGATGACATGTTGGTCTGTAATTCTCTATGTCTGTAATTCCATGCAACGAGACGTGTCTCACGAGTTTCCGAGTGTTTATTGAGGTTTGTTAGCGATTCTGTAAATGTAGCGTTCTCCAGAGCGTCGGTCCGCCAAAGTGTATCCGCCGCCAAAGTGTGTCACATTATCAACAGAAAATTGTAGAGTCAATTCGCGTGAGTTTTTTTTTTCCAAAATTTCGTGCCATTTATGACGTTGGCGCTGTGCAGTTTGAAAACTATGGATTATAATTACAGCCGTATCTAAGTTTACCACGGAAATCCAATAGCCTGAGCAAATCGGCCATTTACTGCAGAGAGGAAAAGCAATGTGTGGAACACGCGTAACCAGTTGAACATCGATCGGCGTGACGCCCCTTAGCTTAGCTTGGCAGTAAACTGCGGTCCCATATGTGAGTCAACACGTGACCTCACAAGACGACCAGAGCCAAAGAACCGAAAAAAATGACTCCCCCAAATCTTTTGTTCCTGATATGTCAGCGCACTCGCATCTTCTGACACAGGGTTCTCTGCGTCTGCATTGGCGAGAGAATATGGGCTAAAGGAGTGACACTCACATTATTTTTTTGCTACTTGTCTGGGGACCCGCTTCACAAGTATCTGAAATGTAGCCAACGCCGATTTTTTTGCGAATAGTTAACGGAATCCTCGTTGTAGACCTACCTAAACGCGCATGTCAGTGAGGGGATCGCCAAGATCCCCTGCCTTTAATGTTTACAAAGTCGAAAAGCGATTTCCCAATTGGGTAATAACCCTAACCTTTTTCTAGGAATGTGCACGTCTGACCGTGTGCTCACGCAATTTTTTACCCAAGGCGCTTGGATCACGTACAGCAGTTATATAGCGATAGGGTCCGTGATCGTGAGATCGTCTTATTATCACCACGTTAGTATTTTGCTTTGCATCCCCAGAGCCTACGCGACATTCCTTTGGTCTGAATCCCGTGTCCTACCTTTGATCACTCTTTTATCAGTAGGGAAATTTTGTTTTAGACGCGTTTCGACATGACTGGCTATCTTTTACTACTGTCTGCTCTCGCGTCGCTGGCCACTGCCAAGGCTGATTTGATAGTTGGAGACACTACCATCATTCAGGAGACTCTCACCACGACTGTGACCCTGTCCATAAGCAACCCGCAGCAGTCCAAACTAATTGGAACCATCTTCAACGCGTTTATCGGTGCTGCGGACCCCGCTTCTGTCACTACTGAGGCTAATACCACCACCTCTACCACTCCTCCCCCTCCCCCTCCTTCTACTTCTACTTCTTCAACTCCTTTGTCGAACACGTCCACGAGTATTGTGGTTCCCACAACTGCGTTCAGTTCTTTCGCTAACAGCACCTCTGTTGCTCCCTCTACGAGCATTGTGCTTAATACCACGTCCGCTCTTTTCCACAACACTTCTAGCAGAAGTTCAAAGAAGGTCAAGACGGTCCTAGTTTCGACCACCATCGAACCTTCCTCTACTTCACAGTCGACGTCGAGTGCGTCGTCAAGCGCCTCGACTACCTCGAGCCAATCTAGCTCGAACCTGGCACCAGCAGCAATCGCAAACGTTGGAGCCCTTGTTGCTGGAGCGGCTGCTCTTCTACTTTGATACCTTACTTGACAGCTTTTGTATCCTCGAACATCTAGTTCATAATTTTGATAACTTATAGACTGACTTTTGTGTAAAATGTTTTATTTTTTTTCTTCTTTCTGTAATTATCGGCTAAAATGCGTATATCGTGAAAATTTGTGTGATTCGAAAGAGTTGGAACGTTGGATCGAGCAGTCGAAGACCACCACTCAGGTTTGCGGGTTAATGAGAGAGTTTGCTTAACAGTAGAATCGCTAAAGAGTGTATTAACGTGTTAATGTGTATGCGACGACAGAAGTCGGGCCAGCAGGACTGGCATGCAGATATTTGAAGCGTCATTAGTACAGGCCAGGACGGCTACGAGGCCAGAATGGTTTAAGGTCAGGACGGTTACAAGATCAGGACGGCTGCAGGGACAATAAGGGCCATCAGAGGCATAACAATGGAACTGCCAATGGTGGTGGCCTTGTTAGCCAAGCTGGAACCTCCCGTTGTGCTTCCTGGAGGGATGAACAGAACTGGTACTGATTGTAATGGAACAGTTGAAGTTGTTGCACTTCCGCTGCCGGCAGGAGGTACAGCAGCTACTGGAGGAGTAAACACACCACTCGATGTGAAGGTCTCAGTGGTACCGTAACGGGTTCTGGTCTGAGTCCTCACAATCGTGGTGCTAGAAGGTCCAGGACCGTCAGGACTGGTTGTGAGGCTTCCAGGGGTACTAGGACTGCCAGGACTGGTTGTGGGACTACCAGTACTGGTAGGGTTCGGCGGAGAATCAGGACTAGTTGACGGAGCAGGACTAGTCGAGCCAACAGGACTACTAGAGGACTCTGGGGCAGGAGGAGTAGACGTCTCAGAGCCAGGAGTGGTAGCCTCGGAAGGAGTAGTAGTCCCAGAACCAGGAGTAGTAGGAGCGGATCCAGGGGTAGTAGGCGCGGATCCAGGGGTAGTAGGCTCGGAAGGGGTAGTAGTTCCAGAACCAGGCGTAGTTCCAGAACCAGGTGTAGTCTCAGAACCAGGTGTAGTAGGCTCGGAAGGTGTAGTAGTCTGAGAACTGGGAGTAGCAGAAGTGGTACTCTGGGAGCCAGAAGTAGTAGGATTAGTCGCGGAGCTAGGCACAGGGGAAGTGGAGCTCCCGGAGCCTGACGAAGAAGGAGTGTTCGCGAAACCAGGAACAATAGGGATTGTCTTGACGCGGGGAACAGTGACCACTGTACTGGAGGTAGAGTCAACACCAGAAGTTCCAGGCGCAGACGAAGGGCTGGAGCTCACAGGGGCACCCGGAGTCGATACAGGTCCAGCTGTGGAGGGTGAGGGACTCGATGAGACGACGCTCAACGATGGGTTACGATTCCTGTTAGGAATGGACAGGCCAGGAGTGGATGGGCCAGAGCTGGATGGTGAACTGAAAACTGAGCTGAGAACAGGACTCGGAGTCGAACTGGAGACAGAGCTAGGAGTTGAACTAGAAACAGAACTAGGCAACGGTGTCGAGGGAGTCGCAACCAACAGGGGGACATTGGGGGAGATTGGGATCGCGGGAGAGCTGGAAGGAGAGCTGGAAGGTGCGCCCGAAGGAGTGCTGGAGGGAGTGCTGGAAGGAGAACTCGAAATAACACTAGAAATAGTGTTTGAAGGGGAGCTGGAAGAAGGTGAAGGCGAGGGAGAGCTCGATACGGATGGGGTTGGAGCTGGAGATGAAGTCGACGGCACACTAAATACCGGGTTGCTGGAAGTCGTTTCCGGAGGGAACGTAAACACAGCTATGTCTTGAGAGGGAGGGACCACAGAAGGAGGAGCCACGTAGTTGCTGCTTCCAGACGTGACACGGTAGGTGCTATAGTAGGTTCCGGGGTAGGTAGTGGTGAACCAGTAAGTGGTCAGTGCTCGAGGCTCCATTTTGACTTCGACGTAGTCACAAGAGCCAGTTGAAATGACGCTGGCAAGAAGAGCGAGTTGGGAAATGCTGCGAGTGGATACCATTGTGAACTCGAGTGACCGCTGTTCTTTGGTAGTCTGATAATGGTGATCGGGTTCTGTTCCCGCTCCTTTTAAAGGCATCCTGGACCGCTCAAAGGATCATCATTGCCGTGTATGATGTCAATAATTTTTTTTTGCAGAATGCATAAGGGCAAGTGGGACCCAGGTGTGTATGCGTCTCTGGAGTTGCATGATCGGGGTTATCGGAGTAATAGCTGTAATCATTCATATCACCCTAAGCCTTGAAATTTGTGTTTCCAGCTAAGTTCACGTGTTGTGTGCTCACGCTTATCGGTAGCCTGCTGAAATTATGGGCAAATGGCTGGCATATTATGTGGAGTGTTCCTGGACACCTGAAAAAAGCCCCAGCCATTTCCAGAAAATACTCACCGACATTTTTTTTTCTCCGCACCACCACACGGATGCCTCTCGACTGACTCCCTGCATGCATCATCGTCATGTAAAGTGCCGTGCGTATATGCATCATCAGGACTTGAAACCGAACCACTTCGGCACGATCATTGCATTATGCAAGTGCTGAGTCCTCGGACACGGAATAGTCGATCATGCACATGGATTTGTATGCATTTCCCTATCTTTCTATTTCCGGATTGGGCCCGGCTATGATAGTGATTGTGCTTGTGGTCATCATACTGTACTGCTTGCTGTGGGTCCCGTATTGTTATGCTTTTACCATGTGGAGACGTGGGGTCTGTGTTTACCGATTACCTCGTTTACCTGGTTCCTGCTCTAATTGACGAACCGGCTAACTAACGGCTACGGACTAGGGACCCCTGAAACCCTGCCCACCCTAAAGCGCCACTGTTTGTTCTGCTCGAACAAGGGTATGGGCATACATAAACATCTACCGAAAAGGCGCAGAGTCTTTATCGGCCCGATGTCTCAAAGGTCTTGATTCGACGATATTCAGGTCTACGAGTGTTCAGTTCTATCAAGTATGTATCCAAAATTTAGCTACTCTTCTCAATCGAAAGTGCATAATGAAAACCTAGGTAGGCTTACTTTTATTAGACGGTATAGGGCGCAACCATTGATACCCTGTCGAGTCCGCCCTCCACCCCTGGTCATTTAAGCGTGCATGCATCACCACTTTGGACAGTTTTCACCGGAAAGTGACGCAGAGATGAGCAGAAAAATTAGGTGGACTGGAAGAGTATGCCTCCCTGGCATAGCTTCCACCCCATTTTGTTGCCACCCAACTGGAAATTATGGCCGTACTATCCATCGCTTCTGGGATGCACTCCTCTCGTGGGGATCGCTAGAATGCCGATCGAAGGAAACTATCCGTTTTAGGAAATGCACCCTAACCCAGATGTTTTTCTCCGGGGTCCACCACAACGAAAAAAACCACGCAAGGACACATTTCGTCGCCACTTAAACGCCAGCTATCATAGTGTCAGGGCCCCTCGAAGCAATCCGTGATACGATAGACCTCAAATCAAAGACCATGTGATATCTCCAAATAAAATAAGCAATGGCCAGTACCATCAACCCCCCCTACTGATCAATAAAATAATATACATTCCGTGCAGCCATTATCTATTTTTATTAGCCGGAATCCCGATGGTCCGAATACAATTAGCCAGACACCGAAAAGGCAGAGATGGCGTCATGCCCGGAAACCTTGTACCACCGTCCCAGCCGGGGTTCGCGGGCTAGACTGGCCACGACTACGAATTTGTTTTTTGCACTGTCCGAAGTTGCAACTGTGAGTCCAGTCACAAGTCCCTTTCCAATTCGAACTTTTTTAACCAGCTTGAAACTACGCTGGTCTTCGCTCAATCTCCACATGTTCACTGTTCCTGATGTCGAACCGGTGAAAAATGTGTCAGAGTACGGTACTGCAGCAATAGCAGTGATGTTATGTGGCTGGGCAGGAGGAATTTCTGCTCTGTGGGGATCTGTTTCTGCTGACGCCTGATTGGGCTGGAGGGCTGGAGCCAGGCCATGGGCTTTGGCTTCGATGTGGACCGGCTTCTTACGCTGGGTCGACCATAAGGAAACGTTTCCATTGTCGCTTCCAGTCACAAAGAATTGGTTGTCAAGCATTGCGCAGCAGTCAATTGAGCCTTCCAGAGTCAAATCTTTGCGGGCAGCTGTCTCTGGTTTGCTGGCGAGTTTCGTATCACCACCACGGAATGTTAACCTTGCTTCTTCGGGGATCTTCCAGTACATCACCGAACGGTCTCGCTGGCCAACAGTCACACATCGCTCCTGAGCAAGTGCACTAACATCCGCAATGCCGTCCTGGTGTCCGTACAGAGCCTCGACAAACACCATCTGCTCCAGGTCGTAGCATCGCAATCTCAGGTCTCCACATCCAACGTACAGCTCGAAACTGTCTTGTCTGAACGCCAAGCACAAAATGGTGCCATTACGGTCTGTGATGTCAAAAACTTTAACCGGCTCCAGAGTCTCAGCAGACCACACGATGAATCGTCGGTCCAAACCGCCAGTAACAACGTACATCTTGTTGACAGCTACGGCGAGAATCTCGTCGGAATGGCCCTTGGATCCTGATTTCGCCGAAGCATTCACTTGCTTCACAAGTTCTGGTTGCCCATTCTCCGTATCTAGTTGCCACTTCTGGAGCATCCGGCTCTTGGAAACCGTGTATGCATAAGGCCAGAGACTCGCGACACCAGTAAGGTTTCTTGCGCGAGTACGTTGAAGCTGTGCAGGTCCTGTAACTGCATTGAGCAGATGCCGGAACACTTTACCGTGTTTCTCTGCAACGTCCTGAACCAATCGTCTCGAGATAATCTCGCGATCAAGGTCTTTGGCATCGAACGCATTCTCGTCGAGTGCCTCATGTTCGAGGTTCTGGATATATTCTTTGGCCAAGCGCCGGCGCTTGTCTGCCTCGTTTTCATCCTCACTCTCATCTCCACTCGATGCATCAGTCTCCAATTGTGAGTCCATGGACTGGTCAGAGTCTGAGGTTATCTCCTCGTCATCTTTCGAAGGTTCTGGTCTTTTTCTTGGTCCCTGTGACTTGGCCGGGTTCGTCGGTCTTTTCTTGCCTCCCTTCTTTGTGGGATTCACGAAAAACGAGTCCACCATTGAGCTAGTATGGCCTTAACGTCCAGTGTAGCAGTGCAAACTGAAATAAAAAATATCGTCTGACATAACATTTTTTTCAAACGGGTGAAGACTGGTTGGCCCTAACCCCAACTTGTGGTGGTTTATGGAGCTTTCGTATCGGATCCAGACAAAATTTGAGCATCGAGCGTATGCATTCGCGCTGTGAGGAGTCTTAGTTTGTCTTCTGGGGATTCCAGTGCGTGAATTTGTGCGTTGAGTTCGGCAATGAGCTGTGTCCGAGCCCGTTCAAGCCGCTTGTGCATGGTTTTCAGCACACGATGGTGCGGAAACAGTCCACAAATGTCCACAATTGACACATATGCACGTGTGGCCATTTCGACATCGTCAAGTTTAGTGGTCTGGTTCGTTTCGGAGCTCAATCGCGGGAGTAGCGTCTCAATGTCATCGAGCAAATCAAACGCTCGAAGCAACTGCTGAGCTTGACCTTCCTCTTCCATGAGTGTTCTACGCCTTCGTAGTTCAGTTTCCATATCATCTATTGATTCTGTGAGTTGGTGTTCATTCTTTTCGGCAAACGCGTCGTACATGGCCACAGACGTGCGAACTGCATTGAGTTGGCCCTTTCCCCTGCTGATTGACGATGCAACATCCAGCAGTTCGTCGTAGTTGCTGTTAACAATGGCCACAAGTTCGTCATGGAGCCGCGATTCCCATTTCTTGACATTGGCATGTGTATCTCTGAGGGTTTGGAACTCACAGTGATCGTTGAGAAACTGCTCGACATCAAATACTGGCACCATGAACGCTTCCCTCGTCATTTCTCGTGGCCCAGGAAGCGGCATCGGGGACTCGGAGCTGCGTGGAGACACAGTGGACTCCATTGTTGTATCTGCGGTGTCACTCATGATACTCAATGTGGTGAGAGTGACTAAAGCTGATAAACCCCGGGTTTTGTGCAGGTCTATACCGCGATTGCAGAATTCGTTTCGTTATAGTTGCTTCTTTATACTTTTATTTGTTTCGGTAGTTGAGAATTTTGTTTTTGTGTTGTACCGTATGTATGTTAATTATCTGTCTTATGTTGAAGGGTCTCCCAGAATTTTGGGAGAGAAACGGGGGTAAAAGGGTTTCGAACAATTGTCGTTGTGAGTGTAAATGTATTTACTTATATATAATTGAGCTGGAGCATTAAGTTCTGTCCTAAACATTTAGCTATAAAGCGGGGCCAGGCCGTATCTTTCAATTTCACACAACTCGTGTACGGTTCGTGTACGACTCACACGCAGTTCATACAACACTCCCAACCAATTGACGAGGTTAATTGCCACGAAAGATCTTATTTCTTTCTCAAAAGAATCCTACACCAGCGAGACCGTCGACACCACATACTGTGCGATTAGAAGGAGTCCACACGTGACTGAAAAAGTCGCGACTTTGTCACCTGCTAATTACCCTCCTACGACGCGTCCACAATGGCATTGCCGAATCCTAGGTACCCGCACACGCAGGGTATAACGCGTCTGGCGTATACGCCGAATGGAGAATTTCTCTTTACTGTCGGCTCGAACATGTTGGCTAGGCGGTTCGTAGTTGGAGACACGTCCTCAGAGCCTGACACGATCGATCTCGAGAAACCCGGCATTGCAGTAGCCTGTAACGACTCTGTGTTTGTGGTTGCTGGTGACAGTGGTGTTGTAAGAATATACGACAATGATACTCTCGAGTTCAAGGCGTATCTCACGCGTCAAGCGGTTCCAATCAGGCAGATAGAGTTCAGTGGGGATGGCAAGTACATTGCGATCGCTGGAGACGACTGCGCAAAGATCGTGTCGGCAGATGATATTGCTGATATCCGCACTCTTCCTCCTACAAGTGGGTTGGTTCGCTATCTGACTTTCCATCCGAAAAACGCGTATGTCGCAGCCTCGTGTATGGACGGAGTTGTACGCGTGTATTCAGGAGACAAGCTAGAGCTTGTACACAGCCTGGAGTCAATTGTCCCCACCATCAAAGACGTGGAAGACGATCGGACTACTGCCGTCGCGTGGAGTCCTGATGGAAAGCACTTTGCAGTCCCCAACAAGACATTTGACGTCATTGTGTACGGAATCAAGGATAACTGGCTCGAGGAGTTCCGGTTTGTAGAGGGTCACAACAATGCTATTACAGACCTGAAATGGTCTCCTAATGGCCGCTATCTTGCTACAGCTGGACGTGATGCCAAGGTCTTGGTGTGGGATGCGACGAAACGATCCCTGATCAAAACATTTGAGGGTGTTGATGGCCCCCTTGAGCTCGCATGGCATCCTCACAAAAACGAATTGAGTATTTCGACGAATCTCGGGAAATTGTATTCGCTGTCGGATGTTCTTGACGAGATCGACCTGCCTCCGTTTGGCGAACCGGTTCTGATTGGAGGTCCGGCTATTGGCGCAAGTAAACGCACCGAAAGTGACTACGAAGAAGATTTGTTTGGTGATATGGAGCGAAGTGGAAGCAGCGATGTGGAGATCTACGACGAACCACCTCGGAAACGGACGCGAAGTCACTCTCCGGCTACGATCTCAGTTGCGCCAAAGGTCATCGCATTCCAGAGTGGTTCTACTCCCTGGGAAGCTGGAAAGCGTTATTTGTGTATGAATTCGCTCGGATATGTGTGGACGCTGCGCCAGGATAACGATCACAATTCGGTGACTATCCAGTTCTTCAACCAGGACAAGCACCGTGAAGTCCACTTTAGCGATGCTGATCGCTTTGATCTTGCTGCTCTTGGTGAGGAAGCCACGATCTTCGCCAACTCCAAGACGGGAAAAGTCGCTATGCGATTCCATGGCTCTTTTACAGATAACTGGGAGCGTACTTTCCCCGAGGGAGTTCGGAGTATTGGACTTAGTGATCGCGTTGTTGTTCTGTGCATGCAGAACGGCCTCGTACGGTCGTTTTCCCTGTATGGAGCACCCCTAATGGTCTCGAGACACAGCCGCGATTCCGTCGTGAGTTGCTCTGCATTCGAGAATTTAGTGGTTATTGTGCGATCAACTCCCCAGGGTCTTTATACTTATACTCTTGAGGATGGAGTTAGTGGGGAGTATCTCCAAAAGGACGACACGGTTGATGTTCCTGCTGGAGCAGGACTTACAGCGCTGTTCTTCAATGACACTGCTGATCCGTGCATCATGGACACGACAGGAGTTGTTTCCACCCTTATAAACTGGCGTCAACCTGGCCAGGCTCGATGGATTCCTGTGTTCGATAGCCATGAGGCTGCTCAGGAGAATCAGCGCACGTACTGGCCGCTGGCGGTCACTGGTTCGAAGCTGATCTGTGTACTGCTCAAGGGACAACAGCGTTATCCTCCAGTCCCGCTTCCTCTCCATGATGAAGTTGATTTGTGCATGCCGGGATATGCCGGAACTGCGGCAACCGGAACCGCTGCTGAGCCGAGTCTTGAGGGCAAATACTTGTTGGAAAAGACTTTGTATGCTCAATTGAGCAGTCGCGCAGAGCAACTTGTCGAGGGCTGTGATGAGGAAACTCGTGATATTCTTGAACAAGAGCTCCAAACAAAGGCACTCGAAAACGACAAGCTGATTCTGCGTCTGTTCCGTGAAGCCTGCAACGATAAGCGGTCTAATAGAAGTCTCGATCTCGCGTCGCAAATCCGCAATCCTGAATCCCTCGAGGCAGCTGTCAAGATCGCCCTCTACTTTGGTCTCCGCACTCTAGCCGATCGCATCAACCAACTCGCAGAGTCTTTATCCTAGCTAAATTATATCTTCTCATAAAACAAATCTTAGGCGATTTTAGAAATATTAGGGTCGAATTGTTCGTTCTCTTTAGAAAGAAGTAATGCAGCTCGAATTAGCTCCGCCGATTGGCTCCGCCACTTCTCAGGAGCCACTGGGGTTGAATAGTGTTGGTTGTTAACAATTTAACAGATGTCCACCAGGGGAATGAAGGGCAACTCGGCAGAGAATTTGAGGTAAGACGTACTACACGGAACAGAACCAGAAGATCCAGAATCCCGATTAGGCACACAAAGAGTGCACACCAAATACTGTACAAGAAACCTGTTAACGTTAAATATTTTAGCTAGACGCGGCCTTTTCTGCCTTGACCGACGCGCGGTCCTCGAATTGTGGCCTGATAAACGGCTTCTTCACCAGATGGACCTGCTCGTCCTTCGGGACACCTGGAATCGTCTTTTCGAGTCCGATCTTGTCGAAAACGCACTTGTTCAGTAGTCTCTCAGCTGGCCGGCACTGGTAGAACTGGTGGTTTCCCTGTTCGAGACACTGCCAATGTCTCCGGAACTCCTCGAGACAGTGCTTGTTGATGTCTTCAAACACACTCACGGCACATCTCGTGACTCTACGACCCTCTTTGAGGCAGTCTGCAGGACCCTGACTGTCCTTTTTGCACAGCATAAAGTCGTCGTTGTAGTTCTTGCATCTCGCACCAATGAAGAAAGACGCACTCTTGAGCGGAGCGGACGTGGCTCCGACTTCCGGGACATCCGGAATGTCCGAAGGCATCGGAGTCGTGTCGACCGCCTCGACGTACTTGAAAGCCGGCTCGCGAGGCATGTCTAGATCTATGTCGAAATTGAAGAAGCTGTGGTTGGTTGGCTCTCACTGGTAGTATGGGGTTAGTCACCATCTGCGTTTGGGGAGATCACAAGATCCCAAAAGTCATCTGACCAAGCCAATTTGTTTACACTCTCCACCACCTTCCTACACCACAATATAGATGAGTCTTGGCTTCTCGTGGTCGAAAGCTGGTGACTCTCAGGCTGCTCCAGCCAATGGTACTGCGTCACAGACGACCCAAAGACCATTTGGTGCTGGCACACAGCCATATGCGCCTACACATGCCGCGTCAAATGGCGCGACGCCATCAGCAACGCAGTCAGTTTCCGTAACCGACCAACTTAATCGTGTTCGCGAGGCGTGGGATCCGGCAAGTCCCGCTTGCGCCTTCCAACACTACTTCTACAACAAAATCCCTGCTGAGCAGGTCGCACTCTACCAAATGCCTCCTGGCCAGGATCCTGCCAAATGGGAACAAGCCCTACTAAAACGTCCCGATTCAACGAGTGTACCCGTGCTGGCCGTGGGATTTGACGACTTGGAGAAACGCATTGAACAACAGAAGAGAACAAGAGAAGAGTACAGCAAGAAGATGACCGAAATCCAGGGCAAACTCACCGAAATGCAGAATCGTCACGATCTCAACACCACCGTGAAACTTGCCGAAATGCGAGAACGCCATACAAAACTCGCAAAACGCACTTTGGCTCTCGCCGTCAAACTCCAGGTCCTCACCCACCGTGGACACGCTCTTAGCAGTGAGGAAGAGCTGTTTAGACGAGAACTCCTCGAGTATATTAAACGTGCAGATGATCCTACAGTGTTTGGATCTCTCAAGGAAAACTGGGCGCGTGTCACTGCTGCCGACCAACAACTTGTCCTTCCTGACGAGTCTGAGGAGTCGACGGAAACCGGTATTGACTGGAGTCACGCGAAGGAACCTTTGAGTCGTATTGTCAAGATTCTCGCCCAACAACAAACTGGCATCAAGTTTTTGGCCAGTGTTCTCGAGGAAGACTCCCAGTATCTCGATAAACTCGAGCGAACTGAGTCTAAAGTTGAGCATACTCCTCAACACTTCTCTCAAGACCCCAACACCACCCTTCCGCCTCCTAGTGCATTCAACATGAGCATGCACACCAAGTAATCTTTGTAGCCTCTTTTGAAGATGCTGAACGACATATTTTTATTACTCCTACGAACCTCTTTTGACAAAACTCGGAGATCTTCTTTTAAAAAAGAAGCAAAACTTTTGTGCCAATCGGCTTTGCCGATTGATTTGTAGAGTTGCCATTTGGCGACAGCCAACTGCAACGATTTCGCACCCTTTTTAAGAGAAAGTTCATGACCTTTAGGCTCCTCTTGAAAAGAAGCTCAATGAAGAGTGCAATTGACAATTTAAGAGGTTATTATGTACTTTACGATTTAGTTTTTGGAGCCACATCGGCGAGTTCGAGGATCTTCTCCTGGTCGCGTGTTATTCGGTCGAGAGTGACTTTGGAGCTCTCTTGAGCAGTGTGACTATTCACCAATGCACGCTCGAGATCAGTCCATTCTGCTTCTGGAACACGTTGTCCAGTTCCAGGCCAGTAGACATGTGCCTGGGAAGCAGTAGGCCGTTCCTGGAGGTCTTCAAACAGCACGTGTAGAGTTTCAAGCCGTTGTTTCGTTACAGGACACATTTGTTGACGGTAATGGATGATTTTGCCGGTGTCTCCCGCAGCTTTAGTGACCTTCTCATGGATTGCAAGAGACTCCGCAATCGACTGAGGCGGTGGACGGACGCTGAACGTCGCCAGGACCGTCCTGTCCAGTAGAGCCTGGATAGCTCGAGGCAGGCCCTTGGCAGCCATGAAGCGAAGTGTAGTAATCTAAATCGGTGGTTGATATTGGCAAGATTTAAGACAAAGAAGGATGTGAATAGTGTTCATTTAAGTTCATAATTTGAGACGACAAGTTTATTGGTTTGAGTGGGATCTCGCTGGGACCAATTCAGGTACGTACAAAAGTCCTAGTCCATACCATAGAGTCCATGGCAATCACTGGAGCAATGACAATCCTGGAGCTACGCCACCAAAATCTGAATCGTTGAAACTCTGATCACCTTGGTTCCAATGGTTCCGTTGGTTCCCGTTGGATCCCATGGCTATATACACATGTACAAGCGACCGCTTAGAAACGGCCACGGACAAGCTCAAGCGCAAACGGCGCCACCCAGAGAGCAGCAGCAACGTATCCAGCCATTGCGAGAGTGCTGTACGCCTCAGCAGCCTGGGCATCGATCTCTTCCTTGCTAGGGGGAGGGGGCATTCCACCGAACATTTTTGGTTGTTTTGAGTTGAAGGTGAAAAGAGGGGACCTCGAGTTTAGTCAGGCAGAGAGATATCGACATGTCGGAACCAGAGAGTGAACCTGTACAGGATGTGTCTCCCGCTGCGTCCAGCGACTTGAAGGACAAGGAGGAAGTTGGACAGGAAGAGGTTGAAGACGATAACGAAGGTTTGAGCGATCTCGATGAGGACCAGCTCGAGCAGGTCAGCGAAGATGAGGTCGACGAAGTCCACTCTCTCCAGAGCCATAAGCGCAAAAGCACTGAAAGAGCAGAACCAGTAGTTTCCACAGAAAAGAAGCGACGACCGCGGAAAGCTCCTGAAGAAAAGGACGAGTACGAACCTGAAGAGGAGAAAGAGCAATCCTCAATGCTCGAGGTCGACGAGAAGACAAAGCGGCGACGCGAACTCGAGGCCAAAATTGATGCTGCATTAAAACCCACAACCAAACGCAGAAAGAAGTTGACTGGCGATGATCTCGAGCAACTCCAGGACGATACAATCGCACATCTTCGTGATGAGATGCGTGAGGCTGCTCTCGAGGACGTTGAGAGCATCAGAAACCAAAAACCTGCCCTTGCAAAGATCAAGATGCTGCCAAGGGTGACTGCTGTTCTTCGTAAAAATGCTCTCGCAGACAGTATTTTGGACGGAAACCTTCTTGAAAGTGTACGCGTATGGCTCGAGCCACTGCCAGATGCTTCTCTGCCTAGTTTTGAGATTCAAAAGGATTTGTTTGAGGCACTTATGCAATTGCCGATCAAAACTATCCATCTTCGCGAATCTGGTCTTGGCAAAGTCGTTCTGTTCTATACGAAATCGCGACGACCACATCCAACCATCAAAAGGGCTGCCGAAAAGCTGATTGGAGACTGGACTCGTCCTATTATGGGCCGATCAGACAACTACAGAGATCGCCAAGTGCGTTCCGCAGTGTTCAATCCTGATGAGGTTCCTGGACGTGCGAGTCCAAGTGCAGAGACGCGTCGTAGTTTGGCGGAAGAGTCTGCTATTCGACGTGGACGTGCGGCGATTCCGACTTCTGCTGGTGTCACGTACCAAGTTGCTCCAATGAACATGACTGCGAATAATGTGACCACCTCCCGACCAAGCTCGGACTCGCAATTGCGACGGATGAAGAATAAGCTCATGAGCTCGTCCAGATCGAAGGGATCCTCAAAGAAGGGACCGTCCGTTGAGGGCAACAATCTTGTTTAGTTCTAATGTATTCATGATAAATTCCGTGTCTAGTTCAAATAAAGGGTTAGGGCTCTATCCTTCTCATTGAAGTCTTTAAGGAGATTGTCTTGTTCAAAATCGTTTCTTGGGTTGAATCTTCTATTGAGAAAGAAACAAAAGCGTTGCAATTGACTACGTTGAGGGTACTGCGGATTTGACAGCTGGATTTTGCTTCGAAGATTTTTCTCGTGTTCAATACTCGATGCAGCCTAAGTACAATAACACTGCACGCTAGCGACTGAGGTTGGCTACGTCAATTGTTGGCCTGACTCTATCAGAGGTAGACGCCAGGTTTAGACAAATTATTTTTTGCCCAAAGGGGTGGCTATTTGAATTCACCTAAAGTTGATGGTATCTATGGAGACGTTAGCTGAACTGAGGTCCACACAGGAAACTGATCTGAGCCGAAACGGAACTCTTAGCAGAGTCAAATACTCACGGGTCTAAACATGTCAAACTAACGTTGAACTTCATTAGGGATAGATGAAGATAGGGTCGAAAATACATAAATTAGTTACGGGGCTTCTCCTTCTTCTCCTTGTAGAGAGCGAGAAGAGACACACCGGAAACCTTCACGACCTTGAAACGCACACCGGGGATATCACCCTTGGCCTTGCCCTTGCGACCGAATCCTGCAAGAACAACCTCGTCGTTCTGGTCAATGAAGTTAAGGCAGCCATCGTTGGGAACGAAAGCAGTCACACGCTTGCCGTTCTTGACAAGCTGCACACGCACGCACTTACGCACGGCAGAGTTGGGCTGCTTGGCCTCAATACCGGCCTTCTCAAGAACAATGCCCTTGGCGTGGGAAGCGCCACCGAAAGGCGAGTGCTTGTAGGAGGTTCCAAGAAGACGCTTCTTGTACTGCTCGTCAGCCCAACGGTTGTCGCGACGGCTGGTACGGAGCTTGCGAGCGGCCTGAAGACCTCTAGGTTGACCTTTGCCCATTTTGAACTAGTTGTGTGGATATGGAGAGTTTCCGCAGGGGCCGGGAGAAAAGGGTGCTTTGGAGATTCTCCCAGCAGTCACGTTACGCAGTGCTAAAAAAACGCTGAGAGGTGGGAGTATAAAGACGACGAGACACAAAAAAATTTCACCCCTAGGTTTAGTCACACCACCACCAAAGGCCCCAAGCCCTAGGCCACCAGGGTAGCCGCACTTTGTGTGTTTACGTTTCCCCCGATCTAGACGCATATCTACTGCAGTCCGATCTGCACGCTTAACCGTACTGGCCAAATACCCTTGGCTTGTACGTTATAATGACGGATAGAGATCCGCATTTGTATGCTATCGACACGTATGAAGATATCACTACGGAACTAGAAAAGGCAGCCGCTTCATTGCGTCCTGCTGAGCTCGCCAGAGAGCCAAACTTTAAGCTCGCCGATGCGCTAAACGCGTTTGAAATCGGAAGTGATCGTATGGACAATGGCTCCAACTACTTGAGTTTGGCTGATGAACTGGCCAAAGGAGCTGCTCCTCCCATTGAATCCGAAAAGGACTTTGTACAGATCGCCGATAGTCTTGTTGCAATGGAAATGGCTTGGCATCGTGGCCATTCGCCAGTAGAAACAGTGTTTGCGTGTCTATACGTCGAAAAGGAACTCACGCATTTGACCAAACTCCGTGACCAAGCGATTGGTGAAGAGGTACCTGCAGTTTTGGCCTATTTGGATGAATGTCTCAACATTGAATCATGGTCCGATGTGCTTCGGGTTTATATTATCGCCCAGACAAAGACGATGTCGTTGGTGAATCAATTGATCGAGACGCAAGCAGCCGATGTTGTGTTTCCCGAGGAGGACTTCATTGTCATTTCGCATGCTTTCTACCTACTAGACCAGACTCCTGTGGGGGTCATTCTCAAGTTACTCGAACGAGCCCAAAAGTTTGTCAAAAGTCACAGTAGTGAGGCAATGGAACGGCTTGTGTTTAGATTGGGTTGGCTCAATATAGTGCGTCAACGCGTTTCTAGACGGTCTGTCCACATCGATTCGGCTCTCAAGTCCTTGGACGCGTTCACATCAACGCTGGACGCGAAATTTGACCACGTCTACTCAGTGGGGATCCAGACTCGTGTTCCGTGTGGCTCTGTAACCCATCCGCTGGTGAAAATCCCGCTTAAAGAAGCTGTGGATCAATGGCGTGTAGTACTTGAGGCGATCAAAGATCTGGCACGGGTTTTTGGTATTGAAAAGTCCGCCGATATGCTCGGGTTTTTCCTTGTGTTCTCCACATATGAACATCTCGCAGTTGTTCGCGCCATGGCCCGGTGTTTGTTTGCGAATAACGAGTTGCTTGGCCAGCACCTCAAACAGTGGGTTTTACGGGATATCGAGGAGCTTAGTTTACCCGAAGTTGGAGCTATCGCCAAAGCCCACAAAACGAGTGTCGATGCATTCTTAGGGCAGGCAGCCCTCTGTTATGCCGACCTGCTCACGAGTTTCTGTCAGAACCGGTGTCGGATGCGCGAGGGACTCATTGCATGTGGAATCTCGTTCGACTCTCTCCAATTGTCGGCTGAGGAACTCGATCGCCAGTCCATCGAGTGGGGGACTGCGAGGCAACTCCGTGGCCCTAACAACGCCGAGGCGATGTGGGCTCTCGAATTCTCGTCATGGACATACCTGAGAAAACTACAAATCATGTTGTGGGTTGTGCTCATGGCTTTTGAGACCGACATTCTTCAGCAGGGAGAATACGCATATACCTACTGGTACGCCGTCCAGCTCACGCAGCTTCTCCTGAACCAATTGTCAAGAATGAAAACCTACTTTGAACAACACAGTCTCCGATCCAAGTACCACACGAGTTATGGCTACTTAGTGGCGCTTGAACTCGAAGGCCAAACTCTAGCTCAACTTTGTACCGCCCAGTACCTGCTATGGGCTGCCCTTGAAAAGCTGAAATTTGTCCAGCCGCTCCGGAGTACTGGCGGGCCAGATCTCAGATACCAACTACGATTTGCACCGTTCCAAAGCATTGGAGTGCCTGAACAGTTCAAGCTTGAAGATTACCGTTCTGTTGATAAAGAACTCACCATCAGTATCGCCTTACAAGGCGCAGGAAACGCTGCGCGTGGAGCCCGATCGCTCCTCAACACCCTTGGCCAACTGACCCAAGAGAACAGGGAACTGGTTCTCCTCAAGAGATCTGCTCTTGGCCTTGGCATCGCCGTCACGTCTGCTCTCAAGCCGTCAAGTCCTGACTCCATGCGCGTCGAGATTGAGCGCCAAAACTACCACTGGTACTTCCCTGTCCCGAAACTGGTGGCCAAATAGTGTACATATTCTAAACAAACTCTTGAGGTGCGCAAAGACTTGGTGATCTTCTGATGATAACAAACGTTCGTGGCTGCGCCAATTGAGAACTACAAATTGTAGTTATCTCCTTTTGGGAAAGAAACCAAAAATTCGTGGCAGTAGGAACATTTTGTTGGAGGTAGGAGGGATTTCGAAGTCGAGAATCTAGGTGATCTTCTTTTGAAAAAGAAGCAAAACTTTGGTGGCAATTGGCTGCGCCAATTGAGCGTTTTTGAAATATGAACGACTGGGGAGTCTAACTTGCATCGAGTCGCGTGTCCCCATACGTTCATGGCAGCCAGGTACGGACACATCAATTGGCGAAGCCAATTGGCACAAAAGTTTTGCTTCTTTTTCAAAAGAAGCCACCAAAACAAAGCGATGCAGTCGATATACTAGATACAATTGCTACAAAAGCGTTGCTTGGCGGCAACGGAGACAGCGTCAGATTATCATTTTGGGCGTTTTAAGTTATTTTAGAAGAGCTCATCGAGGTACGGGAG
The DNA here is from genome assembly GCA_022577725.1 of Wickerhamiella dianesei. Lineage (NCBI taxonomy): Eukaryota > Fungi > Ascomycota > Dipodascomycetes > Dipodascales > Trichomonascaceae > Wickerhamiella > Wickerhamiella dianesei. The sequence goes on along the minus strand of JAKIRV010000009.1, from coordinate 163,500 downwards.
CGAGCGGGTCTTGCCCACCACAGAGAGCACCGTCTTGCCCTTGAGCAGGGCCTCGACCTTGGCCTTGACAGTGGCGTCGGTAACACTGCTGAGGTCGACGGAGGGAGCAAGAGCAGGGTAAAGGCTCGCGTCGGCAGCCTTGACCTTGGAACGCGCAATGGCGCGAGAAATGACGTCCTTGTCGATGCCACCAGCGAGTTTCTTGAGGGCGGCAGCAGACTCCTTGGCGACAGAAGAGACGCTGGCAGGATCAGCACCACGGATGATGATGGAGAACAGGGAAGCGTCGGAGAAGGTGTCGTTGTGGACCTTGACGTAGGTGCCAGGGTACTTGGCGGAGATCTGGTCGAGAACGCCGTTTCCGGTGTTCCACTTCGTCGACTTGTTCTGGAGAACGTGCTTCAGAACCTCAAGGCAGGGACGGGTGGTGGTGGGGAAGGCGATAACGGCCACCTGCTCGACACCAGAGTGCTTAATGCGGGCCTCTCCACTGAACGCCTCAGCCTTGGGGGAAGTGAGGGCAGCACCGTCAGAAAGAGCAGCAAAGTTGTCGCCAACAAAGTGCTCAAAGTCGCTGTGGGAAACACCACGGCCAAAAATGCTCACGTTGCCCTTGGTGTAGGCCTTGGTAGCGTAGTCCTTGATCTGCTCAAGCGACACAGGGGACGCAGGGGACAACAGGGTGGAGTTGCCGAGTCCGCGACGGAACGCAGCCTCGTAGGCAGCGTCAATGGCAAGAACAGCCGGGTCAGCGCTCAGGGCAGCACTCTGCAAACGCGCCTCAGGAAGAACCTGCTCGTCGAGCTCGTACTTGCGGAACAGCGTCTCGCGGGAAGTGTTGGCGAGGGCAGACACAAAGTACGGCAGGTCCTCGCGGAGGAACTTGGCGTGCAGCACAATGTACTCACGGGTCAGGGAAGTCGACAGCGAACCTCCGAGCAGCTCCGCCTCACGCTGGAGACGGAGACCACTCTTGGCAGCAGTATCGTGGAATGCGAACTTCTCCAGAAGGTTCGCCACTCCGGGAGTGGTCTCGAACCGAGGACCGGCCTTGACAAGCAACGAAAGCTCGCTAACAGCACGTCCATCGTCCACAGACGAAACCTTCACGCCAGCAGCCTCACTGGTAGAAAGTGCCCGACGTCCAACAGACTTGGCGAGCTGACCAGCCTTCAATCTGAACATTGGTGATGAGGTGTAGAAGAAACGGTTGGGGCTACGGAAGCAGGTGTCTGTCTCTTCTCTCGCTCTAGTCGAATGAGATGCTAGGAGAAGAGCCCAAGCGTTGGGACCAAGACTCTGAGAAAATGCAAGTGGGTGATTGGCTGCCCAATTGCGTAAGGGCTTATTTTTACCTCCCAGTCACGTGTGCCCCATTGCTCCATTTCTACGGCTATTGTCCTCGGTACTGAATGTGGAAGTGGCTTGTTTGATCTTGGTGGTTTCCATTGATTTTGGTGGCTTCTTTTGGTAGCTTCTTTTGAAAAAGAAGCAAAACTTCGGTGGCAATTGGCTTCGCCCATTGGGTTGTTGCGTAAGTAGGGAAATGCTCAAAGTTTTGTTCAACGGGGAACTCGTCCTTCAATTGATCGGTTTTGTTTCGGTGGTCTGACAGTCGTTCAAAGTTTGGATATCTTCAACATAAGATTCCAATTGAATTCATTAATTTCGACCGCAATAGTCACTATATACCGTACCGATCACCCTACCTCTCAAGCGTCTCATCTAGACTATACCATTATTTCAGTGGGCCATAAACACGATTTGCGAATCCAATTGCCACTAAAAATTCGCTTTTTCTAAAGAAAACAACAAACTATCTCCTAAGTAAACAACATTACCCTTCTGGCATCGAACCATAAAAATGGATACGATACACAATTGTCAGAACCAATTGCCACAAACGGTTTACTTCTTTTTCAAAAGAAGCTACCAAAATCAAACCACCTAACTGTACCCCAGAAGATCGCCGTTCAGCATATTGCACCTGAAAAATAAATTTGACTAAGCCCATTTTCTTCACCTCGCTGCCTTGGTCAATAGAAAACAGATGGCCTCGCAGGACCTAGCGGACCTGTCGTGTATCATCTATGAGGATACTTATGGCAAGCTAGGTGCCACAATCCTCAAGGTTCTGCTCGGAAGAGGACGCACAACTGCACCTGAGCTCGCCAAAATCACTGGGTTGGCTCCCAGTGCAGTAATGCGAACTCTGGTGGCTCTGGTTCAGAACCGGTTCGTTTTGTGGTGGCACACACCGCGGAAAACGTACTACGTTGCAAATTGGTTCCAAATATACGGCATTTTGTGGTCCGGTGAGATCCTGACGACGTTTGTGGACCATGCACCAGCGTTGAGCGGTCTGATTGTAGATGGTAGTCTGCGCGTGTCTGACTTTAAGAAAAAGTACCCCGAGGTATCCCATGAAGAACTCGAAACAATGTTCCGTCACAAAATAGTAATGGCCGTTCATGTCCACGACTACTGGCCCCAGGACGAACTCAAACAGGATCTCAGTGCAAAGCATATGCGCAGAGTCCAAAATGATACACATCTCATGGGACTGAGTGAGGCGAGTAAAAACGATACTGTGCAAAAAGGTGTCGAGGCAGAGATACGTGACTTAGACCTCCTTTCGCAACACCACCAGTTGTCTGACTCGAGCGTCCTTGCCATCAACTTTGATCGCTTCCTAATTGCATCGCGAAGACGAGAACTGGTGGAATACGCGCGGCGACTCGTAGGAGAGGTAACGGCAAAAGTATATGAGCAATTGCTGCTTCTGTCTGAACGCGGTCTCGAATCTCGTTATGAGAGGCGGTTGGGCTCAAACGATACAAACGTCACCACATCTGATATCGTCAAGAAATTGCAGCAACTTCCGGATAAGGTCGACTTGTATTCGGCGTTTATAGAGTTCCAGGAAGAAGAGGAGGAGGGCGAGGAAGAGGTCAAGGAGGAGAGCAGTGCAAAACGTGCGAAACTCAACTCTGGCAAGTCTCTCGCAAAAATGCGCGCCAAGGCGATGTTGTCAAATGCAGAACTCGTAAACAAGCATCTGCAACTCCTCGAAGATTCTGGAGCAAAGTTCCTCACTCGTCTTGGTGATCGCCAAGGTGGAGAATGGTTCGTTGACTTTTACGGGGTGGTTGATGATCTCCGACGCGAAACCTTTGATGCGATTGTAACAGAATCGTTTGGATTCCAGGCTTCTCGCCTGCTGCGTGTGATTCGGGCTACAGGTAAAATGGACGAGAAAATGCTTGCTTCAAAGACTCTTCTTCCCGCCACGGAAATCAGGCACCAGATGAGCACTCTCCACGCTTACGGTTTAGTGGATATCCAAGAGATCCCGCGTCCAAGCGATCGCAATAGTCAGAAGCGCAGTTTCTACTTGTGGTACCACCGTCCAGTATGGGCGTATACGAAACTCACAGAGTTTTTGTACAGGGCCATCAAGAAAAAGCTCATCGAGATTCGAGAGCTGCGCCAAAAGCACCACATCCTGCTCAGCAAGCTCGAACGTGATGATGTACAAAAGGACCAGGAGGCCTACCTGACTCAAAAAGAAAAAGAAGAACTCAGAGAGCTCGAGAACAGCGAGCGTGAGCTACTTGGACAAGTGTACATGAACGACCGCCATGTGCGGATCTTCCGCGACTACTGAATAAAAGCGATAGATTATTTATATCACAAAAATGTTTTAAATTTTAATGTGGCGGTTCGACCAGAAGGGACGCACATCCGTGTTAGTCTGAGGAGGCATTTCCGCAACCACGAGATCCGAGTCAAATAGGCTTCCAACATAGAACAGAGGTCGGTACTGTCTCGTGAGGAAGAATGGTTTGTGTGATCCATTTTCTTGCACTGCTGAATCGTCGACTGCTCCATCGGAAGCTTCGCTGTCAGACTCGCCTCCAGATTCTGAGTTGCGACGTTTCCTTCGTGGTGCCCTGGGCAAAGGCACAGAAACATCAATATATGCCAGCCAGCTGGGTCCCCACAACCACACGCGAGAATTACGGGACTTGTCGACAAATACGCCACAGCATACATCGGTCTGAGTCGTAAGCTGGATCGGAAGTCGACCCGAGTGTTGTCTCGACCACGCAGTGAGGGCCTGCTTCTTGATATCAAACTCATAAACGTTGTTTTCGACAGTCGCAACAAACAGGTCGGTAGGAGTACGGAAGGTCAGGGCTGTTGGAGTCTCGCCAACTGCAGGTAAAGAAGCAATGTGGGACTTGGACTTTACATCGTACAATTCAATGCACTTGTTGTACTTGGCCACGGCCAGCGTGCCTGCGGGAGAAACAGCAATACGAGCAATGCAGTTCTTGTACGGCAATGGAGAGCCAGTCTTGCGCATTTGAGCTGGTTCATCAATCTCATGTTGGGTCTTGTTCTGGCAGTCATACACCACCAAAGGCTCTTCGGGATCAGTGCCAACAAGAACAAAACTTTCGGGAGACACAAACTCAATCAAACGAGCGCCGTAATCGAGTTGAGTCTGAACTTCCACGCTCGCTACAGCACCATCAACCAAAACCACCTCATAAATACGAATGTTGGCAATGGTACCAACGACAAGTAACAGACCATTCTCCACTTCGGAAACAGCTGCACACGTCACAAACTCGTCACCCGACGATTTAAGTTCTAACAAGAACCGTTTATTTTGGCCAACAAACTTCCACATCTTTAGTGTGCGCTCGTGCCACTCCATCAATAAATCATTTGAAACCACCACCGACGGCTGCATCCGCGTAAGTGGGATCTTGTAGTGCGGTTTGTCCTCGAATTGCTGCACGGAATTGACCACGAAAGTGCATTCGAGACCGCCACTCACAAGATAAGACGCGTTGCGCGCTTCATAAATGGCCATGTCTCTAATGTCGTGGGAGTGCGCTACACGGCTCGACATGACAGTCCATCTATTATGTTTGGGATCCGTAAGTCGAGAACACACAATCTTTTGGTCGAGCCCGCTCGAGAAAATGGTTTCGTTAGCAGAATCTGTGCACAGACACAAAACATCGCTTTCATGAGCTTGGAAACTCTGTTGGAGAGTCAATGTGCGTCCGTCCCAGATCTTGATGAATCCATTTGAGTCGCCAGTGACGATCTGCTCGTTACGGTCTTTGAGTACTTGAACAGTCCACACCACAGCACTTTCCTGGGGGGATCCCTTTGACCGCTTGATTTTGTCGACTTTCATGGTGCCAACGATTCTACCAGAATCTACACTCCACGCTCTCAATCTCGCGTCGGCACCTCCAGCAACAACCTGGTGGTTACCCTTCCAGGCCAAACAGGCCAGTGAAGTATCTGCACTTTGTAGACGCTTGACGTACTCAACGCTGCCTCCACTGATGTCGAAAATGACTACTGATCCTGTCTCGCAGGCAACTGCCAAACGCTTCCCATCGGGACTCACGTCAATAGCCCAAATGACACCAGCGTCTGCGCCGTAATTGTCCATCGCTTCACCGGTTGCAAGGTTCCATTCTGTGAGCATGTCTGATCCTCCAATACTAAACAGTCTGAATGGCTCGGACGGATTGCTACCTCCAGCCCATGCCAAATCCTCAACCGCACGACCTTCAGAGCCAGGAATTGTGATATCAACTGTCCATCTCTTTGGATCCCAAATCTCAATGTCGCCATTGGCTCTACCCACAGCCAAACGCAGATCCTTCGATGGAGCAGCCTTGGGTCCTGGGGAGGGCAAGTTGAATGCCATTGCCGTCACATATGGCCGCTTGAAGTCGAGAAAGCGGCACCTGTGAACGTCCACAGAGCTCATTTTCGTGATGGGCTGAAAAAAATGTGGTTCGCTTTAGCAGTAAAAAAAGATTAGGTCAGCACTTCCCTTTCACTAGTGATTTCGCTGAGCACCCGTGCTTGTGGTCGCCATATGATTTCGGCGTTTTGGTCGGTATCTAGTTTCCAGGATATGGTTTAAGAATGAATTGGTCTGAATGGTCGCGTCGTTTCCTAAAGGAAACTCTCTTCTGCCCGTCTCTCAAATTTCTCCAGAATGTACGGGTAATCCATCCACATCTTTGTAGGCGTTGAACATACATCTGGAAACAAAAAAGAGAACTAATGTGAGCACTCGTTCAACCGGCAATTAAATCGTTGCATATGTCTTCATTTCGACCGTTTAGGCACGTGATGGTCCGCTTAAGCGAAAGAGGAAATGGAATCGTACTGGTTTACTCCACAATGGGTCTCAGTCCATACCATCAAAGTATTTCTTGATTTCTTAACCACTAAAAAGATATTTGAGACCTACATGTTCACAGGCTCAGCATGAAACATGTGACTTTAAGCAGCCGTTATCGATTTCAAGGATGACATAACACAATCTGTTTGTTTACATCCTCATAACATGAGTATCAGGCAGACCCAGTTGTGGTCGGCTGTGGCCCATATATTCCAGGAAACCCAGACTTCCACTGGAAGTATTCAAGTTCAATCCGTAAGATTGCAGAGACTGCACTTGGACGCTCTTGCTAATGGTGCGTTGTCGTTGTTTACCAAGTGCTACATCGACTGTCTCATGCAGATTGTGACTGTGAAGCGTACTGAGAAATGCGCAGATCTCGTCATGGCGTTTGTGAAGAACTATGGCAAGCTTGTGAGTCCGTCGGAGGAAGCAAGCGAGGAAGAGGCTGAGCCCTGGTTCGCCTTCTTTGAAGAAGTGATTAGATTCTTTTTGAAAGGATTCACGGCGCGACACGCCATTGTGCGTTATCGCTCGATGAACATTGTCGACACGCTGTTGCCTCTTGTGTCATTGGATGATGAGATGCTACAGGATATCCAGGAGAAGGCAATCGCGCGATGCAGGGATAGGGACGCAAGTGTAAGAGGACAGGCTGTTATAATTCTGGCTCTGCTTGATTCTGACGATGAAGTGAATCCCGAGTTAGCTGCCGCTATGATTGAACGTCTCCAACACGATCCTGTGGCTGAAGTACGACGTTCAGCAGCGCTAAATATCCGCCACACGAAACAGTCACTTCCGATTGTACTAGGACGCGTCCGAGACGTGAACACCACGAATAGGCGCGTCATCTTTACGAAGATTTTGCCCAGTATAGCCGATTTTCGTCATTTGAGTATTGCGACGCGTGAAAAGGTTCTCCGTACTGGTCTTCAGGATCGCGACGCCAACATCAAGCATCAGGCAGGCAAACTAGTGGTGAACCAGTGGCTTCCACGGGTTGACAACAACATTGTGGAGCTACTGCAGCGCCTGGATGTAATGAGCTCTTCGGATGTGGCGGAACTCGCACTGGGTGCCTTCTTTGATGCTCGTCCAGATATCTTGCACTCCAAGTTTGACTTCAACAATCCCGAATTTTGGAGGGAGGTCTGGCCCGAACATGTGGTTATGTTACGATGTTTTATTGAGTATGCCCGCAAACACAAACTGGCAGATCTCCTCGAGACTTCAATCCCCGAGCTGATCGAATTCGCGAACCACATTTCCGAGTACTGGAAACGTGCTCGTGATGAGGAGGATCCCGAAAGAAAACCGGAGCTGCAGTTTGTTCTTGACGAATTGCTCCGTGTGGCTTCACTACTGGATTACTCTGATGAGGAAGGCAGACGCCGCATGGTCAGTGTTCTCAATGACATTCTACTGGCGCCGTCAGCTCCGTCAGATACGACGATCGCAAACATCATTGCTGTTCACCGGTTATTATCTCTCCACGATGGTGACTTTTTGCTAAGTCTGTGTGAACTTGTGTCTGATATCCAGGACACGCTAAGAGAACCCACTGGCGAGACCCGGATCGACTATGATAGCGACGAAAATGCACTCATGCTCAGCAATGTTCTCACGTGTCTGTCAGTGATCAAGGCGGGTCTTGAGCGGATCAGCAGCGTCAATGAGCACGAGAGTTATCTTGATACGTTATTTGCTCACGTGTTACCAGCTGCACGAAGTCCTTCGTACGATGTGCGCACTCGTGCAACTGTATGCGCCAACCTGATTTGCTTGGCAAGTTCTCACTTTGCTGAATCCCAGTTAGGTGGATTCTACGAGAGTGTTGAGGAACTCGCAAATTACGAAAGTCCAAGCGAAGACGACCTAGAGCTGAGTGAGTGCGAGTTGCTCATGCGGTGTATGGTGGACCTTATGCTCGTTCACAAGCAGCCAGAATTTGTTGCAAAGCTTGGGCAGCTGTTCACAAAGTTCATTGTTAATGATAACAGTCCCCGTCTCATTGCGGCTGCCGCCTATGGTCTGTCGAAACTCATGCTTGCCGGATTGATTAACGACGTGGAAATCTTCAAGCAGGTTTACCTTGCGTATCTATATACCAGTGTCTACGCCGTGGAACATGAAAACACGCTTGGACCCACCAATCTTCTCCAGCAGCAGCTCAGTCTGTTTGTACGTGCCTTCTGTCTTGAAACCTCCCACAAGGAACTGCTGGCTTCTGTGACTTCAGAGCTGTTCACAAAGTTCTTTGAGTTTATGGAGGATCACCCTGAAACCAAGGGAGTGCTAACTCCAACCAAGATCCTAGCTCAGATTGTGGACCTCACAGCACCAAAGGACAACCCTGAGTCTAATGCGCACCTGATTCTGGCTCAGGAGCTTGTCAAGCTACTGGCTGTGGAACAGGACAAGAAGACGCAACGGGTCCTTGTGTCATGGATGCTCAAGCTCGAACTGGTGCCACGTCCGTCGTCTTTAGTGGCCTATGTTGATCTGTCACGTTCGATCGAGGCCTTAAAGGAAGGCGATGACGTTAGTGCTGGAGCCATGAGACATCTCGACAAGTTCCTGGACGTGGTCCGTGGCATTATCGAGAGCTACAATACTGCCAACACAGAACCTAACACCAGTGGACCAGCCACCACTGAATTAGCCACCACTGAACCCGCTACTCCGCGACGACGGAGCTCTGATTTCCATGCTCGAGGCCCTAATACCCCCCACACGCCTCGGAGTCCCTACCATCGCCATACCCCTGGCTCCAGTCCCCGGTCCCCCGGTTCTGCCGGATCCGGATCCGGTTCCCGTCCCGGCTCTAACGGTTCTGGGTCTGGGTCCAGACCCGCCTCCCGGACAAACTCGGCTACAGGCGGTTTCCCTGCACCTCCGACGATGCCACCAATGCCACCGTCGCCAACACCGCTTTCTCGTCTCAGTGGAGGCCACATAAGCACTGGATCTTCACTTGAGATCGTCTCTGGTGAGTCCTTTACTGAAGTTTCTCCCCCTGCTCTCGACAACTACATGGACGTCGACATGACCGACGCCCCTTTTTAATCTAGCCTAAGTTTATCATGAGGATAAATAGTTTTTGAGAGATATTCTTTTAGAAAAATAAGCAAGACTTTTGTGTGGCGTAGTCAATCGCTTCGTCTCAAAAAGAGGACTAAACTAACTCGCTAAATGAAAGTCTTGTTAAAAGTCTTGTTTCTGTTTCAAAAAACGTAGCTAAATTTAAAAGTTCTTTTCTTTTTAAAAGCTATAGTGGAATATACCTTTTATAAAAGATGAAATGACGTTTAGATCAAGAGATGAAGGCGGATTAACGCTGGGCGGGAAAATAAGCACTGGGGTGGAGAAAAAGGGGCGAAGTATGATCAGGTGACCCCATACGACGTGGGGGGCTGTGTGGACCCCTCGCCCTGACATTTTTGGGAGCTGACGCGACAACGATAAAGTGGTAAGCGAGCCGTTCTTTGGGCAGAAAGTGGGCCCTAACAGGAAAGGAGAAGAACTTGACATAACTCTTTACACTCACTAACGCCAAATGTCGGAAAAGATCGCACTCGCTCCGAAGGACTTTGAGACCGACAAGGAGTTTGCCAAGGCCATGTACGGCGATGCCGTCAAGGGCGGTTATTCCGGTTTGCTGAACAAGGACAAGAAGGCCCACGAGGCTGCCTACGACGGCTACTTCAAGCACTGGGAACGCGATGCGGCTACGCAGACCGAGGAGGACAAGCAGCAGCGTCTGGAGGACTACTCTGCGTTGACGAAGCACTACTACAACCTGGTTACGGACTTTTACGAGTTTGGATGGGGTCCCTCGTTCCACTTTTCGCGTTACTACAAGGGTGAGAGTTTCCGCCAGGCCAGTGCGCGTCACGAGCACTACCTCGCTGCCCAGATCGGTATCCAGCCTGGAATGAAGGTTCTCGACGTTGGCTGCGGTGTTGGTGGTCCTGCACGCGAGATTTCGCGTTTCACTGGATGCAACGTTGTTGGTCTCAACAACAACGACTACCAGATCCAGCGTGCCAACAACTGGGCTGCCAACAACAACATGTCGTCGCAGCTCGAGTTCGTCAAGGGCGACTTCATGCAGATGGACTTTGCCGACGCGTCCTTTGACGCTGTGTACGCCATCGAGGCCACTGTCCACGCCCCTGTTCTCGAGGGTGTGTATGGCGAGATCTACCGTGTTCTCAAGCCTGGTGGCAAGTTTGGCGTCTACGAGTGGGTTTTGACCGACAAGTTTGACGAGTCGAACGCGTTCCACCGCGAGGTCGCCTACGGTATCGAGATTGGCGACGGTATTCCGAAAATGTACAAGGCTGACGTCGCCCGCAATGCCCTTAAGAAGGTCGGATTCGAGATCAACCTCGAGAAGGATCTTGCCGACATGAACGACGACATTCCCTGGTACTACCCTCTTGCCGGTGACTGGCGTTACGTCCAGACGTTCACTGACCTGTTGACCTTCGCCCGTACCTCGACCATTGGCCGTTGGTTCACGACCCAGGGCACTGGTCTTCTTGAGGCCGTTGGTATCGCCCCCAAGGGCTCCAAGAAGGTCACTGAGGCTCTTGAGCAGGCTGCTGTCCATCTCACCAACGGTGGTCGCGAGGGTATCTTTACTCCGATGCTCCTGTTTGTGTGCACCAAGCCCAAATAGACTGTAATTTTTCACGATTAGCCAGCTAGGCATTACGATTCTTACACTTTAATCCTAGCCTAATATTTATTGTGTACTTTTTTATTTCGGTTCCTTTTGGGTTCCATGTTTGGTTCCATCTTTTGAAAAAGAAGCAAAAAAACTCGTGGCAATTGAGGAAGCCTGTTGTTTTAGCTTCAAAGCTCAGCTGGCGACAGCCAGTTGCAAAATAGAAAAAGTTTTGCTTCTTTTTCAAAAGAAGGTCTCCAAACTATGGAGATATCAAAGACGTGAGAGAGTGAAAAACTTACTAACATCACCACCATGAGCAAGCGGAAGGCAGAGGAGGATGTCGAGATGCTCGACGACGAGCTCGTCAATGTCGATTTTGACTTTTTCGATTTCGTCGAGGATGACTTCCTGTCCATTAAGAATCTGCTGAGACAGCTCTTCTCGCTCGATAACACCAAGTTCAACACGTCTGCCCTGGCGCAGCTCGTACTCGATTCCAAGACTGGCAGTACGGTGAAAGCGGATGACGAGGAGTACAATGATGTGTTGGCGATGATTTCTGTTGTGCCGTACAACGCAAAAGACAAGAACCTTGAGGATCTGGTCAAGTACTGGATTGAGCGTACCACGAACGAGAACACTCCCGAGCTCAACAGAGCTCTTAGGCGAATTGTCAAAGATTCCCCTGGTGAAATTGGCATCGTTTTCAGTGAACGCCTGCTCAATATGCCGTACGAGATCGTTCCCCCTCTCTATAAGTTGTTGAGTGACGAACTCGCGCAGAACACTTCCTACAAATACCTCCTGGTGCCTTCGCGTGTGTACAGTGAGCAGGAGCCTGCTGAGGACCTCAAAACCGAGTCCTCAAAACCTTCTGCCAAGCGAAAAGCCCAGTCCACAAAGGAAACGTTCCCCTTCCACCCTGAGGACGATGCTCTTTCCCAGGTTGCGCTTAGTGCTGGCACTTTTGCTCTAGCAACCCCTATTGAAGAAACAGAGTCGCGACGAGCCTTCCAGGAGAACGGTATTTATCCTTATGGCCATCTCACCATCATAGATTTCAGCAAGCTTCCCCAGGCTGCCGAAGCAGTAGCTTCCCTTACTTAGTGTTGAGTGCCTGTTTTGTGTGCCTTCTTTTGGAAAAGAAGCAAAACTTCTTGCGGCCATTGGCTTCGCCAATTGTTTCGTAGGTTTAATACTATCTGGTCGTTCGCCATAGTCTGTAACGAAGCGATACGCATTCTGCCTTTTTTGAAGATGTCCTTTTTTTAGTTCTTTATATTTCTTCTGAAAAAAGAGCGAAATAACTGTGGTAATTGGCACCGCCAATTCTTTATTTTGGTAGAGTTGACATTGATTGAGTGTTGTATGAGCACTGTCGATACCGTCGCCTCTCACGAATGCACAATTGGCGTAGCCAATTGCCACAAAAAGTTTCGCTTCTTTTCAAAAGAATAATCTACCAAATTCACTCCTCAAACCATTTTCATTAATTGTGGCTGTCCGTAAAACACGACTGCAAACGCCGAGAAAGACGGCATGTGATGGAGGAGGAGGGGTGACTAACACCCGTACCCTCGAATACCCCACACTTTTCGAACGATGCCGACATATGCCGCATTTGCGCCTCCTTCGGCACGGTTCCGGCCTCAGTCGAACTCGGCGTTACTTGCGTCGACACCTCCGACAATCTCACGGGCTTTGAGCCAGGCGTATCCGTTCCTCGTGGCGGCAGACAAGCTTCTCGGGTGGCTGACCTGGTCGGGCGGAGATGCGTACGAGTCGTTTTTGCTCTTGCTGGGTTGGATTGGTCTAGTGCGCAATTTTGAAGTGGTTTCGCGATACTTCGTGCAGCCAATAGTCGTTGTTTTGTTTGCCCTGACTGCTGTTTCTGTGCAGAGGTCTCTGACAAAAGAACCCCCATCGTTGGACGTGATTGTGTCCCGTCTCGAGAGTTTGGCGGACAGGTGGGTCCTTATTAGCTCGCCGGTTGTTTCCCTAAACCTCAAATCTGCCGATGTGGCCCGATTTTTGGTGACAGCAGTGATCACTGCCCCAGTGTATATCGTTGTTTCGTGGCTGTTCATAAAGCCAAGAGATGTGCTTCTGTGGGGAGGTGTTTTGGTGCTGTCGTGGCACTCGCTGTGGTTCAGAGTTATTAGGTCGATTTTGCTGCGGTTGAAACCACTCCGTCGACTGGTGTTTTTGGTCACCGGCATAAACTTTGTCCCGACAAACACATTTGTCGAGTCTCCGTCGATCAAACCGGCACCACAATCGCCTGATGTCAAGTCTCTGAGTCTGAGCTCGATTGAAAATGGCGCTGTCAAATTCACGTTTGTCGTGTACGAGAACCAACGACGGTGGCTGGGCATAGGCTGGACCTCCAACATGCTCAGTTATGAACGGGCACCTTGGACAGACGAGTTTTTGAACGAGGTTGCGTCTCCGGAAATGTTCGAAATGCCCGATGCAGAGGGAACTGGTATGGCCTGGCGATGGAACGACGATTCCTGGGCGGTGGACCTGACGAATGGGGGAGCTCTCCAGCCCCGATCCAAGGCAAAACTCACGCAGGATCCGAACGATGACGATGGCTTTGTATACTACGACAACATCTGGGCGTCTCCGTCTCCAGAACCTGGCTTCACGAAGTACACCCGAAGACGACGATGGGTCCGTACAGCTGTTCTCGCTCCATCCTCCTCTCCGTCTTCCACTGCAGTTTCGGCGACGTCTACAACTAACACTCTGACTCCTGAGCCTGAGTCGCAGGTTGAGACTGTCGACGGATCCACGGCTACTGAGTCTAACGGCGAGCTCCGCAAACGCTACTAACCAGCTCATATAAAACTATTTATGCATTCTGGCTTTTGGTATCTCCGTTGTTGTAAATCCTCTCTTGAAAAAAAAACAGAGTCAAAGCTTTCGTGGCAACCGGCTTCGCCGATTGTTTTAATTACAAGTCTGAAATAACCAACTGGCGCTACTCAATTGCAACGGTTTTGTTTCTTTTTCAAAAGAACTCTTGAATAAGTGTTAACGAACTAATTAGGGAAGGATAAATACTATGCATTCTGATATGCGGACCACGGATCGACGCCGATAATGCGTCCAAACACGGCATTCTCGCCAAAGTCTTTGTGTGCGTATCCGTACTTGTCAAGGAAGACTTTGACATGCTGAGAGAGTTGGTCGGCATATCGCTTCAATTTGAAGTGTCCACGACCGCAGATGATATATACAACTCGAGGGTCGTGAGCTTCAGACTCTTCAATTAGCTGCAGACGTTCTTCGAGTAAGTCGACTGCGGCTCCCAGCTCGTGTCCATGCAAGTCGACATATATTTCCGAACCAGGATCCTTGCGGTGTGCAAACAGAAGGTCTCCGGCCTCGATTTGTTGCGCGATCATCTTGCGATGGAAATCCTGGCCCTTCTTACTGAAAGCTTTGGCTGCCGCAGGGTCGTTCTTGGACCACGAGGTCGTAGCGAGTTCGAGATACCGATTGCGCAGTTCTCCATTTTTCTTTGCTGCAAGTCGCATATCCACGTACTGTTCATTGACGCCAAGCTCCGGATGGTTCCACGGGACCTGTCGAGGAAGTACCACAGGAACTTTACCTCGCTTCAGAGACAGTTTCTTGATGTCAACTTCAGGAGGATCCTGTTTGGCCTTGAGGGCTGCAGCAAAGTCAAACTTGGGAAGAGATTTAGGAGGAGAGCTTGGTGTCGTATTGGTGCTAGGAGCCTTTTTGGTTCCTAGTGTCGGTAGAGCCTCAAGGACAGGGACTACTGGCTTTGGTTTTTCCTTCTTTGGAGCAGCCAACTTGGCGACAACTTCAGCAGGAATCTCGTGAAGAAACACACAATCGTCCCCGGCAAGACACTTGTTCTGGAGCCAGAACCTACAAATACGCTGAGAGATGTCGTGGCTGTACATACAATCGTCTCCCCGCATACATGAGCCTGATTTCAGGTAGTACTTACACATAACACGTTCGGCTGTTTGATCCCGCGTGAGCAGTTGTTCCTTTGCCTCGTTTTCCTGCCTTGTTTTCGACGTTCCTAGCAACATATCGACAGTCCTCCCAATGTCAAACTCATTATGGGCCAGGACCCGCTCAATGTCTTCGTCGTTGGCGTCTTCACCTAGAAATCCGCGCAACATATCGTAGGGGTTCTTTTCTGGTTCCTCTGCAGGGGTTGGTTCTTCGAGATTGAATTCCTCCAGACTGACCCATTTCTGTTTCTGTTTGGGCTTTTTCCGTTTTTGTTGTTTTTGAGCTAATGCCTCTTGGCGAGCTTGTTCAGCATCAGGTAGTTTTACGGCATTACTGTCCTTTGTGGCCACAACTCTTGGTCTCGACACGGCCGAAGCAGGTTTGCCTGCCTGGTGTTGGAGTAGAATGTCGAGGACCAGTCGCTCAATTTCATCTTCATTTAGGTCGCTTTTGTAGTGGCTGCGAACATACGCCTCGACATCCTCGATCCGATCTTCCTCGGAACGGGAGGCGTTGTTCAGGAGCTCATAACAATGCTCGCTAGCCTCCATTGATCTCCAGTAACTCGAATCACGGGATTCGCCTTTTTACTGTGGACTGGCTAGGTCACGTGTCCTGAGGGTGGGTCCCCTCCCCCATAATGCCCATTAATTCGCATTATTTTGTTGTTATGGACGAACTTTTTTTGGCGGGGCTTCAAGCCTCTAACGGTGAAACAAGTCGCACCACAAAGATGAATATCGTGTGAGTTTCGTTTATCGACAGCTACTCCTCCGCCAGTATCCACTTCATACCTTTACTTATTCATCCTAACCAGTATCACTGCTTCACAGACTCCAGGCAGATGCCGCCCGATAGCGCTGCCGGTGCTCATGTTGTGAACGTCCTGGATAGGGATCCGCAGCAGGCGGACCAGCTGGCAATGCTGTACCTTGTTGCGGCATTCCCAGGTCGCATTCCACGCCAGGAGGACATCCAGGAAGCGCTTCCGGCTATACGCGAGTTTTGTAAAGAAGCCGAAGATGTACCATCGTCAGAACTTCGGAAGTTGCTGCCAGCGGCATATTCCGAAACTCTGAAGGAGATAGAGCAGCTGGAACTGCGTGAGACGCGTCTCAAAGAGGCTAAGGCAGCCAGAGAGGAAAAGGCGCGATCCACGTCGCCTGAGACGTCGAAAACAAGCAAATCGCCAGAGTCTGAGCCGTCCAAAAGTCCAGAGGTTGAGCCGACGCCAAAAGCTCCTGAAGTTGTCGAGAAACCCTCGGCTACAACTGAAGCCACAATGGAGGCACAATCAGTGGCTCTACAGGACGCCGAAATGGCCGATGCGCAAATGCCAGACGTGATGCCAACCATAATTGACGACCTGAGTACGCCCCAGACACCAGTAGAATTGGAGGGACCAGATCCACGCATGGTCTCATTGTCTGAACCGCGAATCAAGGCATTCATAGCCCCAGAAAGACTCCCTGAAGCGAACCGCTCGCAAATGTCTTTGGCAGAATTGTTCTACAATATTCAGCAGGAACCGCTCACAAAGCTTATACCCGCAGCCCACAAAGCTCTGACTACAGACCACTACAAGCTCCAGCTACTTGAGGGCAAGCTGGCAGTTACCCATGGCCGTATTGAGGAACTCAAACGATCCGGCCAATGGAGTCTTCGTCAAAAGCCCAAGTTTAAGGAACCAACACGGCCGATGGCCCACTGGGACTTTTTGCTCGAGGAGATGAAATGGATGAGAACGTCCTTCCACCAGGGGTTAATGTATAAAATCGCTCTGTGTCACGAAATTTCGCAAATGGTTCTCGGACATTTCGCTGCCAAGGGCCAGTACCCTGACGACGAGGAGGAGTTCGACTACGAGCTTGCATATCCTTCACTGGTTCCTGTAGCCGAGAGCCGTATGGCGCTCGTACTGACTCTGGACGATTTAGATAAGTTGTCACAAAGGATCATGAAGGAACTTCCAGACGATAAAGGCGCATTTGTGACTCTCCTAAAGGTCGATGACGGGCCATTGGTTGATTTTGGAAAGTACGGTCTGCAGCCAGAGGCCAATCTGCAATGGAAGCGGGTAATTTTTGAACACATGGCCGAAATCGAGGCCGAGGAAGAAGCGGCTGAAGCTAACATGGTGGTTCCTCCAGTGACGGATGTGGAGGCGATCGAGGCGACTAAAGAAGCAGTTGAAGTCGACAAAGAAGTCGCGGAGACTGCCGCTACTGACACCACTGAACTCAAGGAAACTACAGAGGAAGCCACTGCTGAAGTGACAACTGCTGAAAGTGCTACTGCTGAAAGTGCTACCGCTGAAGCTAGTGACGAAACTACAAAAACGGCCGAGTCGGAAGCTGAGCAACCCAAAGATGGTGTCTCCAAAGAAGGCTCGAAAGAAGATGAAACTGGAAAGCCGAGAGAAAGTGAGCTCAAAGAAGGTGAGCCTAAGGAGGCGGAAATGGAGGTTGATAGCGAACCTAAAGAGGTTGAAATCAAGCCAGAACAGACGGTTCCTGCTGCTCCTGATGTCGCTGCTGCTGAAATTGCTCCCGCCGTTATTGATATTAACGACATCAAGCTCAAGTTCAGGCAGCATGATATCGAGGTTCGTGCACCTCGTCCACCAGATGCTCGTTATATCAGTTTCCGACTTTCGTCGGTATGGCTTCCTTCCGATGACCAGCTTTTGCAAAAACTGGCGCGAGAACTTGGCTACAACTGGGATTTGGTCGCAGCATACTTGTCTTCTCAGCCTACACCTGGATACACTGCATCCATCGAAAGACGTACGCCTTGGCAATGTTTTGAGCGATGGCTTCAACTCACGACGAACTTTGACATTCGCGATTTGAAGGGAAGGTACGCCGAACAGGCGCGTATCTGGCTCGATGCAGCCCAGAGATCTGCTGCATCGACACGGAGACGCCAGGCTCCTATTGGTATTGCGCAGGATAACCTGCAACGTGGTCACAAGAGACTGAGATGGGCGTCGATGCTCGATGGAATCCGCAAAGTCAAGCGAAAACGCGAACAGGTGCCAAGACCAGCACCAAACTCGACGGCGGCAGCAGTTCAGAATGCTGCTGCGAGACGCCAGGCAGTTGCAGCTGCATCAGCTGGTTCGTCACCAAACTTGAACGGCAGGGTTGCGACTCCCACAGCATCAGAACTCTCCCGCATTAAGTACGAACGCGACAAGCAACTCGCCGAACAGTATGCCCAGCAGAGACATGCCCAACAGCTCCAGGCAGTTCGTGCCCAAGCCCTAGCTCAGGGAAGAGCCCCACCGGGTGGTCCCACCGCTGCACAGGTGCAACAACAGCGTCAACAGGCTCAAGCTCAGGCTCATGCCCACGCCCAAGCTCAGGCTCAACAACGAGCACTGCAGAACCAGCAAATGACTCCTGCCCAAAGAGCTGCAGCTGTGGCTGCTGCTGCTGCCAACACGCCTGCATCTACCCAGCCCCGGCGGGACCTTTCGAACGAACCACCGCCTTCAATTGCGGGACTTCCGATGCCTGCGAGTGTTGCAGCAGCTGCCAGAGACCAGGTCCAGGCGGCTGAAGCAAGGCGGCTATTGGCTCAACGTCAGAGAATGATGGCAAATGGCAACGGTGGTGCGTCTCCAGATGCGCAGGCGATTTCAAGACAGACTCAGCAGGCGAGACTCCAACAGTATCATCTCCAGTCGCAACTTCGAGCTCAACAGGCGTCGGAGGGTGCTGTTCCTCCCATGCCTCCTCCACCTGCGTCTCTGGCTGCTGGAGCTGGTGCAGGTGCAACCACGCATACTCCCCAGCAAACGGTGATTTCTCCGGAACAACTGGCGGAGATCATGGCACAGATCGCAAGGAACAACCCGTCTCTCTCTAGACAGGAAGTCCAGAGACTCGCGATTGAGCATGCTCGGAGATACATTCAGCAGCGAACACTGGCGTCTCGAGCGAGAGCTCAACAGGCTCAAGCCCAGTCTCAAGCCCAAGCCCAAGCCCAACTTTCGCCGCAACAAAGACAACTTCTCAGAAGACGTCAACTGGCTCAGGCCCAACAAAACCAGGCTCAGGCTCAGGCCCAGGCTCAAGCGCAAGCTCAGGCTCAGGCTCAGGCGCAAGCTCTAAGAGCTCAACAAGCTCAGGCTCAATCTCCTGGACATTCTTCTCACGGATCTCCACTCCTGGCTTCTCCAGCTCTGGCGTCTGCCCATGCATCTCCAAGACAATCGTCTCCGCGCCAGACTTCGCCGTCCCGGAGTCCTCATTCGCGACCTTCTTCGGCCCATTCATAGTATTTATTTTTGGTAGTTTTATTTCATGTTTCTCCTTTTGGTTTTCGCCTTTGTATACTGTTTCTGCGTATAACATATAGGTACATTGTCGTGTTTTGTACCACTTCCGAAAAATAGGTGACATCATGTCTCTGACGTTCAGATAACACCGTAAACCAAGTACGAGTTCGTTTGGACACCACAAAACCCTGAAATCAGGAGTGCTAAAACTGCCGATATAAATGAGGGTTAGGGTTTCCACAAGAACTTTCGCATATACAATATCAACGTCCAAAATTAAAAGAAAAAGAACTCGCGAGAAGTTTGCTACGAGAGTATCACGTAGGATAAATCACTCGAACACAATTGGCGAAGCTAATTGCCACAAAAGCGAAGCTACAATGGCACAGTACATTCCGAAAAAGTCTCAAAACATTTTATGGATTACAATTTACAGTGATTTAGAGGTCGCGCGCATCGCCCGTAGAAGTGCGCGGTTCTATGCCCCAATTGTAAGACAATCTCCATCTTAATCTGGGCTGGCCAGTACCGGTCAGACGGAGAGTTTGGCTGATGCCATTGGACTGGCGAGGTTCGAGCTGAGTGCCGCTCTGAGGCTCGATGGTAAGGTTCCAGGAGCGAGGCTGCGCAGCCTCGAACTTGAGGTTTGTGATCTTCTTGTCGCTCGGATTCGAGAAGTGGGCGACAACAGTGGTCTCAGAACCTGACTTTGAGACTGAAAGAACAACTTTAAGGGTTGGATCTTCAAATATGGTGCGTTCGTCTGATGCAGGCTTCGGGGACGATGCAGCTGGTGTCGAAGGAGTTGAGCTAAAGTCGCCCAGAAGCGACAAATCAGTGGCTTGCGATGGCTGCGGGGTCGAGGTCGATTGACTGGGGCCACCAAGACTCAGAAGATCGTTTCCACTGGAGGTGGTGGTGGTACCACCTTGAGCCCCACCAAGAGAAAGACCACCAAACGACAAGCCTAGTAGATCGTCACCAGATTGAGAGGTGGAAGCGTTAGCCGGTTCGACATCGTCAATGTCAATCAGCGAGTTGATGACGGCCTGTCGAGACGTGTCGATCTTGTTGCCAGATGCCAGCGACGTCATCTCGACATCTGCAGCAGCTCCAAAATCGCCCTTGACCATGAGATCGTACTTTGTGACCAAGGATACAACATACGACTTGAGAGCTTCGACCTTGGTCTTCGCCTCAGGATCCGCCTCGCCCTCGTCACGGATAATTTTATCGAGTTTGGGCAGGGAAGTCTTGAGAGAACCAACAATTTCGCTGAACACATCGTTGTTTGCCAGAGGCTCATCGGGAACAGCATTCGCGATCATCTCCTCAAGAATCTCTGCCTTGCGACGGAGTTTGTCCAGCTCCTTAGCGACCTTGGCATGATAATCGACGTCCATTTCCTTGAACCCGGCCATGATGCTCATGAGATGGTTCGCCTCACGGATGTCTTCCGGCTTTCCGCTGCGAATAAGTTCCTGCAGTTTGGCTTCGCGAACCATACGATCTTCCTCCTCAAGTTCTGCAGCCGACTTGAGACTATCCTCGTTCGCCGTTAAAACAGCAGCGTCGTCCACGTTGACTTCAGGGAACATGTAACCCTTGAAACTCAACAGACGGTGCATATCACGAATGTAACCGAGGTCATCTCTGTACTTTGACGTCTTGGCAAGCGTCACTGTCCACTCCTCGATGCACTGCAGAATGAGCAATTGTACGCGAGAATAGTGCAAAGGTGGCTTCTCGGGGAATCTCCGCACCAAGCTGTTCAGGAACTCTTTCCTGGAGATCTGCAGGTGGAACGGATATCCGCAATTCTTGACGCAGAAGTCAAGAACAGCTATCGCCAGCACAGCAGTGTGGGGGCTTCTGCTGTTGATGAGATCGACGATCGCTGCAGCAGCTTCACGAGGTGCATTGCCCTTCTTCTCGTTGATAATATCGGCAATTTGAAGCATAATGCTCAGGTCTGGCTCTTTAAGTGACGGACGAGTGGCCCTTTCAATCAGCTGAAGCATGCGGGGAATTGAGCTCGCCCCACTTCCGTGGAGGCCTCTTGGCGTCTCATAAGCGCCATCGGTACGGAACCTGTCCGTGTACGATGCCGGAGCCCCGTTGCTAGCCATATTACGGTCTCCAGGCGATCTCGACCGTCCAGTGTCGTCAGAATCGGTGTAGTGCGATGGCATGACGAGCTTACGTGCTCAAAGCCCAGCCACCACATGATAAGTGTAGCTGGTGGTCAGAACTAGTACCACACGTTCGTGCTCTGTTTTTAATAGGTATATACGGAGCGCAGCAATTGTGGTTTGCCAATTACCCAGTGCGTCTCTTTTTTTTTTTTTCGAAAGTTCTCTTATCATCCAAGGGGGGGTAGACGTTGAGATCGGCTGTACTGTCGAACGCCGCAGGTGACAGCTGACCCTTCGCTTGTTCTCACCCTTGAACTACAGTAATTTAACCTCTTCCTTGAGCTATATGAGAATGGTTAGAGAAAAGCCTGCGCAGCTGAGCCAATTGTCACCATATAACCAAATAATCAACTGAACGACCAAATTCAATCCAAGGCTAAGTTTAGCTTTTTGCCCCATTCTTGACTTTCGCCATCCCAATCCCTTCTATTTCCCATACGTAGGTCCCCTACCGCTCAGGTGCCAATCTGAGACATGCTTTCCACATAACCCTAGCCTGAACCCTACGAAGGTTCCCCGCGAACATGGCCTTTATTCCGATGTTTCACCTGAGCACGGCCAAGATCAATGCATGTCTCACAATTGCGGCATGCACGTTTGGCAATACCGCCCAAGAACGGGAGAAATTCTTCTAGGTAAAGTCCTTCATACCAACGGCAGTCAAATTAGATCTCCCCACCAACACGCGTATTGACCCACCCTATCCCTGTAATGCATAGAAGTGGCATCGAACGGCTTCGTCAAGCGGTCATGCCCCCCGGTCGGCTGGAACTGCGGTAAACGGCTCTGCCAGTAGGAACGATGCATACGAGATTTACAATAGATTATACCACTACAAGCAAATGTCGGGTTATTCTTCTGCGCAGTCACTATGTAAATCCCTTGTCTAAATGACTCTCGATGCGTTTTTCGGGTTATTCGTCGTTTGAGCGGTGCTAAATGATCGAACTGACGCCTTGCCCAATGACGCGCAGGACAAGGGTTCTAGAAAATGAGCAAAGGTCACCACAGGGGATATAAGGAGGCTCACAAAGTTCCCTCATCCCAAATGGAGTCGACTCCGTCTCCCTCGCGTAGTTCTCCGCGGAGCTACCACTACTGTCCAGAGCCGTCGTGTGAGTATTACACGCGACGCAAGTCGAGTCTCACGCGACATGTGCAGGTCCGACACAGCGGACGGAAGGATACAGCACCAATAACACCAACTAAACCCCAGGATAAAGAGACTTCGTATACTTTTGGCACACTTTCTGACGATAAGCTCGAGCGCATGGATACATGTGTTCTGCCGAGCAAGAAGAGATCGGCGAGCGAAGTGACTCCAGGCACGGTTCCGTACCCGCGATGGATGGGTTCTCTAGGCGATACGGTTTCTCCTTTGTATATCGAAGAATATCTGGACCATCTTGCTGCGCTCAATGGCAGGGTCCACATTCTCGAAAGTGAAGTGCAGATGCTGAGGTATCATCTTCACCAGTATCACTGTGACCGTGAGGACCTCAAAGCGGTGCTCAAACCATTCTTGGAACGCGAGTATTACGATATTGATAGTAATGCGCGCGTGCCGGTCGCTGCAGCCGATCCTGATGATTGTCCTGGAGGTTAGGGTTTTAAAGATAATGGGTGAACTTGTGAGTATGGCTTTTGTTGAATAGAAGTAGAATTATGCGAATCACTTTATTTGAAACTGAGGACCTTTTTTAAAAAAACGATTCTTGCCGTAGCTGTTTCGTCGGTTCATGCTCCGACCGTCATCTGGGTGCCTCTATCAATTGGTGGTGCCAATTCGTTCATTAGATATCTTGATGAAATGAACAGTTGACGGAGCCAATTCCAAGCTTTGCTTCTTTTAAAAGAAGCCACACAAAAAGTATCGCCCAGAAGGGCGTTATCGGAAAAGCCGTTGGGTGAGTCAATACCGAGCCCATGACTAAACCCCAAGTTCACCATTTACCCGATGCTCGTGTTCAGAAGGTTTGCGAGCTCTCAGGCATCGCGATTAGCGCCATTACAGGCTTCGCGTCTCGAAATTGAGCGCGTGGCGAAGCGAAAAGAGTATCCTCCGGCGAAGGATCTCGTGTTTGGCCATGTGTTCTCGGACCATATGTTATCCGCCGACTGGGACGCCGAAACCGGCTGGTCGGCTCCTAAAATCCATCCCTATGGTCCGTTATCGCTTGACCCGTCGTCGTGCGTGTTCCACTACGCGTTCGAGTGCTTTGAGGGACTCAAGGCGTTCAGGGATATCAACGGAAATCTGCGCATGTTCCGTCCGGAGGAGAACATGAAGCGAATGAACCGGTCCACAGCTCGGATTTGTCTTCCCGCATTCGATCCTGAAGAGGGTGTTAAGTTATTGTCTGAGTTCGTCAAACTCGAGCAGGAAACTGTTCCCCAGGGCAGAGGATTCTCGTTGTATCTCCGCCCAACTGTGATTGGTACCCAACCTACCCTGGGTATTTCTGTGCCGAAAAAGGCGAAACTTTTTGTTATCGCGAGTCCTGTTGGTCCTTACTATTCCACCGGATTCAAGGCTGTGAAGCTCGAGGCCACTGACTCGGCTGTTCGTGCCTGGCCTCATGGTGTTGGTTCCTACAAGCTCGGAGCAAACTACGCTCCCTGTGTTCTTCCTCAGCTTGAGGCTGCGAAGGACGGATTCCAGCAGAACTTGTGGCTGTTCAACGGAAACGTCACCGAAGTGGGTACCATGAACCTGTTCTTGGTGTTCAAGAACAAGGACGGCACTCAGGAGCTTGCGACTGCTCCTCTTGACGGCACTATTCTGCCTGGTATCACACGAAGCTCGATCCTGGCTCTTGCACGTGAGCGTCTGGACCCGAAGCAGTGGCAGATCAACGAGCGTCCCATCTCCATTAATGAGCTGGTTGAGCGGTCCAAGTCTGGAGAATTATTGGAAATCTTTGGTTCTGGTACTGCCGCGATTGTCTCTCCCGTCAAGGAAATCAACTTCCACGGTGAGGCCATCAAGGTTCCGCTCGCACCTGGCAAGGAGGCTGGACCGTTCACGGAGAATGTGCAAAAGTGGATCGAGGACATTCAGTACGGCGTGGTGGACCACCCCTTCTGCAAGGTGATCGAATAAACGATAGAGTACATATTTATGTCGATGATCGCAAGTTTTTTAGAGGATTTTTTGGCCGTTATTGTTAAAAGAACCACCACTGTGAAAGTCTACACCAATCGATCCCGTTGAACTCAACTGGTGCTAGCCAATTGCGACAAAGGATCTGCCTCCATTTAGGAACGTAAACTTGGAGGACGTTGGATCTTCTTTTTAAAAAGAAGCAAAACTTTTGTGGCAATTGGCTCTGCCAATTGGGTTAAGGAACTAACCAATCAATTGGTGTTATAAAAGTTTTTAAAAGAAGATCTCACATTATGTGGACATGAACTAAAATGTCACAAATTAGGATTAGGAAGATTATGGAGGATCGATAGAGAGATAACTATCACGGAAACAGAACTGATAAAAGATAACGCTATCAAACGACATCAGACGTTATCACAATCACCCAATTGGCATAATCGATAAATGATAAAACACACGGCACTAGTCACTATCAGATAAAAGAGATGACACAATCGTACGGCATCAAAAGGCGCACGGCACCAGCCCTTATCAATCCGAATCGGTACTAAGGGCGCGGAATACCGTTTAAAACGCCGTTATTAAAAAAGCTGCACCATACGAGCACGCAAAGATTATCCGCGAGATAACGTTCGACCAATCGCTGCGGGGTGCATATCTATGGACCTGCCGATTTGGCGCGGTTAAATTTGCCCTGATGATCTTTGAGATAACGATTGACATGTGGTCACGTGGGCTCTCCTCCCCTCAGACCTCCCAAGGAACCTTACATACTTATCTGGGCTAGGGCACGCTAAAAGTGGAAGAAAGGGCCCTAGTCCCTTTTCTGAGCCTCCTTCCTCACCCCTCGATACGATGAAGGTTTCGCATGGCATTGCGCTCGCGTATGCGGCGTTAGGCTTTGCGGCTGACTCCATCTATGGGGCAGAGCAGCTGCCACTTGGTGGCAAGTCGAAGGTAGATCAGATCCTCGCGGTTGCGTTCCCGAACCTACCCGTTCCGTCCGAGGCAGTGGCGATGGCCCACCGGCTCGTCGACGGTCCGGCAGAACCAGAGACCCGAAAGCCGAAGCGACAACAACCAAAACGCGTCCACGCAAACTATGCAGAGTACCCGAATCACGCTCTCCGCGTGTTTGATCCGTCTGAACTCGGAATGGACCCTGGAGTCAAGCAGTACAGTGGATATCTCGACGTGATTGACGATGACAAGCATTTCTTCTTCTGGATGTACGAATCGCGTAACGATCCGGCTACAGACCCCGTAATATTATGGCTGAATGGCGGACCAGGATGTTCGTCGTCCTTGGGTGAGTTTTTCGAGTTGGGGCCTTCGTTCATTGATGTTGATGGCAAAATTGTGCACAATCCGCACTCGTGGAATTCAAACGCCACCGTCATTTTCCTCGACCAGCCTGTAAATGTCGGTTACAGCTACAGTTCGAACCGTGTTGGTTCATCAGAGGTCGCAGCAGAGGACGTGTACACGTTTTTGGAGTTGTTGTTTGACGCGTTCCCTGAGTATAACAACGGTCAGGAGTTCCACGTGTCTGGCGAGAGTTATGGTGGTCACTACTTGCCAGCTATTGGCAAGGCCATTTTGTCGCATGAGGAGCGTACGTTTGATTTGTCGAGCATTCTCCTTGGAAACCCCATCACAGATCTGCGTTTCCAGGCAGAGGCTAAAGTTGCAATGGCATGTGGAGAGGGCGGATACCCGTCGCTTTATACTTCCGAACAGTGTACAGATCTGTATCGGAAACTTCCGCGATGTGAGCAGCTTGTTCAGGCATGTTATGACTCCGACGGCACTGATGTTGTCTGCATGGGTGCGAATCTGTACTGCAGTCAACTGGCAGAACCATATTTCGCATTTAATCGCAGCACATATGACATCTCGCTCAAGTGCTCTGAGGAGAAGCCCTGCTACCCCGAGCAGGACGCGATTGACAAGTTCCTCAACCTGGAATACGTCAAGAAAGCCGTGGGAGCAGATGTCGATAGCTTTGTTGGCTGCAACCATGACGTTGGTACCGACTTCCAACAAACGGGAGACTATGCAAAGGATTTCGCCCACGACCTAGTCTACATTCTCAAGTCCGGTGTACCCATTCTTCAGTACTCTGGCAAACTTGACTGGACGTGCAACATCCTCGGATCGAGACGTTTCCTTGGTAAACTGCAATGGGACGGTGCGTTTGACTTCAACAGCGCCTATCTCAAACCCTGGAAGGTTGACGGCAAGACCGTTGGATGGTCGCGATCGTCCAGCGATCTCCTCACATACCTTGAGATCGAGGATGCCGGCCATATGGTTCCCCACGACAAACCCAAGCTTGCCAAGATCATGCTCGACCACTGGCTCGCCGGAAACCGCCGGTTTTAATTGCATACTGTACTAATATCTTCATGTAGTAAACTAATTTTTGGGATTTTTTTAGTGTCTTTAACTTTTCCTCAGCCGAAACCTCTGAAGAAAAAAGCAGATTTTTGTTGACTACAGGAAGCGCCAATGGAGTCCATGAATGTTGGTTCTAACGTCATTACAGACTTTAACGGCGAGAATCGAAAACTCAATTGGCTCAGCCAATTGCTAAAAGTGTTGCTTCATAAAAGGAAGAAACTAACAAAAGCAATGTAAAATATCAAAAAGTCTAAATCTAAGAATAGGGATCAAAAAGGGAATGGGAAATGGTGCTGGGGAACTTCTGCTGGTTTGGTGGAAGGAAGTTCTCCGGCCGGGAAGGGCAGTGGGTGGACACCGTCCGGAACGGAAGTGGCGTCAAGAGCTGCTACCATGCGAATTATGCCGCTATCGGGAGTACTCGGCATAGGTGGAGCTTCTACTTGTGGCGGAAGCAACGGCGTGGAAGGCTGAGCAGGATCAGTGTCCGGAAGTGATTCGTCGGCAAGAACCTGTCTGAGAGTTTTGGCGTAGCTGCTGTAGAGTACAGACTGCTTGAGAAGCCACTGCGATCTCGCCTCCCAATTGGCCATTACTCGTTCACTAACAGGCAGTTCAGGCTGGAAAATACGCAGCAGTTTCGCCATGTGGGCACTGTGGACGGCCATTTCGGCATCGACGGCGGTAACATACTGCTCAAGCTGGTCGAGTTGTTCCTCGTGGCTGAGACCAGAGTGAAGACCGCTATCTGGCTGGTGGGACCATTTGTGAACGACAATCCTCTCACCCTTGATGTTGATGGTATCGTCAGACGGGGCCCAAGCATGCAGTTTCTCGCCATCAGCCGACGAGTCCCAGATCTCTACTGGTCTTCCCCAGCCGTATTCGGTACTGGCGACCATCTCCGACATTGGTGGCTTCGACAGACGCGCAGCCCAGTAGTTACAGGTGTAGACATAGTCTCTCGCCGTGATGTGGGACCCACACCGGAACTGGATAATGCGGCCATTGGCCAATGTCAGGGACCACCGCGAATCGTGTGCAGTTGCCTGAGCGAGGGCATGGACTAACCCAAACGACTTTAGTAGTCTCGCACTCCGTAGCCAGTCTCCTTCACCGTAAGGCTCTGGTTTTCCGTCGGCACTTCTTGGTCGCGCAGAATTGATGCGGTACAGTCTGAGCTGGCCCCTATCGACGAGAGCAAACGCATCTGCCCAACTCGCAGTCTGCGGTCGGTTTTTGGTGCGGTGAAGCTTTTTCTGGCTCGCAAACACCTGGAAGTCGATGGGACCCTCCTTCGCCCAGGGTGGTCCCCTTAGCCTCAATTTGTCGAGACCCTCATCTTCGCCAAACTCGTCCTCGGCAGGGAAACTGCCACGGTACGAGCTCGAATCGCGAGTTATCGTCTGATCGGCAGAAGTCCAACCACTGGTTGCCAAGGAACGGGTGCTCGACGCCTTTCGGAGAGATACTCTCGACGTGACAGTGTTGCACCGGGCAACAAGGTTCGACATTCTCTGTTTCGGTACTGGAATCTCTGGCATGGGCAGTGGCAGCGACGCAACAGATCTGTAGAACGACCGAAGTTCACGGGTGACTGCTGACGTCCACTGAGATCGAGTCAAAGGACCCGGATCCTTGGCGAGCGATCGAGGTAGTTCACGTTCAGTTTCGCGTTCGGCAAACGTGAGCATACTCAGATCATCCGACAGAGCGTCCAGGACGTTTTCGACATATCGTTGTTCGGAGAGTCGGCTGCGACCAGCTTCACGCTGGGTGTGGAGGTCCGTATTGAGGAGAACCAAAGAGTAAACGACTCTATTAACGACGTTTTCGGTTTGGTAGCCATTTCGCGGGTTCTGTGCATGCCACTGGTGAGACACCGCAGCGAGAATTCGACCGATCTGTTGGGTCTCACCCTGAAGAATGATCCTCGAACACATAGCCCTCAACGCTTCCAAAACCGAAACCTGTTGCCAGTTGAATAACTCACACAGCTTTTCTAGCACGTTTGCTCGCTCACTCGAATCGTCTCCGAGCCAGGAGGCAGTACTCATCGCAGGATCGCCAAGTACAGGCAGGCCATGGAAGATGGCTACCGCCAGAGCCCTGGTATTTCCTGCTTCGATCTCACCACGGAGTGCTACCAGATCCGTTGGTGCAGTTTCGTATCTTTTCGTAGACTCGTTCCAGTGTCTGTCGTCATTCTCCTGTACAGACTCTGATCCCGTCCGATCCGTCTTCGCTCTGTCCTGTCTCGTCGACATACTCACGAAAGTGGCTGCAGTCGAGTTTTTTGCCCTCTGCAGTCGCGGACCGAACCGCGAGAACCAGCCCAAGGACTTATCCTGTGCCATCTGATCTGTATCTGATCTGGCTGCTGTGTCAGTGCAGATCCCTGCAGAGCTGAGTCAATGTCGATTTGTGGTTCTTTGAGGCGGCTTTTTAGATGGTGGCCCCTATTGATCTAGAAGCAAAAGCTTTTGCAATTGGCTCCGCCAACTGTGGTCGTTTGATCTTGTGTGGTAGCTCTCCTTGTTTCGGCAGGGGTTTCCCAAATAATCAATTAGTGATTGACAGCGATTGACAGCGATTGACAGTAGAGTCATTTTCTCAAACTACGTTAATTTTTTCTAGTTGGTTGGCGGTGGATTAATTTTAAAAAGAAGCAGCGCTCTGGAGCATTTCGCCCCGCCAAGTGGTCGTTGAGTATTGCTCCTCGGTTTTATAAGGAGTCGCCCAAATTAGTACAGTAGGTTCTTAGAGAAATTTTACGCTCTAAAGTTTTTTTGTTTTTTTTTTTTTTATTAAATGGTAGTGATCGTGACGTCTTCTTTTTTAAATAAAGCAAAGCTTTTGTCGAAATTAGCTCTACCAATTGTGGTCGCTCTGTATACATGCATTTTTCCAAAGGAGTTGAAATAATTAATTCAGCAGGAGCGCCATTTTCGCAAATTTCACTCTCCAATAGACGCGGCTAATCACCACAAACGTTTTGCTTCTTTTTCGAAAGAGGTCTTCCCACATAATAACATCCTGGTACAAACTACACAAAAATGAGCCCAAAATTTTTGGCCAACCAAATTGCCACAAAAACGCCAAAACCGAGTTTCCCAACAAAAAGGAGGTTAATTAATTAATTGGAGACTCCACACAAAGGGGGAGGAGGTGCGGCTTAGCGAGCGGGTTGGGAGAATGGCCTGGGAGGAAAGCCCAGAGAGGGCTGGGAACTTTCCGTCTGCATGGCACATCACCCGACCGCATTGATTCCGCTACCGTATTGAGCCAAGGAGTATATAAAGGTTTCGTACCAGACAAGGCAGCCGCAATGTCGTTTCTGTTCTCGCGAACAAAGCCCAAAACACTGCCGGAGGTGGTGTACGCGCTCAACAAGGTCGCACTCAAGGTCGACCAGGAATCTTCTCCGCAGGCGGCTGAGGAGACGTGTAGGCTGTTGGCGCATCTCCGAAGCGCTATTTGGGGAACTGACGACGGCTCGAATGTGTCGCCAGTCCCCACACCATCGACAGAAGAGCCTCTGGCGCCTAGTACGACGCCAAGTACGATGAGTGAGCTCCGCAAGGCGGCGGCTGAACCAGACCAGATAGCCGCTCTGGCGAAGGAAGTGTACGCGACGAATGCGTTAGTTCATTTGGTGGTGATACTTCCGTCACTCGACTTTGATGCTCGTCGCGATGTAGCGAGTCTGACGGCTTTCCTGCTCAAGAGACCACCAACCGTCGAGTATCTGCTGCGAAACGGTCCTCGTGTGTTCGAAACGCTGATCCGGCTGGCCGGAGACAGCGACGTTCATCGTACAGCCGGAAGTATTCTCCGGGAGTGTGCCAAGTACCGTCCGCTGGTCGAGTTTGTCCTCGAACTCCAGCAGTTCTGGACACTATTCTCGTATGTCGACGATACAGACTTTGAGGTCGCCACCGACGCGTTCAGCACGCTCCAGGATCTGTTGCGGTCGCATCCAGACCTAACTCACGAGTTCCTCGACCGGAGAGCAGACTATTTCAGCCAGTGTATGAACGGACTGATGAGATCGCCAAACTACGTCGCGAAACGCCAGAGTCTGCGACTGCTGTACGAGCTCATTCGCCAGAAACGCAACCACAACTACATGATATTCTACGTGGAGAACCTTGACAACCTCAAGCTGGTCATGAGGCTCATGAAGGACCGCTCCAAAAACATCCACTACGAGGCGTTCCAGCTGTTCAAGGTGTTTGTCGCAAACCCCCACAAGCCACCTCAAATCATCAACGTCCTGTCTCGAAACAAATCCCGTCTCCTAGACGTCCTTGGCAGGCTCCAGGGCGGTGCAGACCGCAAGGACGAGACGGTGTTCAACGAGGAACGAAAGTACGTTGTTCGCAAGATTTCCATGCTTCCCGATGTTGCCGCCACAGAAACCCCGGAAACGTCGCCGTCGCGATCGCGATCCGCATCGGATCTCAGTCTGTCTCCGCAGGCATCGCCGTACTCGCCACGAAGATCTCCCCAGCGGTCCCCCCAGCGGTCCCCAGGATCACCAGGACGGTCCCCTCAGCGGTCCGCGGCCCAGTGGTCCCCACACCAATCTCCTGAGCGGTCCCCACGACGAAGTGCCCCACCTCTTGGCATCGGAGACCTCCATCTCTCGCCCAACCAAAGTCCAAGGACACATCCTCTCGCATACAGCCCACTGCAGTCTCCGCATGGATCGCAACAGTCTTCGCCCCAGGGATCTCCGCAACGATCGCCACAACACGGGTTCCTTGCTGCTCCTACGGGAGCTCCGTCACAGCAGCAGATTCCAATCCATGCCTACTCTCCGCGACCTCCGTCCCCCTCGAGAGCCCAGATCCCTGCTGCTCTCAATCTTGGCCAGGCTTTGCCGTCCCTCAGCAAGCAGCGCATTCCGGATATTCCTCCCCAAAAATAGATGTAGATTTACTGTTTTGTATTATTCTTTTTGACTTTTCTTTTAATAAAGAGACAAACCTGTGACGAAGCCCCTTCGAAAACGCACCGAAAGACGTCTGAAATACACAATATACAAATAAATAATTAGTCTGGGGAAACGATAAGGTTCGGGAAGAAACGCACACCGCGTGGATTGTCGTCTCGACAGAGTTCGCCATCGCGTTCTGCGAGAATGAGTTCCTCAGCAGCAACGGCTATGCTCCATCCGAACCGTTCGCTGGCCTGACGGGCTCCAATACCAACTGCCGCCTGCCAGGGCTCAAGACGAGCCATCCAGTTACGGATTTGGGTCCGAACAGCAAGACGACGTTTGCGCACAACTGCTCTGAGTCCAGCAGAGCCAATAGTGCGAACCTCAACCTCAGGAGGATCGAGAGCTGGTGTCGCCCACAGATTTAGCGCTTGGTTGAGCTGTTGAGGAGTGAGCAGGTCAATTCCGCGAACACGATTGAATTCTGCAAACAAATCATGTAAAGCCAATGTTCCACCTGCTCGATCGAGAGCTCCACCATCAACAACAAACTCGAGAAGCTGCCTAGCAGCCTGTTCGCACTCTGTCGCAGGTGACGGTCTACAAATACGGATCGCATCGAGTAGTTTGGGCGACTTTGACGGCGGTAACAATCTTTTCAGCGGAAGCAGGTCAACAAGAACCTCGAGCGCAGGATCGACATCGTCGCCAATTGGAGTCTGAGAACGCGGTTCTGGCGCCAACATCAGCGAATGCAAACCCGCAACAACGTTTTTCTCGGGTTTCTGTGGTTCTGGAGCTGGCACGAGTTTCGCATGCGCAACTGCAGCCTGGAGTTTTTCATCGAACAAGTGACTTCCGCCGGCCCGGAAACTTAATCTGACGGTCCTTCCGAATAACGTCGGTTCTGAAGTTGCCGGGACGCTTCTTAGTAGCGTACCACACATTTCGCACCGGTCCATTTCACGGTGGTTCACAAATGTACACTTTGGACACACATTCTCCTCTGATGCCAGAGGAGCCGTTTCGTCCACTTTTAGGTCTTCAGCAACAGACTTGACGCCACACGTCTCGCATATGGGCAATTCGCTTCTACCAGGCACGTACGACGACGGCAATTCGTTCGGATAAGAGCATATCCGGCAGATCCAGGTTACGCCGCGTTTCGGAGCCGGTTCGGCACGAGGACTCGACTCAATCGCGATTTTGGCGCTATTCTTCAAGAACCCTGGCGTGTAATTTGTCGCATCTATCGACGAAAGCTCTACACCTGCTGCTAGTCCTGTATGGCCATTGGCTACTACACACAGTCGCTGGCTCGTCAGGTACGCCCAGCCCTCGAGAGCAGGATCCTTTCCGTCTCTGTCGTATAATGCGACTCGTGGCTGAGCCACAATAAACGCCTCAGCGTCTCTAAGTGCGGGTCTCCTCCCTGCAGTGAGGTCTGGCCGACTCCAGCCCATGGGAGTGTGATGCTTAAATAACATCTGTATTGTGCCTTAACTAGTCCGAATCTGGTGGTGTCAACAACAGCTTGTTTGTAGCTCTCTAAGAAAAGAGCTAGATTAATTTCATGTCAACTCGTTTAAAGAAGAAGATTTCTGCCAACTTCGCATCACGTCGTGAGAAGATCGCTATCATATGATCATGTGTGCCCAATGTCAAAGGGGTCAAAGAGTAGAACTAAGATATATACATTATGCCTTAGGCTCGGCAGAATCGCCTTCTAAGACATCGCGAATCTCGGCAAGACCAGGCTTGTTATTCACGGTGCCCATCAATGCGTCCACGAGCTGCTGGCGACGATCTGCGAGTTCACGCTGCTCACGGTACTTTTCGCCGCGACGGAAGTTGATCACGGCAGAGTGCTCAACAAGATGTTCTGGACCAGTGGGAACTGTGGAACGAAGAGCAAAGTCGTTCTGAGCAAACTCCTTGGCCACACGCTTGTCGAGATCAGCCTTAGTGACGATGAACTTGTCAGCGCTATGGTACAACTCCAAGAACTTCGTCTGGAGCTGTTCGAGCTGGTTCTGCTCTGTTAGCAACCTGTTCTCTGTGCGTTTGAGTTTGAGGAGCTCCTTCTCTTCTTCGGTTCTGGGTTCGACCATCGAGCCGGCCAAAAGACTGCTTTCGATCGTCGGCATCGTCAGTCTCGTCGCCTCGGACACGTCAGCCTCTGTGAGCTTGCGAGCAGTTTCTTCTGCACGCTCGTGGCGCTTCTGGCGCTGCTCAGCGTGTCTCTTTTCAGCCTCTTCGTACGTTCTTAACGACTCAGAGAAGTACATGCGTCTGACCTGCGCAATGTGGCTCTTCCACCGTTGTGTCTCCGTAAGCGATTCTTTCTGTGTAGGTTTTGGCTCCTTTGCCGTCAGTTTGATCCGCTCATCAACAGATTTCACGACCCTGTCAGGCGGGTTCGCCGAACTACCTCTTGGGACCATCGCAGGGTCCTCAAACCCCCGCGGCCGCTTCGCCAAAAGCTCAGCCTCATATTTGCTAAATGCAGGCGGAACCACCTGTCGTGGTTTCGGAAGCACGCCAGACTTCTTGCCCACCCTCACAGTTTTAGGCATATTGGTGGTGATGATCCAACCGGGGATTTTTCAGATTACTAGTGAAAGTCACGTGTCTAGATCTCGGAGTACTCATGTGATGTGTATGGGAGAGATGTTCTTGCAAAGAACCAAAACTTTTGTGGCAGATTCACGCAGCCTACTGTTTTCATCTGTTGAAAAGCCACGATAGTTAGCATCTTATAATGTAGAGCACAAGTGACGAAGTTGATTGCCACCAGAGTTTTTGCTTATTTTTCAAAAGAAGATACGATGCCTAGGACTGAATATTCCTATAGCAGAAACTGTACAAAATGCAAAATTAAATAGATTCAGGAGGTCCCCACACTTTATAAAGCATTTCGGAGACATCGAGTTTAATGCGTCGCCGCTGGATGTTTTGCTGAGTGGCTGTATAGATCATCTGCGGTCGGAGATGGACAGGTATTGATGTGTATGCTTGGAACAAAAGTTGTGGAGTGGGGTATATTTGTTGGATTGCCAATGCTTTTTCTGGAGAGACTCCCTTGACGGTTGTGAGCATCGCCCTGAAGATCTCGCCAACAGTTTTAGATCGAGTTTTGGCAACGCCTTCGTCAAAAGAGTCGTAGTCAATCCCAAGTCTTGAAGATTCCTGACTGCGAGCCCGTTGCATCGAGTCCACAAATGTTTCCACATGAGGCACCACAACCAAAAGTGGTGCTTGAGCATATTGCTGGCGAAGAAGTTCAGTGAATGCCGTCAGGTATCTGATGGTATCGCTCTGGCCATTGGTTATTTTAAGGTGGAACTGGTTCAGCACCAAAGTTTGGGATAACACAGTCTGAAATTTTTGCTTCTGGTCCTTGAATAGTTCCCTGTTAGATATTGATTGCTCAAACTCTATAAGGTAAACCACATGGGGAAGCGTTGACCGTGCCAGGCGAGACTTTTGTTCATTGTGCCTGCCATCATGGATACTCATTTTGAGATCCTGCAACGTCTTGCGTTCAATAATGAAATCCAAAACCGCCCGACGTTTGGTCTGCTTATGCTCTGCAACCCACAGAATGTCGCCTACACTTAGATTGAGCTGCTCAACCGGAACGCCTTGATTTGACAATTCTTCAAGGAAACCATTCCGGTTACGCGCATCGGCGACTTCGCGATTGTCAAGAATCAGTTTCACGTCAAACTCGCCAAGATTCCATTTCTCGCTTCGGTACGTATTAGGCTCGAGTCTGGTCTGAGCTGCTGGTCGAGGTTGTCTTCTCTCAAAGAATGACGATGGAGCTGTTTCTCCTTCGACTGCCAAAAACCCATCGGCTACTTCCCTCCCTTTTTCCTCGAGGAAGAATCGCGAATTGTGGACGTATACAAGACCGTTTCTGACCAATGTCGACAATGCAGGCGTGATATTGGGCATCATCTTACCGTCATTTGCTTTGACCACACGAGGCTTAATGAGTCGCGTCAGCTCAGTTTTTCCGATCCCGTTGGAATTGCTACCACTTTTTTCGAGCTTTCGGAGTCCAATGAGCGCGTGACAACCGACAGTATTGTATTTGGGTACATATACACGCGACCTTGTTGATGTGGAGGATGCTTGGGCTACAAGTTCCGATGCTGAGGATGAGGGTCGCTCCAACAGCGACGCAGGTAGGTCTATACCATTTGCGGCACAATATGCTTTCGTTTTGGTAGACAAGAACGCGATCGTCTTGTCTCCAATGAACCTGAGTGGTTTCAGCTGAACTGGATCTGTGATTTCCTCAAGGTCGCAATGTTCTAGCGAGTCAATCGCCCGCTCATATGCCTGTGACACGTACGACTGGGCTCTTTTCTCGGTTGCTTTGTCGCGAGCAGCGCCCAGCCATTCAATATACAGTGATTTCCAGTCCATCGCGAGCCATGTTTACTTTGGCATATGGACACACCCGCTTACGTCAGATCGTGGTTTCATGCTTCTCACGATAGCTGGCTTCTGAAGGCGATAAACATTTAGCGGTCAAATCTTGTCCTCGCTAAGAGATCGACACCACCAGGTCTTTGTGTTCCCAGTACTGCACCGGCATGTTTGACACCTCTGCCTCGCTGGACGATTCGAGGCTCAGTCATCCTTGGTCACGGAAGAGAGCTCACGAAATGGATCCTCCAACGACATCTAAACGCTCAAAGGTGCGGAATGAACAACCAAAAACATGGCTCGAGTCAGTAATCAAGCGGGTGTCGGGTTTCATGGACGCATTGCCACAAAAGGCACATGCTACAACGTCAACAGCGGTTTCTGAGTCTACGCCTCAACGAAAGAGAGCAAGTGTTCGAGAACCTCTAGAACGCGTGAGCCTGATTGAGTTTCCAAGCATGAACACCACCCGCTCGTTCTTGCAAGACTCGGACATAAGTCATTCTCACGAACCTGGCGACCAGGTGTTGGATGAAGGTGATAATCTCCGAAGTCAGGTCGCATCCAGCTGGCAAGGAAAGCTCAACACGAGACCGAAACAAAAAGTGGTACTGCCGCAATCTAGATTGACTGGAAACAAAAGCTTTGAACAGATATGGACATGGAAAGTGCCGCCCACTCTGAGAAAGGTCACGCGTCCTTCCCCAACTCCGGAACTCGATATGGACTCGCTAAAACGCCGCAAGGAACATCTTCTTGCTTTGCATCGTGAATGGAAGAAGTCGCAAGCACCTCCACCCAAGCCAATTCCGAAGGCTGTGTCGCCAGAACCGCTCTCACCAGCGGATCGTAAAGAGTTGCAGGATGTACAGAAACTTGCAGGTTCAACGATAATTGGCGAGGTCAATCGCGTGGAACTTTCGGCATCTGACTTCAAGACCCTTCGATACGGCGGATGGCTCAATGACAACGTCATTGATGCGTTCCTGGCCCACACGACGAGTTCTGCTCCAAACAAAGCATTTGCATTTACCACGCACTTCTACACAAAGCTAGCAAGTGATGGTTATCAGGGCGTGTCCAAGTGGGCAAAACGAAAAAAAATCGACGTCTGGGCGCTCGACTATTTATTTATTCCTATCAACATCGGCAACCAGCACTGGACAATGGCCGTTGTTGACCACAAGACAAAGCAGATGGTGTTTTACGACTCAATGCGAACTGGTGTGGGCCGTCCTGAGGCTCTCGAACGTATTGCCGAGTACATGACCCAAGAGGGAAAACGATTGGGTCATAATTTCGACATTAACACCTACAAACAAGTGAGTAGCGGAGACTGCCCCCAACAAAATAATGGCTACGACTGTGGTGTGTTTATGTGTGAGGCAATTTCCCGCTTAGCAAGAGGGTTACCACTTACCCATGACCAAGAGGATATGAAAACCATTCGAGACCGTATCGCATGGAGACTATACCAGCTTGCTAAGGGATCCCTGGCCAACAACCACTCTGCTCGACTTTAGCTGGTCTTGCAGCTTCTTGGTCTGGTTCTCCCATGCCGTAATCTTCTCCTGACTTGCCCGCAAGCGCTGGCACAAGTAGTCCTGGCGCATTTTGGTTTCCGAGCGGCTGGGCAAAAGTGCGAGTCTTTGGAGTTCATCCTCATCGGCGACAACTTTAGCTGTTTCCGTCTTAACGTAGTAGGTCAGTAGTTGAGAATCTTGGAGAGGGCGAATTACTGGATCACTCACCAGTTCCTGGAACGCTGCTTTGTAGAGAGGTCTTCCGGTTCGGACACCGGTGATGCGACCTCCAACTGTGCGAACAGCCACGAATCCCATCGACTCAAGCGCTGCCAGAGCCTTCTTCGCCTGGTCGTTGTTCTTGAAGGGAAGTTCGAAACTCAATTGACCTGGAACACTGATCCAGTCCATCTTGGGATCAGCGAGAAGCTTGACGAGAGTCCAAGCCTG
This sequence comes from Wickerhamiella dianesei, assembly GCA_022577725.1. Taxonomy (NCBI): domain Eukaryota; kingdom Fungi; phylum Ascomycota; class Dipodascomycetes; order Dipodascales; family Trichomonascaceae; genus Wickerhamiella; species Wickerhamiella dianesei. The sequence goes on along the minus strand of JAKIRV010000009.1, from coordinate 125,241 downwards.
CTCAGGTGTGAAGTCATGGCTATCACTCGACAAGAACAATTGGGACACTTCCAGCGCCGTCTGATGAACGAGGTTCCTGATTGCGTCCTCAGGCTTCTCGCCAGAGACAATTAAGCGTGCAAATGCCTGGAGATCAGTGAGACGACCGCCCAGCGGGGTAAGGACTTGTTCAGACAATGTCGATTCGTACTCGGGTATTACGGCCGGTTTCTCGTCTGGCTGATCTTGTTGAGCCTGTTTCGCCAAGTGCTCACGGGACTTGCGTACAAACTCGAGAACATAATCCCGAGCAGCGGAAACCGAAATATCGTCCACCGTGATCGACTGGAATAGTCTGTTTGGAAGAGCAGCTCTCAAAGAACGGTCGTAGCCCGCATCGTTGGTCACGAACACAACTTGGGCAGTTCCAGACAAAGCCAGGTCACTAGCCCACTCGGCAATCATCTCATCTCGAGGCGAGTAGCCATGGATTATGACCACAGGCTTCTTGGCTGAGCTTGACTCGAGCCACGCAGATTCTCGCTGGTCCTTGGGTTTGCCCTTGAGGGCTAGTTTGTGGATTGCCGCTGAAGTCGTAGACAGCATTCGCTTTGCCTGTTGATCAGCAGTTTCGGATAATCCACTGGACTGACCTGTCACACTCTGCAAACCTAAGTCGATGAACTTGGAGAAGTTGTTCATAAACAAAAACACTGGCCAGTATCCCAGCATATTTGACAACACCTTTAGACGATCCTGGTCGTGTTTGGCTGCTCTCAATGCATCACAGTCTATGTCCAGAGTCAGAGGATGCTTCTCGAGAGCCTCAGCAACTATATGGCTCTTGCCACTTCCCTTTGGACCTGACACAATTATGAACGTCCGAGCTGCTTCTGCCAGATATCCCTGGAGTTGTGTCAATGCGCCAGCAGCTCCAGCGGGACTTAGTAGCAAATCCGAATCGCGACGTTGTTGGCGGTTCCACATTCCTCCGCTCAAACTTTCTAGGCGGTTCAAATAGTGCAACAACTTCTGGATCAGAGGGTAAGAAGTCAAGTTCCACGTTTTCTGAATCTGCTGTTGGATAAAGAACTCGCGAATGGGTTCAAACACGACATAAGCGAGCCCCAAGAATATGGTCAGGAGCATAGGCAAGAAAATACGCGGATGTCCTGATATCCAGTCCTTAATCGGTGCATTACGCTTCAGCGGAACGTAGCTCAACTTGAGCTTACCTCCATTCTCGAGCTTGAGACCATATACACAATTCCTCGCAGTGATGGCATCTCGAGATCGCTGGAATGAGACCTCGACTGCATCGTCAACCTTTGCAATTGATACAATTCGTCCATATGGTCTCAGTGTATCATACAAATCCTCACTCGAAAGTGTTCCCAAGCCACCATCGAGAACCACCTTGAGCTTGCTCGAGTACTGGTCCGAGATATCGTTAATCCAAGGTTTGCCCAGTACAGGGAAAACCCGTGTCGGCAAACGGAAGAACATGTAGCTTCGTGGCTTCACAACGCTTTGAACCTGGGCCACAGCACCGTCGTGGCTCGTATCCTGTGGAAGGTCGAACTTGACAAAAGCGCCACCCTCAAAAGGTCGAGGTACACACGCGTTAACAGCAAATGGGACTTCTGCCGTCTTTAATTCTTTCTCCACTGCTTTGATTGTCGATTTTCTGTCCTCTCCATAGATGATAGAGGGCAACAATCGTCCTAAACGGCCCACAGCAGGGTAGATAGAGCTGTAGTACACCAACAACTGTTGCGAATTCTGGGGGATCACGTCTCGAGCACCTCCATGTGCGAAAAATTCATCAGCAGCATTTTCTCGCACGCGTACTGACGCGTGGAAGCCCCGCTGTCGCGATACCTGACCCAGCAATCTTCTCAACATGAGGGTGACTTAGCTCAGCTACCCCAGATTTGCACTTGTACGATGTGTGGTCCATGGAGATAATTTAACTGTAGTTGATGTCGCTCTTTTGAAGTCCTTTTTTTAAAAAAAAAGAAGCAAAACTTTTGTGGCTAATGGGTATGCCAATTGAGTGCGCCAATTGGATCGGCATGTCTTTAGAACACAACTGCGACCCTAAAATTTTGCTCAATTGAGTCAACCCAGTGCTTAAATCCTCAATTAAATACATAAATACTCTCTCTACGAAATTCTCGTCTATCCCTAAAAGTCATACAAATATCACCAAACAGGTGAGGTTACTCAGCTTCTGGACAAAATGGAGTCGGATGGTGAGGATGTCGCCATGGACAGGTACGGTCTCGTGACGCCTGGAGAGATGGTCACAGACGACGCTATTTGGATGAGAGGCCATGGAACATACTCTGAAGGCGATGTAGCATACTCCTCGGTTGCTGGTACGATCGAGAGAGTCAACAAGCTGCTCAGCGTGAGACAACTAAAGGGGCGCTATATACCCGTGATTGGAGACCACATTGTTGGAAGAATCACAGAAGTAGGCAACAAGCGTTGGAAAGTTGATATTGGAGCGAGCCAGGAAGCCGTGTTGATGCTGGGATCCGTCAATTTGCCTGGTGGTATCCTGAGACGTAAATCTGAGGATGACGAGCTGCAGATGCGAGAATTCTTGAAAGAAGGCGATTTGCTGAATGCTGAAATCCAGAGCTTATACCAGGATGGAGCTGCGGCCTTACACACGCGCTCTTTAAGGTACGGAAAACTGCGAAATGGCCTGTTTGTCAAGGTACCTTCAGGATTGGTGCTCAAACAACGAACACAGGTCTATGCGCTTGAAGGCGGTGTGGAGCTTATTTTGGGTGTGAACGGTTATGTGTGGATCCGCAAGGCACAGGTTAGCAGCCAGAATGGCGTGGCGATTACGAGGCTCGAGCAGGAGTCCAGTGCTATGGAAATATACAAGGATTCCAATGATCCAATAGCCACATCGATCAGGCAAACCATCAGTCGATATGCAAACTGCATCCAGGCTTTGGTCTACCGCGAAGTAGGCGTTAATGAAGAGCGGCTAAAGGCTGCGTACGAAGCAAGTCTCGCGTATGCCGATGCCGGAGAGCTTCTCGATAATGATGTCAAGGCACAACTTGCCCAGGCAGCCCTTTAGAGGCAACCCTTTTAGACTTTTGTAGTGTTAGATGGTCTGCTCAAAACGTAGAACTGAATAGTGCCGAAATGGTAACGACCTTCTTCGTCAATTTTGAGTCCAGACCTATTTACAATGGCAGGAATGTCGAGATTCCATCTGCATCCCCATTCCTTTGAGCGTTCTTCGGCACGATCATCCATACGCGAGTTCATCGTTTCTGAGTAGCCTCTGCCGTGTTCGAGAAGCACTATTTTACCACCAGGCTTCAAGAGTTCTGCCATACTTTTTAGAGCCTCGTCCGGATTCTCGTGGGAACAGAGTCCAAAAGACTCGTACACAGTGTCAAAGTGCTGTCCACTTTTTGCAGCAAGATCAGCGATGTTTTCAGCCCGTCCCTGGACAAATTGGGCCGGAATATCGAGATGTTTCTCGTCAAACTTTTCCTTGGCTACTTCAAGCATCGGACGAGATGCATCGACAAACGTCAGACTGCGCAATTGGTTTTTGCGCAACCAAAAGATGTTTCTGCCGGTTCCGCAGGCGACTTCGAGCGCATCGCCTTTGACGTGTTTCCCTAACCTTCGCCGCATCCACCAAATGTACGAGGTCAATTCCTCCATCCAGATCTTGTCGTCATATTCCTTGGCCAAGTTGTCGTAGACGGGAGTCGTGTCGTGAGCAGCCACAATTTTAGGTGGTGGTGGAGTTGGTTTCGTTGGTTTATACGGACTGGGTTCGCCTGTGGCCTTGTGTCGCGTATCCTGGAGGTAGCGGTATCCGGCGATGCCACTGACTGTGTACAACGTGATAAATCCACCAAGTGCAGTGTATCGTTTCCACGGAGTCGCCTCGACATCCTTCGTGAACCTTGTCCAGGCCCCCGAAGCCCGTTTGAAGAAGCTCATTTCGGGTGCTGGTGTTGGTTTTGAATGATTTGCACGTCTGCTGCAAAAACGCATAATTATCAGCCCTTACCCCGGCCCCAGATCCTGACTCCTCCCATGCCCCTGTTTTTGTTCTCCTGACACACACAAAAATCGAAGAAAAAAAAAATGTCGAGGTTGTTTGTGCGTCCTTTGCAGGACGATGTTAAGGCGGATGTTGAGGATTTGTTCGGCAAGTACGGCAAGCTTCTCGATGTGGCCGTCAAGCGTGGCTACGGATTCGTCGAGTTCGCTGAGGAATCTAGTGCCAAGGATGCCATTGACGCCCTCAACAACTCCGAGTTCCAGGGCCAGGAAATCACCGTTGAGCTCGCTAACAGCCGCCCTCCCAGCACCCGCAAGGTTGCGACCCACCGTCTTCGCGTGACTGGTCTTGGTGCTGATGCTACGTGGACTGACCTCAAGGACTTTGTCCGTGACATTGGCGTTGAACCTGCGTTCACAAACACTTCCAACCTCCAGGACGGTACTGGAATTGTCGATGTTTCGAGTCAGGAGGAGGCTGACAAGCTCATTTCGGAGCTCAGCGGCAAGGAGGTTCGTGGTCACAGTGTGACTCTCGAGATCGACCCTGAGGGCCCCCAGCCTCCTCCCCGCCGGTCTGGACCCGGTCGTTTCGACGGTGGACGTCGTGGTGGCCGTGGAGACCGTCGTGGTGGCTTCCGTGGCGACCGTCGTGGCGGATTCCGTGGAGATCGTGATGGACGTCGTGGAGGATTCCGCGATCGCGACAGCCGCGGTGGCTACGACAGAGGTCGTGACAGAGACTCGTATCAGAGCCGTGACCGCCAACGTTCGCGGTCGCCTCCTCGTCAACGCGAGGACTCTGAGCCGTCTTGGTAATTCTATAATTCTTTTGTTTTCTCATTCTCGTGGTATTGGCGCAGAACTTAACCTTTGGATCTATAAGCGCTACATGCGGACGCAGTCGTTGCAACGCACTTTGGCAAATCAGTGAACTCGTGGTACTCGGTGGTATTGTGGTATTCCGTGGTATTCGGACTCAGAGACACAGTGGAAACTCAGGACCAAATGGTCACAGTGACCCAACGATGACTCTCTGGCACTCAATTGTTCTCAGTGGAACTCAGCGATGAATTAGGGGTCCATAGTGGGACTCCCTGACATCAGTATGGCGAATGTTGAACCATCATTGAATCAATGGTGAGTAGTGAACTCCAATAGTAGGAGTGGGACTCGCAAAACCGATTTTGAAGACACGCAACAGCGATAATCAACGACGACGACAATCTACGCTTGAAAATTAATGACAACCTAACCAAGAAAAAAAAATATCCGGTTCCGGTGAGGATCGAACTCACGACCTTTCGATTAACAGTCGAACGCGCCACCGATTGCGCCACGGAACCTGACTAACCCGCTCGCTGCCCGCTTACAAGCTGCGAGGCGAATCCAATTGAGCCAGTGGCTCGTTGGTTGATGGCATCTTGGAAAAATGAGTGTGGTTTCCATCAATCAGGGCACAACAAGCAATTGCGTATCGTATCGAGCAAACCACCATCATATCGACAAAACGACGCCACACGAAAATAATATCGACCAAATCACCGAAAGCGGCTATTTAGCTAGTGCCGCATGAGCCATACCCCATAACGTAATGGTGCCGCTTTGGGCACGCATCACGCGATCGACTGCCGATTAGGGACATATATAGGCTAAGCCATTCCCCCATAACGTCTTGTCTGTATCCCCACACCTCTTCCAAAATGTATAGCGAAAAATTCCGGGGTGGCAGATTGCCGACAACGGACGACTTTGAGGTCGTGACCAAACTGCAGTCCTCGTCGGACCCCAATGATCCCAGCATTGGCTGGGAGGACTATGCAGAGAAGTACATGGAGTTCACCGATAACGGACCTACGATTTTCCACGCCATTAGCAAGATTGCGGAGGATCTCGAGGAGGCTGGTTTCAAGTACTTGAGTGAACGTGATCCGTGGGACGAAGCCCTCAAGGATGGCCATCGGTTCTATACTGTTCGCAACGACACGTCGATTGTCGCGTTTGTTCGCGGAAAGCACTGGCGAACCACAAATGGTGCTGCCATTGTGGGCTCCCATGCTGATTCGCTGACACTCGTGGTCAAACCAACGTCGCTGCGTAGCCCAGTCGACAACTACGAGATGCTTGGTGTGGCTCCGTACTCTGGTGGCCTCAACTCGACGTGGTGGGATCGCGATTTGGGTCTTGGTGGACGCATTGTTGTGCGGGACGGCAAGAGAATCGTCACGAAGCTGGTTCGTATTCCCCACCCAGTTGCTCGTGTCTCGACTCTCGCTCCTCACTTTGGTGCCCCGTCGAACCCACCGTTCAACCCTGAAACACAGGCTGTTCCGATGATTGGTCTCATCAAGACTGATGGCGATGTTCCTGAGCCCACTCCCGATGAGCTCAAGAGCCCAATTATCGGCAAACACAGTCTCCGTTTGCTGAGAGCGCTGTCGAAGTACTCTGGAGTCCCTGTCAAGGACTTCTTGGAGCTCGAGCTGCACGTCTACGATACGCAGCCAGCTGCATTTGGTGGTCTCGACAAGGAGTTCCTGTTTGCTCCTCGCATTGACGACAAAGTGTGTACCTACACTGGTGCCCAGGGTCTGATTGAGTCTGCGTCGACTGTGGAGGAAAGCGAGACTCTCAGCGTGTTTGCTGCGTACGACTTTGAGGAAGTTGGATCTCTCGCTCGTACTGGTGCCCGTGGTAACTTCCTTGAGGCGGCCATCGACCGTATTCTTGGCGAAGTGTCCGAGGCGACCAAGACCGTCTTCTACGCGAACTCGTTCTTCATTTCTGCCGATGTGAGCCATGCTGTCTCGCCTGGCTTCGACAACGTCTACCTTGAGCACCATAAGCCGCTGCTCAATACCGGTATGACGCTTGCTCGCGATCCCAATGGCAACATGATCACCGAGGCAGTATCGTCTGCGTTCATCTACGAACTCGCCCGTCGTACCGGAAACACGATCCAGCAGTTCCAGATCCGCAACGACTCGCGATCTGGTGGTACCATTGGTCCTGCCCTTGCGGCAAAAACAGGTTTTAGAGGCGTCGATCTTGGCATTTCGCAGCTCTCTATGCACTCCATCCGTGCCTGCATTGGCTCCAAGGATGTGTGGCTGGGTGTCCGCTTTTTCAAGAGCTACTACTCCCACTGGTTCGAGGTCGACCAGGAGTTCAAACTCGGAGACCTTTAGATGTACTTTTAGTGTCAAAAATTATTCAGTTTTCAAAAACACCACTGAAACAACTGAGTCTTGAATAGTACGATACGTGCGGATGGAGGCTTTATTCGTAAAAGGAGTTCTGTGGCATTTTACTGCGCCAACTGTGGTTTAGAACCACATTCATGGGAATGACGTGCAATTGGGAACTTCTTTTGAAAAAGAAGCAAAACGTTTGGTGCCAATTGGCTACGCCAATTGAGCAGCAATGACGCGCAAAAAGAGAACCTCTCTTTTGGTGCCAGTTGGTCAAGACAATTAGGTTTTTCAGTAAAAAAATAAAAATTTAACCAAAAGAAATCAATTGGCGTAGCCAATTGGCACCAAAAAGTTTTGCTTCTTTTTCAAAAGAAGTCTCCCAAACGCTAGTTCAGATATTTGCTGCACCAAGGACAATTGCACCAAAATTAAGTCAAAAAAAATTGTTGTTCCTAACTCGAAACGACGCTGATTTCGCCCTACACATGATATCGAATCAGGTGAGGCCCATATGGTAAGCTGCGTAATCGTGACCAATATCAGCAGGTGCGTTTCAGCTAATCAAGTTTTCAATGAACACCAAACTAACTGCGGATGAGCTCAATGACTTCATTGGGCCGGCGCCGGAGTGTGTGAAACCGGTCAAGTTCCGGAAGACCAACGATAGTGCGGCCATTGTAATTGGGGCGGACGGTGCACCGACAGAGGACGAGCAGGCCCTTCCAGTGGCAAAGATCACATTGTCGGATTGCTTGGCATGTAGCGGGTGCATTACATCTTCAGAAGCGATTCTCGTCGAGCAACAGAGCGTTAAGGAGCTCATGAGCGTGCTCAAGACCGAAAAAGTGTTCGTGGCCAGCATTGCGCCCCAGGTACGCGTGTCGTTGGCCCATGGTCTCGGATTGCCGCTCCATCAGGTTGATGCGAAACTCAAAAACTTGTTTTACGAGCATTTGGGATTCAGATATGTTGTTGGAACCGAAATTGGTCGCGCGATATCACTTGAGATGAGCGTCCAAGAGGCTGCCTCTCGCAAGGACCAGGGCCCAGTTATCACCAGTGTGTGTCCTGGGTGGACTTGCTATGCAGAAAAGTCCAAGCCGGAAATCTTGCCATTTTTGTCACAGGTACGTTCGCCACAGCAAATCACAGGGAACCTGCTCAAGAGGCTCGTACCAGCACCACCAACCAGCATATACCACGTGAGCGTCATGCCATGTTTCGACAAGAAACTCGAAGCCTCAAGACCAGAATACGCAATTGAAGGCGCACGGGAAGTCGACATGGTGATCACTGCCAAGGAGATTTTGGAACTGTGTTCTACGCACCTAGGAGTAGAGTTTGCGTCCCTTCCAGAGGCGTCTAATGAAGTTGCTCCACCGCAATGGCCTGCTGAGGATAGCTGGAAGTCGAACATCGGACCCACATCAGGAGGATATTTGGTTCACCTGCTTGTGCGAATTCTCGATACGCATCCGGGTTCGACTCTCAAGGAAATTCCAGGAAAGAACAAGGACCACATTGAGTACCAGGTCGTGAGCAGTTCAGGAGACATTCTGTATCGCGGAGCACAAGTGTACGGATTCCGGAATATCCAGAACGTTGTGCGCAAACTCAAGCCAGCCAAGGGCAGAGCAGTAGTGCGACGACGAACGAACCAAATGTCTGATCCACACGAACTCAACTACATTGAAATGATGGCGTGTCCTGGCGGGTGTGGCAGTGGCGGTGGCCAACTAGCCCCAGCCCCTGATCTCCAGGAAGAGTACGATGAAATCCCCCGTCTGACGGTTGTTGCCGAGCTTGTTGACCACTACCTCGCCGGAATGGGCATAGACGCCTCACCGGAACTAGTCAAGACAACCTTCAAACCGATCGAGGATACGCTCCAAAACCAGCCACTCGCCCTTAGCGCCGAGTGGTAATTTTTTATTTATTTTGTTCTTTCTTTTGAAAAAGAAACAAAACTGTTTGGTGGCTCCTTTTAGAAAAGAAGCAAAACCCTTCAAACAAGAAGCAAAACTTCAGTGTACCATAGATGTCCACAACATATTTAATTCCAACACAGCTCTGTGACCATAGCATTCGATTGTATTATTTTCACAACTACAAATATTGATCGGACCACGGCCCGTGAGCCGAGCAGGTTTACTTCACACGAATATACGTTTTACCGAAAGCAAAACAATTGGTGTAGCCAATTGCAACTAAAGTTTTGCTCATTTCCAAAAGAAGAGCCATAAACTATAGAATGTACCTAATTGAGGCTAACACAATCGACGTCGCCAGCTGGAACTAAAGTCTCGCATCTTTCCCAAAAGAAGAGCCATAAATTCTACACAATTGAGGCTAATAAGGATAACACAATCGGCGCTAGCCATTGACACCAAAGTTTGTTTTCTTTTTCAGAAAAAGAGCCATTAAAGGATACAGAGTGTACCTAATTGAAGTACCACGGAAAAAAAAAGTAAAAGGTCGGCATCAATGGCCCGGTGAGCCGACACTAACCAACCTACATTAGAAACAACAGAACTGCATCGGTAAATAGAGGACATGGGTCCGGTTCACGTCATACCGTGGGAAAGCAAACGGTTCGCGACTGGTTGGCTCAATTAAAATATGGACAGCTTACATGGTTCCCCCACATGTCGACGGTAACCTAACCGCCCCGATACCTGCCAGAACCGTTACCAGATCTCGCGTAGCGGGTGGGTACGACCGGAAAACTCAGTGGAGGACCGGCGAATCACGCACAAGCGCCGATTTTCCACGTGCGGCTCGTGACAGTAGCAATCGAGCAGCTGGCAACGCTTAGCAAGCGGCTCATTATTGGCTGGTGGGTCGAGACCATTAGGTGGAAAATGCGGGTTTTTTTTTTAGAGACTGAGGGAGGTCTCACTCTCCCACATGGAACCCGTACCCATTTTTGGGGAGGACAAAACAGCAGCTAGGAGAGGAGCTGACAGTTAGGTGGGGCTATCCAATGGCAGGCTTAAATCGCAGCAGCCACACAAGTGGTAGGGTTCCTTACCCTGGGAGTCACTACCCGCTTAATCGTCAGCTTTAGCCCACCCTGACCCATCCCCCATCCCACCTTCCTATATAACCTCGCAAGTTTGGTTCTCTTTTTGGCTATCTACAATGAGCCACCACAATCCTGATGCGTTCGACAAGAGCGTGACCATTACCGTTCTGGGTGCGAGCGGCGACCTTGCGTCGAAAAAGACGTTCCCGGCGCTGTTCAGCCTGTTCAGCCAGAACCTGCTGCCGAAACAGACACGGATTCTCGGCTATGCGCGGAGCAACTTGTCCGTGGAGGAGTTCCAGAAGCGCCTGAGTTCGCACTTTGACTTCATTGGCCCCAACACGCGCGCCAAGGGCGACGAGTTCAAGAAGATCTGCGAGTACGTCGAGGGACAGTACGACAAGGACGAGAGCTTCCAGAAGCTCAACAAGGTCATTGAGGAGGGTGAGGAGAAGTTCTCGCAAAAGAACCGTCTCTTCTATCTTGCCCTGCCGCCGTCGCAGTTCGCCACTGTTGCCGCCCACATCAAGCGCAATTGCTACCTCGACCCGAAGCAGGGATTGGTGCGCGTGATCATCGAGAAGCCGTTTGGCCACGATCTCGAGAGCTCGCGCCAGCTCCAGTCGCAGATTGCGCCGCTGTTCAGCGAGGCTGAGATCTACCGCATTGACCACTACCTCGGAAAGGAGATGGTCAAGAACGTGCTGATTGTGCGGTTCGCGAACCTGTTCTTGATGGGCTGCTGGAACTCGCGGTACATTTCGAACGTCCAGATCACCTTCAAGGAGCAGATTGGCACTGAGGGACGTGGTGGATACTTTGACGACATTGGCATCATCCGCGACGTTATGCAGAACCACCTGGTCCAGGTGCTGTCCCTCGTGGCCATGGAGCGTCCCGTGTCGTCCTCCCCTGAGGATATCCGTGACGAGAAGGTCAAGGTGCTCAAGAGCGCTCGCGTCATCTCGCCCAAGGAGGTGCTGCTTGGCCAGTACACCAAGAGCGAGGACGGCTCGAAACCGGGCTACCTCGACGACGAAACGATCAAGAACCGCCAGTCGAAGACGCCGACGTTTGCTGCGATGGCCGTCCACATCGACAACGAGCGCTGGGACGGCGTTCCGTTCCTGCTCAAGGCTGGAAAGGCTCTCGACAAGGCCAAGGTCGAGATCCGCGTGCAGTTCCGCAGCGTCCCCAACGGACTCTTCAGCGACAACATCGCCCGCAACGAGCTCGTGATGCTCGTCCAGCCCAAGGAGGCCATCTACCTCAAGATCAACACCAAGTACCCTGGACTGAAGGCGGAGACGGTGGTCACGGACCTCGACATGTCGTACCACCGCCGCTTCTCGAACCTGTACATCCCGCAGGCGTACGAGTCGCTCATCCTCGACTGTCTCAACGCGGACCACTCCAACTTTGTTCGTGACGACGAGCTCGACGAGGCGTGGAAGCTCTTCACTCCCTTGCTCCACGACATCGACAAGGGCGACATCCCCGTCGAGCCGTACCCGTACGGTTCGCGTGGACCTGCCGGCATCGACGAGTTTGTCGAGCGCTACGGCTACGTCCGCTCGCAGGCGGACCAGAAGTACAGCTGGCCCGTCACCAGCGGCAACAACTCGCGCATCTAGTTTTTTTTTATTGGTAGCTAGTTCTTTGAACCGCATTTGGTACGCATTTGGTACGTTTTCGGTGTACAGTTCTTCTTTTGAAAAAGAAGCAAAACTTTTATTTAGCAACTGCCTAGCGGCAGTTGGGTCCTCTTTTTAGTGTAAATGGTGCCAATGAAGTCTCCATCGTGCGCTATCCGGAATTCTCTTTTTTAAAGCCATTTTAACAAGATATTATTTGTGTTTACCAGGACAAAATTGGCGTAGCCGATAGCCGCCAACTGTTTGTTACGTTTTCAGACCAACAAAGGCCATCTACTAATAGCAGCCACTACAAAAATGCGCACGTGGACTGGCCCCAGAAGGCCCCTCACCACAACACAATTGGCGAAGCCAATTGCCAAAAAAAGTTTTGCTTCTTTTTTAAAAGAAGGTTCACACCTCCCGAAAATCTTAAAAAAGAGCTACACTGTAGTACATATCTCTTTACTACAACACAATTGGCGAAGCCAATTGCCAAAAAAAGTTTTGCTTCTTTTTCAAAAAAAGACCACCAGCCAACATCAAATCAAAGGACGCCAAATTCAAGAGAGATACTCAAATCACGCCAAATCGGCCCAACCAAAATAGATCGCTGACGGCAGAATCTGGGGTGTGCGCCTAAATTGATCTACGGCATTACCAACCCAAACTCAGATCTCGGCTTAGATCTGGTACTGTAGATCGGAAAAAAGCAATACGGCGGATAAAGGTCGCATGTGTTTGGCTGGGGTATCTGGATGTATTGACAGCTGTCAGTCGCATGGTAACCACTAGGCAGCAGTTGGCAGCAGCAGGCAGCAGTTTTGCTTCTTTTCTCAAAAGAAGGCACAAAAAAAAAGAGGAACCGTCATTAAACCTATATATAGAACACATCCGCAAAGGTACAAGGCTGGTTTTAAGAAGGGTCAGTAAACAACGAGCGTTAATGAGGGGAGGCGTGCAAGAAATGAAAGATAACAGGGAAAATAGAGAGAAAAAAAATAAAGAGCGAAAGAGATTAAAGCAACTTACAACTGCTCGACTTGGCCTGCTTCTTCTTCTCGAACGCCGCGCGGGTGGCAGCCTCGAACACGTCGCGGACGCCCTGGCCCGTCTTGGCGGAGCACTCAAAGTAGTCGCGAGCGCCAATCTTCGTTGCCACCTCGCGACCCTCTGCGGTGGTCACAGGGGTCTGGTTCGTGCGGTGGAGCATCTCGATGACCTTGGGGTTGTCGCGGAGATCGAGCTTGCAGCCCACGAGAATGATCGGGACGCCGCGGCAGTAGTGCAGCACCTCCGAGTACCACTTCTCCTTGACGTTGTCGAGCGAGTCGGGGGAGTCGATGGCGAAGCACACCAGCAGCACGTTGGTGTCTGGATACGATAGCGGACGCAGTCGGTCGTAGTCCTCCTGTCCCGCGGTATCCCACAGCGCGAGCGCCACCCGGCGACCGTCGACCATGACGTCGCTCACAAAATTGTCAAACACCGTCGGCACGTACACCTCCGGGAACATGCCCTTGGAGAACACGATGAGCAGACACGTCTTGCCGCAGGCACCGTCGCCCACGATAACGAGCTTCTTTCTAATACTGTCTGAGGCGGCCATGGTAAAAGGGGTGGCTTAAGGCTCTTGATGGAGAACTGGTGGGGGGTCTGGTTTTGGTTCTGGCGGATCTGGCTGGTCGGCTGATGATGGCTGGTCCGGCTCGCAAATCTCCTCTCTTCAAATATCGCGGAACGCTAAATCGTTCCAAACCGAAAGGGGATCTCTGGGAGGGAAAGAGGAGGGGAGGAGGGGGGAAGAGCTTTGTTGATGATGGGTGTGTGGGAGGTTTGTGTCGTCTGTCAACCCAATTTCCTCGTCAGCCAGCCTGGGCTGGGCTGGGCACAGGAGTCACACCACATGACTGGCACAAGTGCGTAATCTCCCAATGCTTGTGGGGGCGTAGAATATGGTTCGCGTCTGCGATTCTATCTCCAGGGGCTAGGGCTCAATACGCGCCTCTTAGGTAAATCCGCTTAAGTCCCCCCGAAACGCGTATAACAGGCACGTGATGTTTATAGGGGTGTGTTGTTGGTATTGATCTTGGTGGAGCTGACGTGGGACTCTTATATTTTCTGGTGCCAATTGGCTGCGTCAATTGTGCTCGAGCTATCGGAGAGGAGTAAGTAAAAAATGTGTATTGGTACGCGGAGTCCTTGTTTTCAAAAGGACTTACCCCGTGTTTGTCAGAAGTCACTAGGGATTCGTTTTATTTTGTGTATTGGTGCACGATGGAGTCCTTCTTTTGAAAAAGAAGCAAAACTTTGGTAGCAATTGGCTACGCCAATTGTGTTTGTGGAAATGGGACTCAACTGGCGCTAGCCAGTTGCCAAATAAAAGTTTTGCTTCTTTTTCAAAAGAAGACTCTCAGGCCCAGTATTGGTTTCCGTTTGAAAGACAAAAGTTTGGTGCCAGGAATTAGAAGAAGAACTCAACTGGCTTGCGCCAGTTGCCACAAAACTAGAGAAAGGAATGTGACCACCGGCTAGCGTAGATTTAAGATATTTTCTAGCAGATTGTCAAATTATTTTGCTATCAAAAGTTCGGCAACAAAACGCTAGCGCCAGTTGCTACAAAAAAAAGAAGAGTTCTGCCGACGTCTCGGAACATGATCCCGTTTGTTTAACGACGTTCACCCGAAACGCAATTTCGCGCAATGTCAAACCCAAATAAGGCCCTAGTAAACCCCGCCTAGTCGAAGACCCCTGGTAGAGTCCCTGACGTTCAGTTTCAGCAAGCATACCCCCGGGTGGTGGGATACCGGCTCAGAAGAGGGTGGCTACCTAGTGGTGGCGGCCCTAATATCCGACGGAACACCGCCAAAACGGAATTGACCGAGAAGGTAGCCGCCAAAACAAATCTGTCGTTTGCTTGCTTGCGAACTGTCCGAGTGGGTAGGCATGTAAATCACACCATTGCAAAAAATAAACTATGCGAGGCGCCCTAACCCTCAAGGTGCAGGCCAACAGCCCACTAGCTTAATCTTCTCCCAACGACTTTTGATCACATTTCGCTAGGGTGGGTCCAACGCCCCTAACCTCAGCAAGCAGCAACTCATCAGTAGCAACCCAATCCCCGGAACTGGGTGGTGCAGGAACCTCCACAATCTGCTTGCAGCATTTTTTGGCAGCGTGAGATATAAAAATGGCCCGGTTCCCACGACCCGCGAACGGTTTTCCAAACCAAACAACAATGTCGGTGGTCAAACAGCCTACCGATGCCCTGGAGGATCGGGTTGATCCCACCAACTTGTTGGTCCAGCGTCTCGAGAACTGGCGTCAGGCGGTGCAGGTGGTGCACAATCACGCCGTCGGAACTTACCAGACGCAAAATGCGACCACGCAAAACCTCTCGAAGCAGCACAAGTCGCTTGTGGAGCTGCCCCCGTTCTCCGGAACGAGTGTGGCTGGTGGAACCACAGTGGCTGTCAACAACGGCTCGGGAATTGCCGATGCGTTCCGTGAATTGACCTCAAAGGTGGAGGGTCTGATTCACGAGAGCGAGCGGACGGCGAGCTCGATCGAGTCGAGTGTTCTTCCGCCGTTGACGGACCTGTTGGCGGACATTGACCGCCAGTACAAGGGACTGCGCAGTACGGGACTCAAGAAGTCGAAGGAGGTGGAGAAATTGCGGAACGAGACGGCGAAGAATGTGGAATCTCTCGCCCGTGCGATTGCGAGCCCGAACTCCGGACCCAAGGAGTCCAAGATCGAGCCCTACATTGCGTACCGCAAGACGCGTGCGGCAGTTGCCGACCAGGTTTCCGTCGAGAATGAGCAGTCCGCTGGTATTCTGACGGTCCAGAAAAACTTCCAGTCGTTTGAGCAGCACATCATCCAGGTGCTCCAGCAGTCCCTTGACCAGCTCGAGGATCTTAGCGTTAGTTACCTCAAGAGTGCCGCTGGAAGCTCGACCGATATCCGCAACTCGTTCTCTGCCATCCAGCCCAGCAACGAGTGGGACCATTTTGTGTCGACGAACAAGTCGCAGCTCATCGACGAATCCTCGTATCTCCGTGATCCGAACAACGTCACGTTCGCCAACTGGCGCAACGAGTCCACGAAGCCGATTATTGAGGGAATCCTGCACCGCAAGGGCACTGTGCTCAAGAGCCAGAAGCCCGGCTACTACGTGCTCACGCAGGCCGGATTCCTCCACCAGTTCAAGAGCAACGATCCTCTCCAGGATCCTACTCCGGAACTCTCGCTCTATGTCCCCGAAAGCCAGATCAGTGGACTGCCTCCCAAGGGCAGCAACGACTTCACTTTCAAGATTGCCTCCAAGGATGCGAACAAGATGATTGCCTCGCGTCACAAGTACTGCTTCCGTGCGTCTTCGTACGACGAGCTTGTCGCCTGGCACTCTGCTCTTGCCCGTATCGCCGGAACGCCAATTGGCCGGTTTAGTGCCGTTGACGACGAGAGCGATGGCTCTGCCAGCGTTCCAGCGTCGCCAGTTGCGCAGCAGACGACGACTGCAGCAGCTGTTCCTGCAACTCCTGCGGTGCCCACGACCACTGAAGCTACCCCTGTGTCGAAGAACGTTGACACCACTGTTCCCGGAACTCCTGCCACGGGTGGAGCTGCTACTGCTGCACCGATCCACGGCAACCAGATCAGTTCTACGCCTTTCCAGACTGACAAGTCTGTCCAGGGCTCTGGTTCTGGTGCTGGCGTTGGATCTGGTGTTGGTTCCGGTGTTGGTTCTGGCGTTGGTTCTGGCGTTGGCTCTGGTGTTGGCTCTGGTGTTGGAAATGCCGGTACTTACGGCAGTGATGTTGCTGGTGGTGCTGCTGGCCTTGCTGCTGGTGGTATCGCTGGTGCCGGAGCTGCCGGACTTGGTCACCATGGCCATGGCCCCTCGACTGGCTATGAGTCGCACGCCGCTGATTCGTCGGCTGGCTATGGCGCCTCTGGTCTCAGTCGCGAGGACTCTGGCACTGGATTTGGCAATTCTGGACATGGCCACGAAACCCATGATACTGGCGCCTACAGATCGACGAACACTCCTGGACTGTCTGTTCCTACCGGCAACGCTCCTGAGAGTGCCGGACTAGGTATTGGTCACAGCAAGAGCGACAAGACTGGCGACACTTTCGGTGGTGCTGGACTGCCTCTCGAGGCAAAGCAGGACCACCAGGACTACCAGGACTCGCTCTCTAACACTGGCAACGGTAAATCTGGCTACGACACTGGTAAATCCGGCTACGACACCGGAAAATACGACACTGGCAAATCTGGATACGACACTGGCAACTCTGGTTACAACACTGGCAACTCTGGTTACGACACAGGAAAGTCTGGCTACGACACCGGCAAGTCCAGCTATGGCGAGACTGGCTATGGCACCGGTTCTCACGGTACTGGTACTGGTCAGTCTGAGCTCGGACAGTCCACCTTCGGTAAGGAGTACGAGAATGCCAAGTCTCGTCTTGATCCTGGCCACGGTTCTGGTTACGTTTCCGGCTCCAACACTGCTTACGGCTCTGGCTCTAATGCCTATGGCTCTGGATCCGGCTCTAACGCTTATGGCTCTGGATCCGGCTCTAACGCTTATGGTTCTGATACGTATGGCTCTGGTTCTGGTTCTGGCTCGCACACTCACGGTCTTGAGACTGCTGCTGGTGCTGGTGCTGGTGCCCTTGGTGCTGGTGCGTCTGGTTCCGACTCGTACAACACCCAGCCTCTCAACACTTCCAAGGGCGAGTTCTCGAACTTTAGTGATGCGAGCTCCACGCCCCTTGACTCGTACTCGGGTGCCAACTCTGGCTCCAAGTATGACAGTGGCAAGTACGACAGCTCCAACACTGGCAAGTACGACAGCGGCAAGTACGACAGCTCCAACACTGGCAAGTACGACAGCAACACTGGCAAGTACGACACTGGCAAGTACGGCTCTGATAAGACTGACCACTACGGCAACACGACCAACTCCACTGGCTACGGACACTCTCCTTCGAACTCCACTGGCTACAAGTCTGCTGATCCTGGATACTCTACTGACCACTACGGAAACACTACGACCTCCTCTGGCTACGGACACTCCTCGCCCACGCGTGGAACCTCTGCCTACCAGGACTCTCCCTCCCACAACTCGACCTACAAGAACTCTCGTGGCGACTACAACTCTGCCACTGGTGTTGGCTCTGCTGGAGCTGCTGCTGCTGGGGCCTCTGCGCTTCACCATCACCAGCACTCTCAACAGGGACTCAAGACTTCTGGCGTTGGTTCCGGCTCTGGTTCTGGTACTCACAACTCGCAGGTCACCGGCTATGACTCTGTTCGCGGACTCCCTACTCACACGACAGATGGCGTATCCAAGCCTGAAGTGAGCACTTACGGCTCCGGCACTGATGGATACGACCCTGTGGTTGGCCTGCCTACTCACGCTCACTCCAACTCTGGACACGGCTCTCACTCTCACTCGAACTCTGGATACGGCTCTCACTCTGGCAACTCTGGCTATGGTTCGCACTCTGGCACTCAGACCGGCACCAACTCTGGCTACGGATCTGGCTACGAGACAAAGGACCCCGGCTACGGATCTGGCTACGAAACCAAGGACCCTGGATACGGATCTGGCTACGAGCCCAAGACTTCTGGCCACTCTGGCTATGGCACTGGCGCCGGCTACGAATCGAAGGACCCTGGCTACAGCTCTGGCTACGGAAGTGGCACTGGCTACGAGTCGGCTCCTGCCTCTGGCTACGGTTCTACTGGCCATGGCACCAACTCTGGCTACGACAAGTACAGCCCTGGTTCAAAGTACGGCTCCAACTCAGGCTCCAAGGACAAGAGCTTTGGTGACGACGAGTTTGCCGATGCCAAGAGTATCGACAGCGACTACAAGAGCAACTACGACGATGCGACTGACGATCTCGAGGGCTCTAAGAAGTCCAAGAAGTCCAAATCCAAGTCGAACAAGAAGGATGTCGACGATTTCAAGGGCGAGGTGAAGCAGCCTGCGACTGCCTCCGCGGCGATTGGCTCCACTTCAGGATCTCTCCCTGTTTCCGGCGTTAAGGGACCCATTCCTCCTGAGCTTGAGAAGGCTTCGGCCCTTAAGCCGCCCATTGTGTCTGATCGCAAGTTCGATGCCGACAAGGGCAAGGGTGCTACTGCCAGTGGCCTCGAGGGTGTCGATGCCATCGAGTCTGAGGATCCCAAGAAGGACAAGAAGTCCAAGTCGAAGTCCAAGTCGAAGAAGGACAAGGACGACGACTTCGAGGACGCTCCTGAGGGTGGACTTGGCTCTAGCTCTGGCTACGGCAAGCCTGGCTCTGGCCAGACTGGCTTCAGCGATGCTCAGGGTGGTTACACCTCAGAGTACCCGAAGCAGCCTTACGACTCCAAGACTAGCGACTACTCTCAGTCTGGCTCTGCTCCCTACTCTACTGGCAACGAGCCCATCTCCAAGGCTCCGTACTCTTCTGGCAGTGAGCCCACATCCAGTGGATACGGCGCCAACTCTGCTTCTCCCAACTATTCTGGTACTGGTCCCACTGGCACATCTGGCCTTAGTGGTACTTCTGGTACTGGAACTGGTCTTGCAGGTGCAGGTGCAGGTATTGGTCTCACCAAGACGGCTAGCACCGTGCCTGGTACGCCCTACGACAGCGAGGCTGCTATTCGTCAGTCTGCCGACGTTGCTGCTCACCATGGCTCAAACGTGTCTCGCACAGTGGCTCCTTCCACTACTGGCACCAAGGACAGTGTCACGAAGGTCGCTTCAAACGCTTCAAACGACTCTTACTCGAGCACTGGCACTGGTGGACCCACTCGACGCATTATCAGCAATGGTACTGCCAAGACTGGCCCTATTCTCAGCAGCTCAGGCAGTGCCAAGACTGGTCCTGTTCTGAACAAGGGCAAGACCACTCCTCCTCCTACTACTACCTCTACTTCTACTACCCCGACCTCTGGATACAACTCGACTGGCACTTCAACTGGATACGGTTCCAACTCTGCCACTGGCCTTGCAGGAACCACTTCCAATTATGGTACCAGTGACTCTGCCACTGGACCCGCAGGAACCACGTCCAACTACGGAACCGGCAAGAGCGAGCCCTACGACTCCATTCCGATCAAGAAGACGTCTTCGCGTGCTAGTACTGGCAGCGCCAAGACTGGACCTGTTCTCACGCGGACCACCAGCAATGCCAAGACTGGACCTGCGCTCAAGTCTGACCTGAACCGCTCCAAGTCTAACGCGTCTGGACCCACTTCCACTACCACTGGCCCTACTACCACTTCCACCACCACTGGTCCCACTACCACTGGTCCTTCTGTTGGTTCTGGTCTTGCCGGCACTGGATCCACTAGTACTACTACCGGTACTACTGGACACAAGTCTGGCAACGATATCGAGGACCCAAGTATCACGACCAAGGCGCATTCTAATGCTCCTGCCTACAACTCTGTTGAGCGCAACCATCCTTCTGGTACTAGCTCTGGCTACGAGAGTGGTGCTGGAAGCGGCATTGGAAGCTCTGGTGCTGGCTACAACAGCGCCTCTACCAACACTGGTACTGGCTACAACAGCACCATTACCAACAATGGTACTGGAAGCGGCATTGGAAGCACTGGATACAACAGCGCTGGCAACACTGACGCTTCGACGAAGCGTCAGTCTGGTGTCCCTCACTACAACGTGAATGGTGGCCACTTGAACCGCGTTGACGACATTGACCTTGCAAGATCCGGCTCCAAGTCGCACTCTGGTCCTCAGTCTGGAGCTTATTCGGGCACCAGCGGATCTCACTCTTCTGGTCCCCAGTCTGGAGCCTACTCTTCTGGTCCTCAGTCTGGGGCCTACTCAACCGGCACGTCTGGATCTCACACTGGCAACACTGGCAGTGGATCCTACTCCTCCCCATCAGGAGCCTACTCTGGCAACCACCCTGGTGCTCAAGGCACCCACCAAGACACCTACTCCTCTGGACCCTACGAGAGCGACAAGTCCCCCCACCAGCGCTCGACCTCTGCGTATGGCGTCCCCCACACTGAGACTGCCTCCCGCTTCGACCCTCTGAGCTCCCATTACACCGGCCCTGAGGCGCCCACTTCCACCACAGCCGGCCACGGACAGACTCCGTCTGCGTATGCTGCTGATTCCGCCTATGGCTCCGACTCCACCAAGGTGCCATCCCATGGAAGCAGCAAGTACGCTGGCAGTTCCGACGGCCACTCGACGCCTTACGACGGTGTTCGCACCGACAACTACGGACAGACCTCATCCACCACCAAGGACTATCCGCAGTCGTACCACAACGAGACGAAGGAGGAGCCTGGTCTCATGACCCGCATCAAGGAGGGCATTACCAATGTTGTTTGAATTCACTTAATCTTTCATTAATTACCATTAGAAATTACTTTGTTTTTTAATTTTAGTTGAACCGTCAACTTGATGATTGGGGTCAATTGGCCACTTGGCGTCAACTAGACTGGGACTCACTAGCTTCGCTCGCGTCAGACAATGGCCATCAAAGCTCTGCCTCTTTTTCAAAAGACGACTCGCTTCAAGGTGGGGCTTCTTTTAAAAAAGAAGCAAAACTTTTGGTTGCAATTGACTTCGTCAATTGGAGTCAATGGGATTCATTTAGGTGTAGTAGCAATGACCACCAAAGTTTTGTTTCTCAACAAGATACCAACCACAAACAAATCAATTGGCGTAGCCAATTGGCACCAAAAGTTTTGCTTCTTTTTCAAAAGAAGAAACACACCACAAGGAAAATTCGCCAAATGCAACAGAAATGAAAAGATGTCGAAAAAGTAACGAGTAATAAAAAAAGAGAGGATGATGCAGGTACAGATTAGGTTTGGACCTGCGTATAATTTAATGCAACACTACTACTCATTAATCCATGTGGACGCTGTACATTATGGTCGGTCGCTCTTTGTGCGCTTTCGAGCGCTGTCCTTCTGCTTTGCGGCGTGGCGTGTTCGCCATAGCTCGATGCCGTCTCTGTATACCTTTTTGGAGAGTCCGCCACTGACAAGGACAAACGTGACGCCCAGTTTTGTTTCGACGTCGCGGTTGCGGATCTCGTCGTCGAAGAAGACCATGTCTTTGTAGTCGATGCCGGTATGCAAATGCAGTTCCTTAAAGTGTTGGACCTTTGTGCCGGTCCCCCATGCGGTGAATTGGAACAGGGTGCTACAGGGCTCTCCATCGATCTTGAGCATCGACAGAATGTTCTGTGCTATGGTGGGAGTGCTTGTGCGGGACGCGACGCACATTTCGACGCCGGGTTCACGTTTTATGGCACGCAATATGTCGGGAACCTCACGATAGAAGCTAAATTGGTCGCCATGGGCGTCCACAACCGAGTCTCCGTGCATGGTTGGCCGGATAGGCGGTGTCACGTGAGTATCGCACCAGAACGGCCACAGGGTGTAGTCGAGATCGAACACGACCAATTTTGGGTTTGCCGTTTCCATTTCTTGGCCCAGATGTGGTGTGGCCTCGTCGATGCTGGCGTGGATGGGAACGGCGGGAGCCTAGAGCGCCAGGAAAATTCAGAGCTAGGGTGCGCAGGTGGGGAGGTCGTCGGTGGAACGGATCTTCATGGGGATGCCAGAAGGTTTATATTCCTTCCACCGTTGGCGGGGAGAAGGGGGGGCGATGTATGGGGGGCTACGTTTTGTGTGTCCAGTGGAGGAGTCTTTGACTGGGAGAGGCTGTTGAGGTAGTACGTAACCCAGGCCAAGACTGGGGCGAAGCCCACGTTACATGCAGGAAGATGCATGTCGAATGCATGTCGAGATGCATAGCATCTTTGTGTGCTGCAGCTGTCAGAGCCGCGTTGTTTTGGGCCTTGGCGGTGTTTTTTTTTTTCGCCGCCGTGGGGTGGTGGGTGACTGTGGAAGCGTTTTTCCGCCAATTTTTCGCCGAAACTAACTAGCACTGTAAGGCGTCGCTCCATGAGCATCTTCGCCTACGAATTCCGTGCGCGATCGCCCCGCCATGGCGTAAGACGATTCGCGTGCTGGGTGGGGCAGTTCCGTCCGATTCCCATCCGAGCCGCGCCGCCTCAGACCTAGGACCCCTACCGATGAGGGTTAGGGTGCTTCCGTCAATTTAGTCAATTTGTCAAGTTGTCAAATTTCGCCGACATGGGGACCCCCCAAAAAAGGAACCTCATCACCGAAGAAGCTGTCACCCGGGCTTCGACGGCAGCGGTGATTGACGTCGCCTATGCCTGTCCCTGCTCGCAGGTATTGGTTGGGGGACGACCGTTGCGGGACCGGGGCGAGGCCTTCGTCACGCATGAAATCCCTGGAAATTACGCCGATCGGGAGACCCGCATCTCGGCCCGAGTTTAACTTGAGTCGCATCGCCATCTGCCTAGCAACCGCCCTCGCTGCCCAGAGCCAAGCCGAACAAAACTGGGTTCTGCGCAGTTTGGGTACTTGTCATCAACCCTTGCCCTGAGCCGCACACGCAAGGGTCCTCCGAAAGGAGCTTTAAATTCTTTTTACTCGCTGGCACGCCAGCCTACATGCGACGTCGGATGCAACCCTCGCCCCTGGACACCCGTCCGCCTCGCTACACGGGTACGGACCTGCAGCCTGTCAGAACCATCACCACTGTCAACCGCCGCCAAAAGATGGAATTGCTCTCCACGTTCCTACGCTCCGCCGTTCCACGTTCCATGTTCCGCGGAAGATCGATCGCGCCACCACATGCTATCGCATACAGCGCTCGATCGGGCAAGACCGCCACATTTAAGCTCCCATGCGACCCGCCGATCGGGGAAGACGTGCCGCATCTAGATTCGTTATGCATTGCCATGCGGCATGCGAGTCGCCACTCAGTGAAACATGCACCGGTTCCACACCACCCTGGCCTGTCAAAATCAAGCCACAAATTTCCCATGTGACGCGGTCTGGTGGTTGGTGCCTCTTGGCCACTAGCAGTTGCCCTAATTAAGAAATGATTAGCGAGCCATTATTGCGCCGTTTTTCCTGGGCCACTTTTTTCTGTGCGGCGTTTGCGGCGATCCGTGATTAATTATCAAACCGGTACAGCGATTTCGGCATTTTTCATGTGATAGTCAGCTCTGTGGTTGCTGTCTGGATCTGCAATTTCCTGGCACGTGTGGCGACTGTGGGGGCCTAGACTAAAGAATGTTAGATTAAAATAGAATGCATACTGTTAGGGGCAAAAAAAAAAAAGCGGAGATCTTGTTGAGCGGTTGAGTCTCTCGTGTTGAGTCTCTCGTCGGTGAAACCATTGGGCTCAAAGTCAAGGAGAAAATAAGAATTAGATCAAACGGCGCGGTCAAGGACAAGGTCTGTCCACTGCAATTGGCTTCCCGTGCAATTGGCGACGCTCATTTGCAGCGACCGCAGCCACCGATCGCGCTCGTCGACGGTGTCGGCGTAGAAACTAAGGTTTTCGCCATCGACAAACTTTATTTGGAAACTGCGGTCCTCGTAGATGCACCAAAAGTCTTCGCTCGTCGCCTCGCTTATTTCCGCCGCGTCGTTCATGTCAACCGAAATCCGCAGCTTACGCGTCGCTTCATGGTAGCCTAGGAGCTCGTTTCGATGCAGCACAAAATATCGTCGTCTCCACATGGAACAGTCTCCCCCAAGTTGGGTCAGGTAACCCTGACAGGTTTGTTCGCGTTTCGCCCGTGCAATTTCAAGTGCACGCTGGCTTTCGCGAAGACTCGACGGCAAAACTTCGGATCCGTACAGTTTCGGCACGTACATCATCGTCACTTCGAGATCACACAGGTGTTGCGGTGTTCCCTTGGCGTCGAGGGACCACTCGTTGTACAGCGGAAGCGAGTACGCCTTGGCCTTTCCGGTGATTTCGCGTTCGTAGTGTGACTCAAACAGGTACCCACGGCAGTACTCTCCTGCCTGTCCTGTTAGACCTTTCCATGCCGATTGGCGTTTGCGGAACCGTACCAACGCGTCCTCGTACTCGCGTTTCTGACGGGCCTGAGTTTCTTGGGCGAGAATCTGGCCGTCGCTCAGTCGTGGAGTGTGTTTCGATTTCTTGGGCGACAAAAACGACCGCATTCCGCCCTTCTTGGGACTCGGAGGTGGAGACGGCGTCGCGACAATTTCTCTGAACACGGGCCGTTCCGGAGGCTGGAGGGCGTCCATGGCGACATTAATGGTGAGCACCAGCTCCAAATCCTTGGCGACCATGAGCTCAAACTCCTGGCCAATACGTGCCGAAACAGCACCATTGAACGACGGCGCAGGGAACGCAACCTCGGCAGTAGTAACCGTCTGCAGACCATTGTCAAGAGTAAGACTGAATCGCGGATTGCGGGTAACGTCGATGGGCAGTCCGCTCATGTTGGTCAGGCGGTTGATCTGCAAGAATAGCCGACCACGGTCAGACTCGTCAACGGGATCAGTGTCGGCAATGGTTGGTTTCTTTTTCGGTACGGGAGGCACTGCGGGCACCTCCTCAGTCGTCTCCGGTTCGCTTTCGCCAACAACCTCGCCCACTGCGGAACGTACATCGCTCTGTTCAGCCTCTGGGACCGCCTTACGAGCGACAACGTCCGTAGTTTCCTCTGCGTCCTCAACGTCGAACGTTGGTTTCGTCGAATGGCGACTCACATCGGCACTGCTGACCCCGACAGAATGCATTTCGGGGGTTGTCGACGATGACGAGAACTCGTCGCTGGCGGCACTAGGCGAATCGTCAAAGCTCTCAATTTCCGAAGCGAGCCAGGGCGAGTCGGGTGAAAACGCAATCATCTCAAGGACATTATCGGGGAGTCCAGCCGCACTGGGGCGACGCTCGAACTCGTCGTCGTTTGTGTCCGGAATCCGCAACTTGTCTTCCCGCGACAGTCTCTCGCGAATCGTCCGCAGTCTCTGGATCAGTTCGGGGTTACGACTAGGACCACTCTTGGTCTTTTTGGCGTTCGTCTTGTCTCCTCCTCGCAGGGTGATTGTGTTGCTTCTCGACAGCGAAAAGCTCGCCATTTCCTCTGCCAGTGTTCCGCCAAAACTCTGCGACTCTAGCCTGAGTTTTAGCGGCTCCTCTGGCTGCGCAATTCCGAGATCCACAACCGTGTCCACGGGCTTGGCAATTCCGAGATCCGCAACAGACTCTACGGGCTTTGGCGCAGGCGCCTGGGCCGATTTCTTGGGCAGTGGCGACAACTCTTCATGGTGGATAAACCCGTTCAGCACAAGGTCAGATCCGTCCTCTGCACGGATATTCAGCGGGTTTCGCCTGATTTTCAGCGAACTGTCCGTGCTCGGCGAGCGGTTGTGCATGGCAAATAATTGCAAACTTTCTTGGTGTGGAGAATCTCGACGCCGGATACTAATAATTACTTTTTGGGCCTGTCTTTGCGAAGGTCCCAACTGCGTGTTGACGTTTTTCCCGATTGGGACTATCGTTGATTACGCGGTAAGGGTTTTTGGGCTGTGGGTGGCTGGTGTGACTGGTGGAGGGGCAAACTGCCAGTGTATAGTAGCAAAATTATTTTAGAACTACTAGATATTGCTGGTTGTCTCGAGTCCGTGTGAGTGGCCCACCAACCCTTCCTACCACTTGGTCCTACCACTGGCCCTGTGACTGTCTTCGACAACGATGTGCATGTCCGCTTACGCCTGTTCCGGTGACCTTTGCCTGCTTTTTTTCGCTGTGCACGTGCAGAGCTCGGATTATTGCTCCCTAATTCTCCCTTGCAACCCTGCACCCAAACTCGGCACAGATCACATTTGGGACTGTTGTGGGAGGAGTCACCTGACCCACCACGACGGTTATCCAACGAACTCCTTCGAGCCCGTGACTTTTGTTTGTTCACTGACCTGAGGCGACCTGAGGCGACCATGGACACTTCGTTCGCGTCGCAGCACTCGTCGGCGTCGGACGCAACCGACGCTAGCGACGCGGGTATCAAGGGAACCCTCATCATTGTGGTCATGAGGGCCAAGAACCTGCACAACCGACGAGCCATCTCAAAACAGAACCCGTTCTGCACTGTCCGGGTATCGAACCACTCTGCGAGAACGGAAGCGATCGTAAGAGGCGGCCAGGCACCCAACTGGGACCACGAAGTGCGGTTCAAACTCGGAGTCGACGATAACGCCCAAGTCCTCAAGTTGTCAGTATTTGACCAGACGGGAAGCTCTGCAGACATTATTGGCGAGACTCGCGTCGCTCTCCAACCGGCATTCGAAGCTCCTGTGAGTGAGGGCTACGACGCATGGCATCCTATTCATTACAACAACAAATACATGGGTGAGGTATATTTAGAAATGACCTACTACCCCCGGAAACGGTCGTCCAAGCGCCAAAGTGTCGTAACACTGTCGAGTGCAGACACTTCATTCGACTCGGACTTGAGCTCCACCCTCGCCAGAGGCAGGTCCTTCGATATGCTCAATCGAGGATCGAGTCCAGCCGCTTTTTCGCGGACCCAGTCCCGACCACTTCCTACTCTGCCCAACAAGAACCAACAGAGTCAAAACCAACCCCAAAATGCATACCAAAACCAAAACCAGTACCAAAACCAAAATCAGTACTACCAAAACCACCACTACTCCCAGAGTGCAGGACAACCGCTCAGTTTGCCGAGAATAGATGGGTCCGATGTATATAGCGCTCCTGCTCCCCCCTTGCATCTCAACACCCTTGATCAGCTCACAAACGAGACGCAATTCTATGGCGAGTTGCCAAAACTGCCCCCGCATCGGTCGACGAGATCGCAGGATTTGGGCCAGGACGACATCTCGCGGCAAATCAACGACAAATACGGAGCCTCCATGTTTGAGCGTATCCGTCCATAGACTAATATCATTTTTACCACTTTTCCACTTCCTTTTTGCTGGACAAATCTTCTTTTGAAAAAGAAGCAAAACCTTTTGTGGCAATTGGCTGCGCCAATTGTGGGCCAATTTCGCCAGCCAAATAGGGAGCCTCCATTTTTGAGTACAGTATCCGTTTATAGTCGTATATCATACTTACGCCTGTACTACTTTTTGCTAGGAAGATCTTCTTTTGAACAAAAAGCAAAACTTTCGTGGCAAAAGGCTGCGCCATGTGGGCCAATTGGAGCCAAAGTGGTGTTAAGTAAATAAAGAAATAAATTAATAGGCAGCTTCTCCACCATCGTCGTCGCCATCTCCATACTCGTCTCCGTCGTCGAAGTACTTCTCGGCATTATAATCATCATCCTCGAGCTCTTCGAACTCGTCCTCAACTTCTTCCTCGTTCTCTTCATTGCTGTCGTTTTCTTTGGCGTCATTGTCTCCACCAGTTTCGGCGGCCTTGACGGCAGACTCAACATCGGCGAACTGCTGCTTCGTTTTCTCAACATTGTTCTTCGATTTTGTGCTCACGCCAATCGCCCTGTGTAATTCCTCGGGAAAGAACTCAACAACAAACGGGAATGTCTCCACAGTGTTGCCTATTTGTCGTGACTGGAGATACTTGTCTGTGTATCGCTTGATATGGTCTGTAGGCTCCCGTTGAGGCTCCTGGATAACATAGCCCTTTTGAGTCACGTACCCCGTGAAAAACGGGCCACGTTTGAGCTGGTCGCGGACACGCTGGAACTGACCAGCAGCAGCGAGATCCTCGATATCCATGGCTATGTTTTTTTGGAGGGTGCCGAAATTTTAAGCGGGGGGTGAAATATGCGTAAACCTCTGTGTGCACCACGCCAAAAAAAGGCAGAACCGTTCAAAGGCAGTCTACAAAAAATTAAATGAGTGTTATGTGCAGTTTAAATCAAGTCCGAAACGTCCTCGTCGCTCTCAAAAGTGTCGAGAATCTGCTGGACCTTCTCCTGGTCCGACAAAGGCTTGCGTTTTTGCAACAGAGTCGACACCGACTTGCGCGAAGTGCTCGTCGAAGTTGAGTTATCGGCAGTAGTTTCCTCGTCCTCTTCAGCAGTGATACCCAATTTCTCGCGAATACGCTGCTGTTTGTGCTTGCGGATCTGCTCGTCGTCGTAGGCCTTCTTCTCCTTAAGACGCTTCTTCTCGTCAAAGTAGCCAAAGATCTTTTGCAGCATCGGTCGCAGAACCAGATACGCACACACAATCATCACAATACGAACATAGTGCTTGGCCTCCCAGAGGGACGGGTCTTGAGGAAACCCGTACATGTGGGAATGAAGGTCGGAGGGCCTTCCGCCTTCCCATCCAACGGCTTTGTAACTAATCGGTCTATCGGCTGCTGCTTGGGGGGTCCTAATCGGGTGCTAATCAGGACGGACGCTGATCAGGTACGGACCCAGAAAAAATGGAGCTGGATGATGAGGCGCGAGTAAAACAGTTGGCCCAGGAAACTGGGCTCGACGAGGCAGAGGCTCGAGAGATTTTGTTTGGTCCTCCTCCACTTACCCAAAAGGAACAGAACCTCAACTTTTTGGCAGAGAGTTTCCCTGAAATCTCCGAAAAAATTCGCGAACATAGTTTGGAATCGGCGCAAAACGATCTCGACAAGGCCACAGAACTCCTATTAAACTACAGCGCACTGCAGCAGGAAAAAGGTGAAGACCCTCAACATTTTGTCCGACAACAGAAAAGGGCGCTAAAGGATGGCCGAAAACGCGCAAAAAATCAGTCGAGACTCGAAACTGGCGAAGAAGCATCGGTCAAAGCCATCGCAGAAGTTTTGAAAACCTCAGAAGAAAAGGCTTGGGAATTGTACACTACTTGGGACCACAATGTGAGTATGGCTATTATGCACGGATCTGCGCACTTGATTGATGCACGTTCTGTCGACAGATTATTGGGACAGTTTGGCTATACCAGTGGTCAGGCCCAGACTAAGTCGGTTGCTTCACCCAAGAAACAATGGGATGGCTATACGGTGCGACAACTAGTCAACGAAATCCGAACTGCGCAAACTGTTCTCCGGAACGAAACTGAACGTGCAACGCGATACTCGCGCGAAAAGAATGAAAAACGTGCGATTGCGACGGAAGCTGCGAGTAAAGCGTTTGAAGCACGTGAGCGTCTGAAAGAGCTCGATGTCGAACTCAAATCGCGCTCACACGAATACCAGGCGCATCGTGGAGTTTTGGATCTGCATGGCCTCGAAGCCCGTGCGGCTGAACGCGTCATTCTCCGCCATTTAGACGAACTGTCTGAGACTTTGCGAACGGAAACCCCTGGTGAACTTGAGATTGTAACTGGTGCTGGTATACACTCTCACAAGGGGATTCCTGTGTTAAAGAACCTCGCACGAGCAATTTTGGACGAACACAGATGGCGATATACCGAATTGCCGGGCTCTTTTGTCGTCACCAGAAAGTTATAATCACGTGTTTTTGAAGTGAGGTCACGTGGTCATTCACACATTAGTGAGCTAAACAGCATTCTACTGATTAGCCTTTGTCGTTGGTGTCCATGTCCGAGGACTCGTTCAATCTCGAGGCGTTTGCGCGTCGCGGCGATGACACCACTGAGAACTCGCGACAGAACACGGGCCAGGGTATGCGGGACTCGGACAATGCCCGACGCGACACACGACGTAGTTCACAATCACAATCACAACGCGATTCACAACGCGACACACGACGAAGTTCACAAGCACAACGCGACTCTGGACGGTTGCAACGCGATTCACGTCGGAGTTCGCAACAGGACTCTGAAGACGAGTCCGAACTCAGCCTAGGACGCTATTTCCAACGCGAATTAATAGATCGGCGAGAACGCGAACTACGAGATCGCCACGAACGCGAACAAGAACAAGAACAACGCGAAAGACCTCGACAAAAACGTATGCGGGTCCAACTACCCAATGTAGGACTCAACTGGGACCGCAAGCTCTTCCAATGGCGTCTTCAAGGAGGAAACTATGCCGAATCAACTACTGGGGACACTGAGAGCATGAGAGGCTCTGATCTCCACTTTTCACGTACATCGACTATACGGCAACGACCCACCGGTGCCGAAAGTGAAATCTCAATACCTGCTGGAGCCCCAAGTGTTATTTCTGGTGATACTCAGGCGCAGATTTTGCCTGATTATGGTGATGCGTTTGGAGCCGAATTCGGAGGCGAGGAAGACTATGGCGATTATGCGCAAGGACCAGGCGAAGCATACGAAGCAGAGCGCCTTCGACAAGAGCGAGATGCAGCAATTCTGCGAGAACAGGAACTGCAACTAGAGCTTGAACGTCGACGCCAAGGCCAACATGAAGAACAGGTAGAACCCTCCGAGCCTCCTGAAGACGAAAGTGACGATGATATGCGTCCTCGTGCTCCTCTCGAACAACAGAAACCTGTCATTTATCGCGTGGACGTCGAGGAGCTTCCTGAGCTCGACTTTGACGAGGGCGAGAGTGTCCATTCTGAGGATCTCATGAGCGATGGATCGGACGACGATGAGCCCGACGTGAGCGATGCAGGGTCAATTGCCGAAATGATTGTCGCCGACAGCGAGGATGATGGCGAGGATAAAAGTTTCGACGAGGACGAACTCGGTTCTGATGGCAGCGACAGCGACACGGAACTGTTTGTTGGAGACGACGAAGATTCCGATGACGACTGGCGACCTGGCGATGAGACACTAGCAGAACTCGATAACCTCCCAGAAAAACACAAGGACAGACCAAAACGACACCGGATACCAGCCCTCAAGTTCTGGAACAACGAACGGGTCGAGTACGATCTCGAAGGCAAGCTGTTCCTTCCTACGGCAGTGGATGTTGTGCTTGTTGACGAACCAGAACCCGTCCGACGTCGCAGACGACGACGGAGACCTCAGTTGCTGGCAGACGAAAGCGAAGTGCTTGGCCAGCAAGAGGTCCAGGCACCCGTGTACGATATTGTCCGTCACCGTTCAGAACTGGAGACGGTTGCCAAGTCCATTCGCGGCATGCCATTCCGCAGCCTTCCTGACAACCCACGCGTCCAGGTGGTTGTACTGTTTGATCAACCAGACAGTATTCCCATTGAAAGCCTCGTGATGAAGATTAAGCCTGATGGAGCGGTTGCCTACGACGATTTCCAGAACCATGCCGTCACGTTTGTGGTGTGGACTGGTCGACTCGAGGTCATCATCAACGGCAAAGAGTTTGAGCTCACGCGAGGCATGGCCTGTAAGGTGCCGCGAGGAAATGACCTGAGTATCAGGAACGTTGGTAGCTCAGAAGCGTTCCTCCTTGTGACCGAAATCAGTATTCAAACTGATGACGGTGAGGACGTTATTGTGAACTCCAACATTGCCGAACAAGCGTCAATCTGGTCTGGCACCAGTTTCGGCGCCAGTCGTCAGTCCTGGCGAGAAATCGTACCGCCAGACACGAGCTCTGAGCCCATTGGACCTGAGTCCACGCGACTCCGTTAATTTATTACTTATTTATTCACTTCTTTTCACATATGGCTTTTGTGGTGTGGCTACTTTTGAGATAGGTTCTACTGGCGGTGGTGTATCTTCTTTTGAAAAAGAAGCAAAACTTTTGTAGCAATTGGCTTCGCCAATTGAGGTCCCACTGAATGTCTTTTCATCGGCAAGACTACAACTGGCGATGCCGATTGCCGCTGAAAGCTTTGATTCTTTTTCAAAAAGAAGTTACAATGCCTACAGTATAATCAATTGGCGCAGCCAATTGCAACAAAAAGTTTTGCTTCTTTTTCAAAAGAAGATACACCGCCAACAGCAGAATCAGTATATCCAATTGCCACAAAAGTTTTGCTCCAAAGGAAGTCACATCGCAGGAGTCCTTCACAATAGTACCAACCGATGCCGAGGGAAGTATCACGTGAGTTCCCCGGAAAGATGACGAGAGTCAGCAACAGTTGTTGATTGCCAGATGTCTCGCTCGTTAAGGCCCGGAAGGGGCCAGAACAAGTACATTCACGGAGTTCCAGAGGGCGAAGAAGCGCCTGCAAAGCGAGCAAAGGTTGTGGAGGAAGAGGAAGCCAGCGAGGAGGGCGAAACTGATCCGCTTGATGAGTTACACGATAAGGTGAGACACTCGGCAGCAGTTGCGTTGAAGGAAATTGTCGAGAAGCTCGTTGAACGTGCGCCAGAAAAGAAGTGGTTGCCTAAGGATCAATCAGAAAGTAGCTACTCTACGGAACTGGCGCTGCGTCTCGAGGCAGCACTGTATGACAATTTCGCCAATAAACCTCGATCGTCATCGCGAAGTGCCCGTCCTGTGGACGTTGGCCAGCGATACCGCGAGAAATTCCGCACCCTGAACTTTAATCTGCGGGACGACAAAAACGCTGCATTCCAGGAACACGTTATCTCGCAGACGATCTCCCCTGCGGAATGTGCAACGCTCACGCCAGAGCAGATGATGAGTCCAGAGCTCCAAAAGCTGCGAGATGAAGTTATCAAGGAAAGTATACGCGAGAGTGTTCTCAAGGTCGAAGCTCCTGCACGTGTCAGACGCACGCACAAGGGCGAGGAGCCATTGGAACACGACGATCAGCACCCAGAGGAAGATTTGGAAGAGGATCTCGAGGAGACGGGTGGCCCCATTCCAGAGGTGGCAGTCCAGGGATCCGTGATGCCAGATCAAATGTTGGCCGATGAACGCGAAGGGCCAAACTCAAAACGCATAAACGACCCCGGATCGTACTACCGCACGGACTATGCAGCGTTCGATTCCCCCCAGGCCAGTGATGACGATATGGCCGTGGGTAAGGAAGAGGTGGTCAAGGCGAATGATGACGACATGGTTCCTGTGTGGGAAGGCAAACTAACCCTTGGCACGCACGGCGAGTTCTTTGGATCGGGGCTGCGGCTGTCTGGACCTGTGAATCAGGAGGCCTGGGGAGCAATTCTGGACCCCGTCGCACCACTGCAGCTCTCAGGTAGATCAGAGCTTGCAGACGTGCGCGGTTATTTGACTAATGTCCAAGATCGCGCCAGTATAGCTGCGATAGCGATCATCTCTGACGATGACAATGGCGTTTCGCGGGTGTGGAACTACCTTGCGACGCGTCAGAGTGCTGCGAAACTTGATCTAGGGTCTGACATTGCCAAGACGGCGTACGTCGTGCCGCACCAGTCTGACACGGAGCTGGGACTTGATGCGGGGGCGCTCAAGGTGCTCAACAGGCTGCAGGAGGACCACAAGCTTCTCGTGGGCCTGTTTGTATTGCCCCCTCAGCTGCAGTAGATGATGCATGTACCGTATATAATATGTAGGATCCCGAGACATGGGTTCTGGGGTTAGGGTCCGTGTTTTTGACAGAGCACAGCATTGCCGCACGCGTCTTTTTTTTTTTTTCTGTTTTCTGGTTGGTAACGGGCTCCAACGGTGAAGAAACGGTATCTGGAGTTGGGTCGTGTTTTGTGTCGGTACCACCACAACCACCCCAAACGAAAAATGCCCGTCGCCGTCACCAAAACATAACCACCAGTAAATGTCCCATCCCCTACAATCTACATTCCTTTCATGGGCAGCTGACATGCACCTGCCCCAGCCCAGCCGGATCGTGCAGATCTCACTAATCACGTTTCCCAAACTTTTTTTTCGAATCAAGGGATCTCGCCAAGGGGACCTAACAAACCTCAGCTAACTCGCACCACCAGATCCTAATTATAGCCAAAAGACGCACCACACAGACAAAAAGTTGTCATCCCATCATCACACTGTGGGAACTCGCGTCCCGCACACACAATTCGTTTGTCCCACGTTCGTTTGTCCATCGTCTTTTGGTTCCCCAGTCAGGTTGACCGGCGCTAGTTGACTTTTTCTTTTCAGGAGTTCAGGCCTCCGCAAATCTGCTCTGCTAATGTCTGCTCCTACTCCGACGGCTCCCGCATCGGCAACGATTCTCGCCAATTCGATGGCCAACCCTGACTCTACCCCCAACAGCTTCGACGAGGCTCCGAGGAAGCTTGAAGACCTTGGAATCAGCGAGGCGTCCGTCAGTTCGCTCAAGTCGATCACTCCACCGCTGTCAACGTCAAGACCGGCGCGATACCGCGACCACAGTACCGAGAACCTAGCCGAGAACCTCCCCGACGAGATCCTCGAGTCGTACGGGTCTGATGGCGACGATAGCGACGAGTTGCGGTTCGACGATTCACGCCCTGCTCTGGGTTCGAAACCACGACGAGTTCCGACAGGTTCTATTGGGTCGATTGGCTCGCCGGTGATCTCTCCGACCCCAATAGCCTCGGCTACTCCTCCACAGGTAGCAAGTACGTCCACGTCCTCAACCGCTCTGCCGGCGACATGGACGCGTCCTGCACCAATGAAACGCACGCGTCAGAAGCAGTCCGGTTCGCCGATGGTCGGATCTCCGCCTAATTCCGCAGCCAACACACCGGTTCTTGGGTCCTTGGCCAGTTCGCTCGCAGGAGCTAACTTGCCCCCGTCAAATGGCCCCACTGCCGTTTCCGCCAGTCCAGCCAGTCCTGCGACTCCTAATCCCACTTCCGCTCCAGGTCCCACAGGTCCCACGGGTCCCACAGGTCCCACAGGTCCCACTCCTAATCCCACTTCCGCTCCGGGTCCCACTCCATCCGGTTTAGGAAGTGCTTTCAGCGGTCCCGTTGCTGGGTTACCTGCAGGAGCCCCACAACGTGCGGCATCGTCGCCAGTATCCTCCCCTGCCCCAGACGTTCGCGCAACCTCTCAACCCAGATCGGTCTCCAGTGGTCCTTCCAGTGGTCCTGGTTCTGTCGGACTTGGTTCCAGTGGACCGTTTGCAGCCAGCCGATCAACGTCCGGTGTCGAGTCCGAGGGAGACGTTTTCGCCGATGCTCTCGATGAAATGAGCGAACTTCCAAAGGAAATCGTCACGCCTTTGCTCCAGCAGCACACGATAGCCGGAGCTGAGTCTCCGACGCTCTACGAGTCGAATGCTGAGGCGAAGGCGATGCCGGTGAATGTCGACACTCCGCGTCTCATTCCTGCTCCTCGTACACCTGCATCAGCCCCTGCTGGCCCACCCACATCCGACAGAACGCCCGTTCAGTTGCCGCAGACGGCGCAAACACCGAACCCACCTCCTGTTTCGCGATCATCCTCGACGAACAAAAGTGCGAATGCGAGTGCAAGTGCAAACACAAGCACAAACAGTGTTCCGCGTCGCGTCGTTCGTGGCCCGTCTCAGGCCAGTGCGAAGAGCACACCAAAGGCCAAGCAGAACCGCATGAAGTACGTTTTCCAGTCGATTGTGAACGGATTCAAGACCGACAAACCCGACAAACCCAAGGGACCCAGTACGCCAGTGCTTATCTCGAGTCCGTACAATGCAAAGCACGTCACCCATGTTGGTTTCGACTCGGAAACGGGCCAGTTTGTTGGAATTCCCGAGGAATGGCGCCAGGTCATCAAGGCCAGCGGGTTGTCTGTTGCTGAAGTCGAAAAGAACCCCCAGGGTATCGTGGATGTGATGAACTTCATCGAGTCCGAGAGTACCAGCGAGAACAACCACGTGTGGGACAAGATGGCTCACGCTAATGTCCCTAAAAACGAACTGTCACCGCGAAGATCACCCTCAAAGGGCTTGGCGAGCCCCTTTATGCCGAACACGGGCGAGTTCATCGCTCTCAAGCCACACAGACAAGCGCCGAAAGTGCCTGCGCCACGAACTGCACCGGAATCTACCCCTAGTACACCGTCAGTTCCACCATTACCACCACATTCGCATGCCCACGCGAATACTCTGCCAAGAGGTCCTCCACCACCCAGACCGCCTCCAGCTCCTCCACTCAACGTGTTCCCCAAGAACGATTCCGAGGAGGAAATACCCACATTCGATCCAAAGAGTCCGCGAGCAGCTCAGTCGCCGGCATTACCGCCCCCAACGCCCCAGTCGCCTGCTCCCCAGTCGTCGAGTAACGAAGTTCCGAACAAGGAAGAAGAACTCCGGAATCTTGACAAGGCGTTTGGTCCGCAGGCAAATGAGAACCAGGAGTCGCCCACAAGTGCACAAAGACGTCGCGAGGCAAGAGCCGCAAGGGACAGAGAGACCATTGAGCGGCTCAAGACGATCTGCACTCCTGCCGATCCCACAAAGCTCTACCGTAACTTGTCGCGGATTGGCCAGGGAGCGTCCGGAGGCGTGTTTTTGGCGAATGAGACCATTGGCCACGAGCGTGTTGCCATCAAGCAGATGCGTCTCGAGCAACAGCCCAAGAAGGATCTCATTGCGAACGAGATTTTGGTGATGAAGCAGGCCCGCCATGACAACATCGTCAACTTCATCGACTCCTACATCCACAGCGGTGATTTGTGGATTGTCATGGAGTACATGGAGGGCGGCTCTCTCACCGACGTCATTACGCACAATATCATGACTGAACCCCAGATTGGCGCCGTATGCAGGGAAACCTTACAGGGTTTGGTCCACTTACACAACTCGGGAGTAATCCACCGCGACATCAAGAGCGACAATGTCCTGCTGTCGATGGAGGGCGAAATCAAACTCACGGACTTTGGCTACTGTGCCCAGATCAACGAGGCCCAGACGCGTCGTAACACTTTGGTCGGCACTCCTTACTGGATGGCTCCGGAAGTCGTCACACGCAAGGACTACGACGCCCGCATCGATATCTGGTCTCTCGGTATCATGACCATCGAGATGATCGAGGGCGAGCCGCCGTACCTCAACGAGCCACCAGTCAAAGCCCTCTACATGATCATCTCGAACGGAACTCCGAAGATCAAGGACCCCGATGTGCTCTCCAAGAACCTCAGCTCGTTCATGGACAAGTGTCTTCGCGTCAACGTCGAGGAGCGTGCCACAGCCTCCGAGCTGCTCGAGCACCCCTTCATAGAGAAGGCTGACGACTGTGCGAGCCTTGCTCCTCTCGTCAAGGCCGCTCGTATCGCCAAGACCGTCGAGGGCAAGTAACTATTTATTTATACTTTTGTTATCTCACTTTTTTTTTTTTTCTTTTTTTTTTTCGATTCTTCTTTTTTCGAAAGGCCTTCTTTTGAAAAAGAAGCAAAACTGTTGCAATTGGCTAACGCCAATTGTGGGCAGCTTGAGAATATCGATTGGTTGCATGATGGTCGTTTCATCGAACCTTCCACAAAAACAGACATACGAAGTTAAATAAAACTGGCTGCCGAGAAGAGTTTTGATTCTGTTACAAAGGAGAGTGTCTAGAAGCGTTTTGGATCTTCTTTTGAAAAAAGGGCAAAACCGTTGCAATTGGCTAGCGCCAATTGGTGAGAACCTGGCGACTAGCTGGTGGCTTATACAATTGGCGGAGCCAATTGCAACAAAAGTTTTGCTTCTTTTTCAAAAGAAGAGTCACTTTCGCCCAAGTCTACAGAAGAAACACCGTCGCCGCCATCGATTGGTGATCGCTTACCTACCAGTTGGTAAAAGTGGTGATCTGCTTAGACACCATCCACAAAGTGAAAAATGTGGTCCAAGGGTTTGGCTCGGGCCAGCACCCGTGCGAGGCAGTTGCGGGGCAGTTTGGACAGTCACAATACTGTACGAACGTACGCCAAATGGCCCTGTCCGGACAAACAGCCTGAGGGACCCAGCGAGTACGATGAAGCTGGAAGGACAAAGTCGTTCCTCAACGCACCCAAAACGCCAATGAGCGACGAGATGCGCGCGAAACTCAACAAGGAGTTTGGTCGTTTGGCCGAAGACTTTGCATTTGGCAAGGATCTGCTCCGTGAAATCGCCGACGAGGCCGTCGATGCCGCCAAGGGAAACGGTAAACCACTTGACCGTCTCCGTAAAGCGGCTGAGGAGCTCCCGTCACCCGGTAACCGACCGTCGTTCCCGCATCTCGAGGCTTCTGAGAAGCACGAACCATACACGGAGGCAGAACTGTTCGCACGACGAGCCCACCATGCGCATAGGATTGTTGGCATGGGAGCCGATGTATCCGAGGACGTTTACCGCCCTCACGAGGACCTTCACAAGCCTGCTGAGCGGGCATCGATTGCTGCGCTCATAGCTGCTGGTGCACATCTCGGACACATCAAGGCAAACCTGCGTGCAAACTGTCTCCCGTTCATATACGGCGAGAGAGACGGTATCCACATTATTGACCTAGAACAGACGCTGAGCGCTCTCCGAAGAGCTTGCAGAGTGGTTGAGGGCATCTCCGAACGTGCAGGCACAATTCTGTTTGTGGGAACTCGCGATGGACACGAGCAGATTGTTCGAACTGGCGCCGATCGTGCCCATGGCTACTATGTTCATGGTCGCTGGATTCCCGGAACCATCACCAACGGCGAGAACATTGCCCACTCCCGTAAGCGTGTTGAGCTCGACATGGCCGATATGCCCACAGACCGCAACCTGAGTTCGAAACTCGAGAATGCCACCAGCAAACCCGACTTGGTGATCAGTCTTAGTCCTGTCGAGAACCGTGCCATGCTCATGGAGTGTCTGGCTGCACGTGTTCCGACGATTGGCATTGTCGACACCGACAGCGAACCTTCGCTGTTGACGTACCCGATTCCTGGAAACGACGACTCGATGCGTTTCTGCTCTCTGGTGGTTGGTTTGCTCTCAAACGCAGCCAAGCGCGGTCGTGACAGACGTATTGCCGACTTCTACGCCTATGAGGAGGCTCGTGAACAGGCAAAGAGCGGCAAGGGTTTCAACAAGGAGCCCAAGGAGACTACGGGCCAGTACGCGACTCTCAGCGAAGAGGAGATCACGTTGGCTCAACAGTAAATATGTACAGATAACTTCACCCACTGCTACCTTTTAAGTAAGTATCCAAACTTTTCATGGAGGTTCTTCTTTTGAAAAAGAAGCAAAACCGTTGCAATTGGCTATCGCCAATTGGTGGCAGTTGACCTCTGGAGGGGTAAACCACCTAGTTGTTAACACGATTGGCGAAGCCAATTGCCACAAAAGTTTTGCTTCTTTTTCAAAAGAAGATCAAAAAAAAATTTGCCTAGCGGACGATATGTACAACAACGGATAACTAGTTCTATCGTCATCTAGCTACATCCTCCTACCCGGTCAACGAGGAGTTTAAATAAACCTACTCGAGCGTCGTCTCGGGAGCAATCTCGTCGAGCTCTTCGCTCTCGCTATCCTCGTCGTCGCTGCGGACATCCTCCTTGGCGCCAGTGAACACGAAACGGAGGGCGATCTTGATGATGAGCACAAACCAGTAAAAGTTGACGAGCTGGAGCGCCAACAGCAGGGCAAAAGTGATGTACTGCGAGATCCAGCACTTGTACTGCTGGGTTTCCCAGTTGAGGTCGAAGGGACCAACAGTGACAAACTCGTTCGTGATGGACTTGAGAATGACAATGTTGAGATAGTGCCTGAGATAGGCCCACACGCACACAAACAGGAAGAAGAACGGCGCGACAATGGGGGAGTCGATGTAGTTGAGCGTCTTGGAAGTAGCCAAAAAGAAGTCGCTCACGTCCATCGTGATGTACACCGCGAGACCCATGCGGGTGAAGTGGAACCGGTACGACAGGAATATGAGCGCAACGGTAACAATGTGGTGGAACACGAGCTCCTTGAAGTCGCGACGACGCTTCTCGAGGTTGAGGGCGAGCACGAGACTCTGCTGGGCCCAGAAGGACGCCTGGAGCAGGTAGAACGCCTTGAACCAGGCGTCGTGGTCGCGGTGGGGGAAACCCTCGTAGAAACCAACCACGTTGAAGAACCACATTTCAGGGCACTTGTACTTCATGATGTACAGACCAAGCGGTCCCATGGTTCCGTAGTACAGCATCGAGTACGTCTGCTCCAAAAACCGGTTGATCTTGTGCTTGCTCTTGATGCCAAAGAAGGACGCCAGGGGCGTGAGAGCAACCTGCATGCAGAACTCGCGGACAAAAGTGAACACGACGACGTGGAACGCCAAAAACACAAAGTCGCGCTTTCCCTCGCCGTATCGCGTGGTGCCATCGGCGGCAGTGAACTTGTACGACAGCTCGATCGCCATCTTGAGCCAGCTGTCGTCGTGATACTGCGCGCTAACAAAGTACCACGAGTAACTCACCACCAAAATCAGCAGGGGGACGAGCCACGTGTTCTTGGCTGCAATCCTCAGCAGGGAATTGCTCGGCGGCTGCGCACGCTTCTTCTTCGCCTTGACAGGCTTTGGTTTCGTTTCCTCGGCTACAGGCGAGGGGGAAATCGACGAACGCGACACCCTACGCAGGTGACGCGTGTTCTCGACCCGGGCAGACGTGATCGACGATCCCTGGGTGTCGCCAAAATCCATATTGCCCATACTGGAGCCGCGTCGTCTGGCCATGGTTGGAGGAAGGTTGACAAAATATGACGCGTTGGGAATACAAGAGACTAAAAGCTGGGGACAGGTCGAGCTCTCTCTCTCGGTTAAGGAGGTTTGGGACCCTGTGTCAGCCGATGATGAGGCGCAGACAGGAACTGAACTGGGGTATGTACTGTACTGTACCGTACAGTACTGTAAGCCCACAAAGCAGTATTAAGCTACAAGCTACCAGCTGGGACTTGACTACAGTACAACCTCCAATCTCCTTCAACGATGGGGCTGTTTGGCGACAAGATATCACCCGTGGAAAAGGCCGTCATTGACGCCACCGACGAGTCCAAAATCAGGGAAGACTGGTCGCAGATCATCACCGTCTGCAACCTTGTCAATGAGAGCCCTGAGGACGGAACCAAGTCGGCAGTGGCAGCGATCAGGAAACGACTCGCAACTCGCAATTCGAACATCCAGCTCTACTCGTTGACGCTTTTGAACGCTCTGGCGCAGAATTGCGGCACAATGGCTGCGCGAGAGATCGCCAGCACCGCCACAACCCAGGCATTGCTCAGTCTCGGAACGTCGTCGAGTACGCATCGCAAGGTCCTGCTGCGACTTCTCGAGATTTCGGAGCAGCTGGCGGATCAATTCGAGCAGGATCCGTCGCTACGCCAGATCCGAGTAACCTACGACAAGATCCGCAAGGCCCACCCGAATCTCGCGAGATCGGAGGATACGCCACAACCGCATCGGAGTACGCGGAAGTCGAGTCCGCCGGCGTCAAATCTTCCGACGCCACGCAACGAGGAACAGGAAGACGAGGACCTCAAACGGGCCCTGGAACTTTCGCTTCAGGAGGCGAGACTCAATGAGCAACGGCAGGCCCCACCACCCCAGCCACAACCACAAAAGCAGACTGTCAAGGCTCTTTATGACTTTAGTGCTACGGAAGAGGGTGAGTTGTCGTTCAAAGTGGGCGATATCATCACTGTGATCGAGAGTGTCTACAAGGACTGGTGGCGAGGCGAGCTCAATGGGTCCACTGGCATCTTCCCCGTGAACTACGTCGAACAACAACAACAACAACACCAGCCACAACAACAACAGCAGCAACAACCAGAAATTGAAACGAAGGCAGTTGAACAGAACTACAACGACGAGGCCTACATCTTTGCCCAGGCCCCAACGGTCGAGAAGTTGCTGTCGATATTCGCAACTGCAAGCCAACACCCTGGATACGGCATTTTGAGCAACCAGGACGTCCAGCGGCTGTACAATGAGGTTTCCGCCATCCGGCCCCGTCTCATCCAGCTTATAGAGGAGTACACGCGGAAAAAGCAGGACCTCATGGAGCTCAACACG
Source organism: Wickerhamiella dianesei (assembly GCA_022577725.1). Taxonomy (NCBI): domain Eukaryota; kingdom Fungi; phylum Ascomycota; class Dipodascomycetes; order Dipodascales; family Trichomonascaceae; genus Wickerhamiella; species Wickerhamiella dianesei. Next base: position 82,843 of record JAKIRV010000009.1, on the reverse strand, counting down.
AAACTCACAGAGGCGCGTCATGCCTATGATAACTTGCTCCAGCTGCAGACGACGCAGCCCCGACAACCGCGACCACCACAGCCTCGAGCTCCGTCTATAGGCTCCACGGCGTCGTTGCCAAGCCAGTACTCGCAGTATACGAGTCAGAGCCAGTACCCGAGTCAGTCGAGTCAGAGTCAGTACCAACCCACTCAGCCCTCACAACCGGGTCAGAGTCAGAGCCAGTACCAAACTCAGCCAACTCAATACCAGCCTACTCAGACGAGCCAGTATCCACCGACTCAGACACGTCAGCCAACTCAGTCGAGTCAGTATCAGACGAGCCAGTTGCAGCCAACACAGTCGAGCCAGTATCAGCGTCCGGAGCCACAGACACAGCCACTAGCGAGTCCATACGTGAACACGCCAACCTACCCTGGAAGTTCTCAAGCACCGGTCCAGGCAGCCGCTCAAGCACCTGCTCAACCCGCTCAACCTGCTCAACCTGCTCAACCTACCCAACCAACGCAATACGAAGGTGAAGCCGATAGCTGGTACTATCGGCCAGCTACCAATGGCTTTGCCGATACTGCCTACGAGGCTGAAGCACCGCCATTGCCATACGCTGGGTCGTCAATGGCGCGACCAGCGCCTTCGCCACACCTCCCATACCCGGACTCGTACCCCGAAACGTATCCGGAGACCTACAACGGGTCATATCCAGAGTCATACCCAACTCCCCTCGAGTCTGGCACTGCTCCCGTGCAGCCCTCGTCACATTATCATTGAAACGCATAACTTAAACATAACTTGTCAACCTAACAAAAACAATGGAGCAACAGAACGATGAACGGTTGCACGACCTGGCAGGGAAACTTGCGTCGATCCGGCAGGTGACCGGCGACATTTACGCACATGCTTCCGAGCAGCACTTTATTGACAGCGCCACCGACTCGTTTGGGCAGGTGATGGGCAGCGTGAAGGGTTCTGCCACACGTCTGGCACGAGCGGCACAGGCTGGACATCCTGTGATTCGCACGTCGGCGCTGGCGCTGGTGGTTATTTTTGTGATTTACATTCTGGTGCACTTTTTCTGGTGATCTCGTCTTGTGGCAATTGGCTGACGCCAACACCACCAAATACAACCATTCTGCACTGCCCTTTAGACCTGCACTGAATGGAGTCAAACACTCACTGCATACGAATCAACCTTCCACACTTCAGCTCCTAATCGGTGACAGCCAATTGCGACGGGTTTGCTTCGTTTCAGTGGCACCCCTCATCTCCTAGATCAAGAGGATACTCACCAATTGGCGCCAGCCGACAACAGTTTTGCTTCTTTTTCAAAAGAAGATTCTCACCACCAGAAGCTGGACGTCTCTGAAGAAACTAGACATAGCATTGCATTTAATTTATTTTACCAACTAAGCACCGAGTTCGCGACCCAGCTTGAGCTGTGCGGCTGTCGTGGACCAGTCCATGCGTTCACGAGTGACCGGAAGAGCTCGTCTCAGCGCCTTGAACTCGGTTTCGTTCAGGGTCTGGAGAGACCGGTGGAGCTGCGTCTCGAACGTGTTCTCTGCGTCCCTGATTGCATCGATCACGTCGCCAGAAGCGTCGATACTAGTTCCAGACTTGAGACGCACATTGCCGTCCTCGAAAAAGTGCACGTCCACGGAAATGTCTCCCTTGATCGTGTCGTTATCCACGACGTACTGCGACGTCCACTGGCCATTGTGGAAATTCGCCGGACTGAGTCGCCGACCCACAATCACAACCGCAAGTCCGTCCTCGTAGTCAAACACTTCGGCCACCCTGCCCTCCTGCGGAGATAACGGGTAATGATCCTCAACATACTCGTCAAGAGCAACCTGGAGCTTTCTGCCAGCCTTTGACAGTGGCTCGGCCTCCTCGTCCAGAACCTTGGTTTTGCCGGTGGCATGGTCAATCTCAAACACCTGGTCCTCCGACCTGAACTTTGTCTCGCTCAGCTGGTTGTACTTGGACACCACTGCGAGGCGTTTGCCGACCGTCACTGGTCTGAGCTTCTCGACGTTCACTCGCGCAAGTTCGGTCTCGATCTCGCGAGTCACTGCATTCGAGTTGTTCGTGATCGTCTCAATGTCTTTCTTAACTGCTTCTGTCTCGCCTGGGGGCGCATCAGCGACAAACTTGGCGATATCCATCGTGGTGGTGAACTGCTGCGTAATACACCCTGGCGACCTTGATCTTGAGTGGAACGTTTTTGGTGGCTTCTTTTGAAAAAGAAGCAAAACTTTGGTTCCAATTGGCTTCGCCATTTGATTTCGCCATTTCTTTAAGTTCACCAATTCCACTAATTGGATCGATAGGGCGTTTTTGACATGCCCCCCAATCTACGGGATGTTTTGCTTCATTTTTAAGAGAGGGAACAAACAAATGGTGGCTTCTTTTTAAAAAAGGAAATAGAAAGATGGTGAAATGGTGGCTTCTTTTGAAAAAGAAGCAAAACTTTGGTTCCAATTGGCTTCGCCAATTGAGGTCGCTTATTGAGTCTGCCAGTTGATTTCGCCTGAGCTCAATTGAGTCAACCACTTGAATTCTCCATGGAGTCCGCCAATTAAGACTACCACCAAAACAACAACACTTGAGATTTCGCTCAATACAAACGTTTTGCTTCTTTTTCTAAAAGAAGCCACCAAAAAACGCGACTTATTCATTGTTGTTTTGACACAGTCAGCTGACTTGGATCCATGGACATCGTCGCGAACCAGCCTGTGGTGTTCGATAATGGCTCCGGCACCACCAAAGCCGGAATCGCTGGCGAGCAATCGCCAAAGGTAAAGTTCCCAGCATATGTGGGAAGAGCCAAACACGATCGCTCGATGATCGGGAGTCTCGAGGGGGACGCGTTTGTGGGCGACCGTGCCCAACAGCATCGTGGCCTTTTGAGACTCAAATACCCCATGGAACACGGCATTGTCGAGGATTGGACAGACATGGAACGCGTGTGGTCGCATGCGTATGGCGATCTCCACCTCCAATCCGAGGATCATCCTGTACTCATGACGGAACCTCCATTGAACCCACGAAAACATCGCGAGACTGCTGCCCAGATCCTGTTTGAGACGTTTAATGTGCCTGCCGCATACTTCAGTGTGCCTGCCGTTCTCGCATTGTACGCTGCAGGCAAAACCAGTGGTGTTGTACTCGACATTGGCGATGGTGTGAGCCATGTGGTACCAGTCTACCAGGGATTCTCGATCAAGTCGGCGACGATGCGCTCAGACACGGCTGGACGCGACGTCACAGAGTTCTTGCAGCTTCTGCTGCGAAAACAGGGCATAAAACTCACGACTTCTGCCGAACAGGATATTGTTAGACACATCAAGGAACAGCATTGTCGTCTCCTTCCGCAGGCGTTCCAAGGCAATTACCGTCCTCACAGCCACCTACGCCTCCAGCAAGAACCACAACTACAAGTTCAGTACAAACTGCCGGATGGCCAACGCGTTACACTTGGCGACGAGCTTCGACGAGCTCCTGAGATTCTGTTTGAGCCGGTAATTATTGGTTCCGAAGATTTGGGTTGCCACCAGCTACTGGCTGATAGCATTGCGCGATCTGATCGTGATCTTCGAAAGACCTTGTACGAAAACATAACCCTGAGTGGCGGATCGACCCTAACCAGAGGCATTGGCGATCGACTACTTAACGAACTCAAGGCGCTGGCGCCGGCTAATACCCTGCTCAAGATCTCTGCCCCACCCGATAGACAGTTCAGTGCGTGGATTGGCGGGTCAATTCTTGCCAGTCTGTCCACCTTCACCAAAATGTGGCTGTCTGCCGACGACTGGCAAGAACGTCCTGAACGCATTCATCATCTCCCTTGATTGGTACCTTCTTTTTTGGTGCCTTCTTTTGGAAAAGAAGCAAAACTGGGGTACCTTCTTTTGAAAAAGAAGCAAAACTTGGGTACCTTCTTTTAAAAAAGAAGCAAAACTTGGGTACCTTCTTTTGAAAAAGAAGCAAAACTGGAGTACCTTCTTTTAAAAAAGAAGCAAAACTGGGGTACCTTCTTTGAAAAAGAAGCAAAACTGGTACCTTCTTTAAAAAAGAAGCAAAACTGCGGACCATTTGAGACGCGTTTGACAGTGGTAGATGCAATTGATTAATTAAATAAGTGTTACTTCTTCATGATCATACAAATGTGCAACCTGGCGACGTTTGGGCGGCGGCAATGGTAGCGATTCGAGCACACTCTCAGTGAGAAGCTCGTTAAAGTAGGTCTGTGTCGTGCTGCCAAGTTCTTCGTCCGTGTCGCCAATGTCGATGGTTTCTAGCGTTTCTTGGGGTCGTTTCACGTGCGGTCGTTTTTCTTGGGGTCGTTTCTTTTGGTCTGGAAGCTTTAGAGGTTTGTCCCACGTCTGGCTGTCCTCAATTTCGCCTATTTGTCTCAGCGTGGTCATCGAACGCGTCTCGGAAGGCGACGCGTCGAGGGACGGTGGCGCGTCTTCCTCATCTGCACTTGTGTCTATGCCGTCAATAGTATCAAAGTCCAACGTGACTGGCTCGATGTCGTCTATTGGAGGCGGTTCTCTCGCCCGCAGTGGCGTGTACACAGGGCTACTCGATGGCACCTCCATGGACAAGCAGATCTTATGTCACCACCTCTCGAGTTTATGTCGCGAACGACTTTGCAAATTATTGTAAGGTGGTTTTCGAAGATTTAGTTTTTTGGTAGCAATTAAATGTTTGGTTCTTGGTGTGTCGCCTCGCGCAAGAACCACGCGACACACCACGACGCGTCGACATCACGTGCTCTCATAAACCTTATTGCAATTGGCAAACTGTTTCGTCTGCTCAACTTCTTTGTTGTTGTTGTTGTTATTGTTGTTGTAATAGCTGTTCAATTGCACCAATGAAATTCTTCTACTTGTTCTGAGCCCAATTCTAGGTGGTCGACACAATATGTCGTACACGCCTTGATCCAAACGTTATGACTTTAGCAATTTATTTTTTGGTGGTTGTCGTTGCATTCTTTTCATTGTAGAGTCCATCACACTGCTTCGACTAAAATGTCTCGTCGATCTGATCTAAGCTCTTCTGCAGTGTCGATCGTGATCGGCATGCAGCCACTGATAGTGAGTCACACCTTCAGGCCAGGGCCATCTTTTAAAAAAGAAGCAAAACTTTTGTGGCAATTGGCTTCGCCAATTGGGTTGAACCTTAGGTCGAGGTTGTCGAGTAGTTGCTAATATTCAAAGAGAATCAGCCCAGCTAACTCAATTGGCGTAGCCAATTGCCACCAAAGTTTTGCTTCTTTTTCAAAAGAAGCCACCAAAAAAGAAGCGACCAAAAGAAGCTGCCAAAAAGAAGCTGCCAAAAAGAAGCTGCCAAACCAAAAACAGAGATTAAGCGAAAGGTGATTAAATGTTCTAGGGATTTCATGCTATCGTGCCGGCCGGTGCCGGCGATTAAGGTATCGGAGGAGTTCAGCTACATCTCGAAGCCCTGGCCCTCGACGAAGTCGTCGTAGCCGCGGTCCTCGTCCTCCTCGTCCATGCGCATCATGTCCTCGTCGTCCTCGTAGCGTTCGCGGAGGTCGCCGGTGACGTGGGGCCCGCGGTGCTCGAACTTGTGCTTGATGCCGGAGTCGTAGACGCTCTGGCTGAGCTCGATCTCCTTCTCGTCGTAGAGATCGACGCTGTCGTCCTTGCCCATGTTTGGCGGCGGCGCGGAGCGGAGCGAGGTGCCGAGCTGGTTTGCGTTCGCGTTGTTCGTGTTGGCCTTGCGGAAGTTGTCGTCGTTGAGGAACGCGTCGTCGACGAAGGTGAAGCCCTTGAACTTCTCCTGGATGCCTGGCGACAGCGGCGTGGCGCCGACGTCGTTGCGCATGAACACGCTCGTGGACGCGTTGGTGAACTCGGGGTCGAAGTTGGAGGTGTCGTCGTCGCCCGCCACGTGCGGCTTGTACAGCGGCGGGATCTGCTTCTTGACCAGCATGTCCCAGTCGATGTCCTTGAAGAACGGGTGCGCCATGAGCTCGCGGGCGTCGTCCTTGGCGCCCAGGCGGTGCTTGGGGTTGCGGTTGAGCAGGCCCTTGACGAAGTCGCGTCCCTCGGGGCTCAGGGCGTCCTTGGGGAACCGCACCTTGCCGAAGGCGATGTTCTTGTACATCTGCTGGTTGTCCTCGGCGTAGAACGGGCTCCAGCCGCAGCACATTTCGAAAATGAGCACACCCAGCGACCAAAAGTCGACCATCTTCGTGTAGCCCTTGTCGTCGAGCAGCACCTCTGGCGCCAGGTACTCGGTGGTGCCGCAGAAGGTGTTGGTGGTGCCATTGTGCAGGTTCGCCTTCGACAGACCAAAGTCGCACAGGGCAATGTGGCCCTGGGCGTCGAGCAAAATGTTCTCCGGCTTGAGATCGCGGTACACAATGTCATTGTCGTGGAGGTGTTTCAGGGCCACAATGAGCTCCGCAATGTAGAACCGCGCCCGCTCCTCGGAGAAGCGGCCCTCGCGCTGCAGGTGCCAGAACAGCTCGCCGCCAGACATGTAGTCGGTTACCAAGTACAGGTCCTGGGCGGTTTGGAAGCTGAACTTGAGCCCCACCAAAAAGTGCGAACCAGCGCCGGACGTGCGCACGAGGATGTTGCGCTCGTCAATGGTGTGGGCTATCTCCTTCTTCTGCACAATGACGCGCTTCGACAGCACCTTCATTGCGTACACGCGCTGCGTGTCCTTCTTGCGCACCTGGTACACCTGGCCAAACGTGCCGCGGCCAATCAGGCGCAACACGTCAAAGTCCGCTGGCCCGTGGTGCTTGTGGGCGGTCTGCTCGAACATGACGGACACGTGGACCTCGCCCGACACGCGGTCGACGCCCTTGAGCCGCGGGTGCAGCGGGTACCAGCGCTCGATGACGCGCGAGGTGCTAAAGTCTGGGCGGATCTTGGCCCACCCGAGGAAGCGCTCGCTGTCGCCGGCGTCGAAAATGGCCACCTCGACCTCGTTGTCGAAGCTCGTGAGGTCGAAAATCGCCTCCTCCTCCCACTGCGGGTTCGCCGCGTCGCCGCCGGTCTGGCTCTTGAGCTGCTTCGTCTGCGGGCCTGCCTGCGGGCCTGCCTTGCTCGGAATCGCGATTCCGGACCCGCCGTGCGCGTCGAGCGAGCTCGTGTGCATGCTCCGGCTGATGTACTCGCTGGTGGAGCACGAGCACACCACGTACGGGTTCGACCGCACCGACGCGGTTGCGAGGTTCCGCGCCGCAATGATGCGCACCCGCAGCTTGCCCTTGATCTGCTCGTCGGTCGGCGGCATCACAATCGCGCCGCCCTGCCGCGGAGCCGCCCGCGGGGCCGCTGCCGGCGGCGCGGGCGACGGCGACTTCGACGGCAGGGCGTCGCTCATTGCGTCGCTCATTGCGACGTCGCCGTCGTCGCGGCGCGCCTGCGGGCTGTCGCTGCGCACCGGATCAATGTGGGCCGTGGTCACGGCGGTCGTGGCCTGCGCAAACGCTCCCGTCGTGGGGGTTATCATCGCGTCCTTGCCCTTTGCGGCGGAGGCGTGGCCGCTGCTGCTGCTGGCGCCGCCAAAGCCCCAGAACGACGGAGCCATCTCTCAGAATTGTTGCCCACTGGATCCTCAGTGGCGGGCTTGGGTTTTGGTTTTGGGTCGTGGGGGGTGGTGGTGGTGGTTTGGTGGTGGTGGGGAAAAACGGAGAGGAGACGAGGAACGACTTGGGTTGTGCCAATATTAAATGGATGGATCGATAAATCACCTGCCTTCACCTGCCCTGGCACGTCAGCCAGGGTCCTTGGCAGTCGTAAGCTGGGACCCTGACCTGCTCCCTCCCTCAACAGACTATCTGCTATCTGGGCAAGGGCCTCGTCGCTACCAGGGTTCATCCTTATTAAGTGCAGACACATGTCCGAGGAGTGCCGAGATAAGATCTCATGGCCTATCGTTATCGTGGTAAGCATTCACCTCCGATGGTCTTTTTAGGTGACTTCTTTTGAGGTGGCTTCTTTTTAGGTGGCTACTTTTTAGGTGGCTTCTTTTGAAAAAGAAGCAAAACTTCTTGAGTTTGTTTAGAGAAAGCGAAGCTATGGTGCGTTCTTTTTTGTGGTGGCTTCTTTTAAAAAAGAAGCAAAACTTCTTGGGTACTTCTTTTGAAAAAGAAGCAAAACTTTTGTGGCAATTGAGCTTGCTCAATTGATGAAGAGGCTAGAGTTAGAGAGTATCTCTTCCGTCTGGCTGTGGGCCTTGTCTCAGTGAACTCAATTGGCGCTAGCCAATTGCTACCAAAGTTTTGCTTCTTTTTCAAAAGAAGAACCAAATTAACCATTCTCTCGAAAGCTTTCACCCGCCTAGTCGCATAGCATCGAGAATTGCAACTAGCTGCTGAGAGTTAGAGACCGTTCCTTTCGTCTGGCATCGGGGCTCTGAGTCGCTGAACTCAATTGGCGCAAGCCAATTGGTACAAAAGTTTTGCTTCTTTTTCAAAAGAAGAACCAAATTAATCATTCTTTCAAACATAATTGTTATCATCTACATAACGTAGAGAACTACAACTAATCTAAGGAGTGCTCCTTTCGTATGGCGCTGGCACCGACGAAATTCAATTGGTGAGCCAATTGAAACAAATGTCTTGCTTCTCTTCCAAAGGGATAACCAAAAAATTTGGGCCTCCCTGCTTATTGCCTTCGGTCGATATCGTCGCGATTAATGCGATGGCTTACGAACCTGTTTTCGCTCTACCAATTTGGTGATCGACAATTCAGGCGGGTTGATAGTCAACTACTTGCAAGCTGCAATTGCTATTGTTTTTAAATGTTTTGTTGTATCCATTAGTGCATAGCATCGAGAGCTGGTGTATGTAGCTAAGCGCTTCGAATGTGCCATCACTAAGTCGTCTTAAGAATCCCTCCTCTGAATCACGGCTCAATTGGCGAAGCCAATTGGAACAAAAGTTTTGGTTCTTTTTCAAAAGAACAACCAACACTTCAAGTCCAATATTTCCACATCTCGACACCTTAAATCGTTCATGATCCTCGCATATTGCCACCACTGGTGACGTCAAAACTTCCTCCACTAAAACCGCAACTCAATTGGCGGAGCCAATTGGAACAAAAGTTTTGGTTCTTTTTCAAAAGAACAACCAACACTCAAGTTTAACATTTCCACATCTCGACACCTTAAATAGTTTATGGTGCTTCGCATATTGCCACCACTGGTGACGTCAAACTTCCTCCACTAAAACCGCAACTCAATTGGCGAAGCCAATTGGAACCAAAGTTTTGGTTCTTTTTCAAAAGAACAACCTTGGCCCCTCCTCCAGTCATATTTCTTCCCTTGCGAGCCTTCCGTAGAACTAGGTTATGCATCACGTGATAACGTGTCGTCCGACCATCACCTATGCATGGTTAGCATCGCGGTTCTGGCCACCGTCTGCGCCGTTGTGCGCGCGGTATCGCCTCTCAATCAGCCGCTATTTACTGATGCTCGTCTTATGGGTCTGCAAAATCGCACCCACGACTTGTTTCTCCACGCCTGGAACGCGTACGTCGATAATGCTCTTCCTGCAGACGAACTGCGGCCACTCTCGTGCTCTCCGGTAGGTCCAGATGCTGATCTACTTCACTTTGGTCGTAACGACGTCATGGGGAACTTTTCGTTAACTGTACTCGATGCCCTCGATACGCTTCCCATCATGGGCGAACAAGAACTCTTTGAAGAATACGTCGAGTTTGTGCGCACAAATGTGTCCTTCGACCAGCCAAGCATTGTCCAGGTATTCGAGGTTAATATCCGTGTGGTCGGAGGCTTGTTGAGCGCCCATCTCTATGCAGCCGTTCCAGAACTTGGACATGCCATTCCAAACTACGATGGACACCTCCTTGCAAAGGCCTATGACATGGCCCAGAGACTGCTTCCGGCGTTTAGTACCAACAAGGGTATTCCGCACCCAAGAGTGCATCTCCAGAAGGGCGTGGTCAAGATCAATGGCAAGAAATACACCGAGACCACTGCTGCGGCCACAGGTAGTCTCCTCCTCGAGTTTGCTTTGCTGTCCAGGCTTACAGGCGACGAAGTTTTTGAGCATGTGGCGCGGAAATCAGCAATTGCAACGTGGAATGTGAGGTCTTCTCTTGATCTGCTCGGAATGGCCCTCGATGCCGAAACAGCCCAGTGGACACAGCCGTTCACGACGGTTGGCGCGTCTGTCGACTCCTTCTACGAGTATCTTTTAAAGTACGGACTGCTATTTAATGAGCGACAGTTTTTGGACATGTGGAGAGCCGCCTATCGCGCAGTGCTAGCCCACACAAAGGATGCATTCTACAAAGTCGTCCACATGGAGAATGGTGCCCTGATCTCAACGTGGATCGACGCGTTATCTGCATTCTGGCCTGGTCTCCAAGTATTGTGGGGCCATGTCGACAGCGCCATAACCACCTCTGTCCACTACTTCAAGTTGTGGAACAACTACGGAGGCATCCCCGAACGATGGACTGCTTTAGGTGCTGATCGGGGCGAAATCATCCTCGAGTGGTACCTTCTGCGTCCGGAGTACATTGAGTCTATTTATTACCTCTACCAAGCAACGAGGGACCCGCTCTATCTTCAAATAGGCGAAGGAATCCTAGACGATTTCGAAACAATCAACAAGGTGCCTTGCGGAGTCGCCGCTATCCAGGACATTCGTACTGGTGAGCTGAGCGACCGCATGGATTCGTATTTTCTGTCTGAAACAGTAAAGTATCTGTACCTACTGTTCTCACCAGATCACCCTTTGAATAAAGAAACACGAAACATGGTGTTTTCTACTGAAGCGCATCCCATGTGGAGCACCCCTAGCATTCTTGCCCAAGCTCATGCCAAAAACTTTGACCACCTAATTGCATCTGTGCCGCCCCACAAACCGGCTCAAAAGGTCCGAAAACGGGCATTAAAAGAACTAAGAGCCAAACTGTTCAACCTGCAAATTCCCACCGTTTGGCCAGAGATGTGCCAGCGCCCTTTTACATTGACGAACATGTCCGTCATCGCATCGTCACGACAATTCTACCATATGGACTGGTACGCCGAGATTGAACCTCCATCATGGCTCGAGCGTAAAGCAGACATTGAGTTCCACAACGGATTTTACGACATGTATGTCGATCCACAAGCCACCTGCTCTGATCCTGAGGTTCGTCGCCGCAAACGTCCCTAAATGCTAGGTGTCTAGACCCTCTTTAAAAAACTTTTGTTGCAACTGGTTCCGCCAATTGAGAATTTAAGTCATAGTTACCGTCTTTAACTCATCAAATGGCGATAGCCAACTCCAACGGTTTTGCTTCTTTTTCAACAGAAGCCACCCAAACCCAATTGAGCATTTAAGTTCTTGTTACCGTCCTTGACTCACCAATTGGCGTTAGCCAATTGCAACGGTTTTGCTTCTTTTTCAAAAGAAGCCACCAAAAAACCCAACGCGTTAATCATTACAAGAGAAGTCGTTATATACATTCAATCATCTACTGACAGGCGTTTGCCCGGTACTCCCTTGGTGTTCGGAGTACCTGGACTGCCATCACTTGCGATAGTGTCTCCCATTGTCGTTGCAATGCCCGCAGGATGGGGGGTGTGCTCTTCTGGTAGATCGCCTGCAACCGCCTCAATGTACTCAACGTCGAGTTGGTAGGGTCCATCCTGGCCATCCACGAGTCCAATTCCAATGCTTCGTACATGTTCGGTGTCAATTGGCTGCTGCTGCTGGATAACTCCGCCGTTTGTCAAGATAAAATTCGCAAACGGGACTTTGACCGTCTCCCACTGACCAGGCGTCTTGAGGAAGAGTCGGTGTTGGTACAAATCTGTCGGATACGGCGTGTCTGCCTGAATGTTCACGAAATACTTGCGGTGGTCACCTCGGACTCGCAACGCGATCTGGTTGAATGTCGACAAATCGTAAAACTCGGATCCTCCGAACCCAAACAGAGTGGGCACGAGGTCCTTCGTACGGAACATTGAATAGCCAAGACGAACAACGTCAGGCTGGTCCGCAGGAAGATCGAGGCTGATATCCCCGTGGAATCTGCCGAATGTCAACTTGCCCTCCTTGACTTCATCGAGGTGCACAGTACTAAAACCGCCCAAATCCTCGTCGCAACGGGTGAGCAATTTACCAAGACCCAGTTCGGGGTCCTTGAAATTGACCAGCATCTTCGTTCTTGCGAACGTCGGTGCCTGGAACAGTCGCTTCAACATTGTGGTGGTAGGTAGCTGACTACTTTCACCTTAGCAGAGAGCTGAGATGAACTTGGTGAAGTTCGGCTCAATTGAGCCGAAATCACCAGATTTTTTGTGGTTGGTTGCTACTTTGGAGCCAGTTATTGAAGCCATACAAATTTTGCCGTGGCGATGGCTGGACGGGTGACATAGACGTGTTGTGGTGGCTAGAACGGCGTACGAGTCTCTGGCGATCAAGCTGCGCATGATATGGCATTTTATTCGGCGCACTTAAATCAAACAAATCCTAAGAAGCAGCATAGTCCCTCATAATTACTCTGGCGCCTGCATGAATCTCTGGGATATGTCTCTTAAATGCACTACATATCAACGGCGTCCTGACCAGAAGACTGCCCATCCAAAATGGACGAAGAAAAAAACCCTCGAGAGGTGGAGGAGGCGTACGAACCGCGATACACAGATAAACTCTGGGTAGGTATTGCGGTCATTGTCATTATCGGCTTTGTGGTATTGTCTGCCATAGACTTATCCGACTACAACAAGACGAAATGTTTCAAGCGGCTGTTTTCAAGCTCCACAAAGCTCCTGGCAGAGCCGACAGTGCTGTTGGTACTCTTGGCGGCGATAGTCGCAGCATTGGTCCTTTCCGCTCTGTATTACTCGTTAGCAACGGTCCTCACAAAGAAGTTCATTGTGGCCACAATGGTCCTTCAGGTGGTAGTTTCACTTGGCTCGGCCATCTTTTACCTAGTTCGAGATCGCTGGCTCACAGGAACGTTCAATTTGGTTTGGCTCATATTTAGCATCGCCATGTACTGGGCGCTCTACAACAACATTGACTGCGCAACCACGTACCTTCAGGCCGTGATGGAAGTGGCAGAGTCGTACCCCTCGATAATTCTCGTTTCTGTCCTCGCATCCATCTTCTGCGCAGCGTGGAGTGTGCTCATAGCCAGTGTGATGATGGCTGGGTTTGGCAAGGTCACAACATCTGAGTGTACTATTCACCACAAGTCCCGGCCGGAATCAGAGTTCTTCGGGTTGCTCGTGTACCTTTCTTTCACGAACGCGATGATGATTGAAATCGTCAAGTCAGTTATTCGAGCAACTACTTGCAGCGTATACGGCTACTGGTACTACCAGCCAGCGGGCTCACCTGCCTCAAAATCATACATGGGCACACTGGGCGGTTTGAGGCTCGCGCTAACATACTCATTCGGTTCACTGTGTTTTGCGAGTATCTGGGTTTCCGTGATTGGAGTGGGTTCCCAATTACTTGCAGGTTATTCTCAACTTCTCGTCACGGATCAGCGATACAGGACGCTGGACGTCTCCGTGGTGATAATTGTGTGGTTCTTCAGTCATTGCGTGACGGTAATAGATCAGTTGTGCAGTCATTTTTCGAACTATGTGTTGGTGAACATTGCCCTCTACAACACTTCTTACATTGAGGGTGCGCAGCGTGCATTCAACATGATCAGAAACGACGGGTGCCAAGCGCTAGTGAACGATTGCCTTGCTAGTGGAGCCCTAACGTTCGGAACCTGGTCTATTGGCACTCTGTGTGGACTCGTAAGTTATGTGTACATGTGGCAGTTTACGGACTACCCGTCGGAGGGAATCCACTTCATTTCAGCGTATGCGATGATTATCGGGTCACAGATCGCCGGAATATTTATCACCAGCATCTCAAGCGGTGTCCAGACACTATTTGTTGCATTATCGCATGACCCCGAAATGGTTCACGACACCCAGCCGGAGCTGGCGAAGAAGTTGGAAATCGTACGAAAAGAAAAGCTGAAGCGTTCGCTACAACGCAATCTATAATTTAGTTTAGGACTTTGCCGGAATTTCGTGTGAAACTGGATTCTTATCAAAGTGCACACTCTTGGACCGCGAACGCGATACGTCCTTTTGGACACTGAGATCTTTGAGAGCCTCAACGAGAGCAGCAGGCTCCTCGACCTTCTTCAGGACAGGTTTGGATTTTTCCTCGGCGAGAGCAGCAAGTTCGTCCTTGCATCGCGCACAGGCACAAACAAATCCCCAGTTGATACGCAGCTGGTATTGACGTTCCTCCACTCCTAGTTTCGGATCAACATACGACGTCGTTAATTCCTGACCGGCATTAATATCGGTCTTTGCCGTGACAGTTATGCCCTCAGCAGGGTTTTCGGAGAAGCTCACGGAAACATTGGGGTCGCAATTATGGTTCAAGTGCGATTGGATCAGGAACAGGCAACCGTGGATATTATTGATATTGACCATTCCAATGCCATTCATGTACTCTTCGTAGGACAAGACGTATAGCGGCTTTACTGCTCTTGCCAAAATCGCATGGCCACGCTTCCACATTGTCTCGAGCTGGTCGAGCTCAAGAGAAGCGGTGTTTACTGCCTTTTGGCGAGTTTCCTGGCGAACAGTGGCCATTGCCCTGATATCCTCGACGAAGTTGTCTGATGATTTCAGTAAATAAAGCAGTACACGTCCATAAAGATAGCCTGCTCTCCAGTGGTTGCTCATGCAGAATTGCTCATACTCCTTCCAGATATTCGTGGAGATTTTCGGTCGATGGGTCCGCTGGACTGCATGGAATGTGTCTGCATGCAGCAGATCCTCGCGTTTACATGCAGGGGAACACCAGTTTGCCGTGCAGTATGTACATGCAACTCCGGATCCTTGGACAAGATCGCCTTCTGGAGTCAAACGGAGACTCTTGGCACATAGCGCGCACTTACTTCCGCTGCGCATGAGACGGAGAAACTCAACTGAAGCGGCAAGAACCAGCGGACGTTCCTCCCAAAGCGTTTTTCCCTGCGCAACTGCCTGGGCAGTGTAGAGACCAATTCCCTTGTGTTTCGTATTCTGTACTCGAAGTGGCTGGGGCAGCTCCAGGTGCGGAGATATATGTGACTTTGTCTCCTTGACATATGTGTAGAGTGGCTGCGACGTCTGCTGCAGGTTTGCTCCCTTGAGGATTGACTTGAAGCGCTTTTCTGACAGCGCCCACGTGGGCTCCAGGCCCTTCACGAGAGCCAGTAATTTCGCATACGAGATTTTTTCCGTCTCAGGATCTTTTTCCCACAGTTTGCGGGCCGCTCGAATGACCTCGAGATCTCCCGGTGAGTACTGATCTGACATGTAGATGTTGCTAAAGATATGAGAGAGATTTTCCCCAGATTGACTGACCTTGTTCCTGCACGTCCAGCTTTGGGACCAATGCAGACCTATAAGCTTAAAGCCACCTACCTCCACTCACAGCTGGGACCAATGTACAGACGTCAAGCGCCCAGATATTCAAAAACGCATATCTACCACCATGGTGAGAGCGAGATTCGTGCTTCTCGGAATCGGCAGTGCTGGCGTTGCCGGAGCCGCCTACACACTGCAGAAGTTCAATCGAGGTGAGTTGACCTATGGGCCAGTGAGGACTCACAGTTGGGTGGCTGAACATCTGGCCACAACTCCTCAAATCAAGCGACTCGCGTCAGATCCGGCTTTTGTTCCTGTTCGTCCATTCGATCTATTTGACGAGCAATTGGGCGGCATATCAACTCCCAAAGTATTCAGGGACCGGCAAGATCCGCTTCACACTATCACATTTGTTCACTGTGGGCCAAGAGCCTGCGGATTCCCATTCCTAGTTCATGGCGGAGTTCTGGGAACAGTTATCTACAACGCCATTAGACACGCCAAAAACGTCGGAGCTGACGACGCACTAAAGGGAACAGTCAAGTTCACATACAAGTCCCCGACCGTCGTGGACCAGATTTTACAGGTCGAGACTTCAAGAGCACCAACTGGCATAAAAGCCGAAATCCGGACCCTTGATGGAAAGCTCCGAGTCATTGGCGAGTATAATTGATCTGTAGTTAATTTTCTAATTGAGGACTATTTATTCAGGGGTTTCAATAAAAAGTATTGATCGGTGGTTAGAGGAGGGTCACATGGGAAAGTGTGGCCGAATGTGGTACCATGACTCTACAGTCTGTGGAGTTCAATTGAGGAAGCTCGCCATCCGGCTGGCGTCTCCTTAGTAGGGGTATCTGAAATAATCGGTGTAAGAGTACCATTCTGGGTTCCGAAAGATCCTTTGGCGACGGCGCTCATCAGCTTCTTGCCAAGCAAGCCTATGTCTGAGGTATGCGTCAGTGAGATGGAGTTCACTTTGCTCGCGCTTATACCTCCAAAACCGAGATTCCCAATGAGGATCATCAATGTCAATGTCGAGCTCATCTTTCAATTTACGAAGATCGCTGCGGAGCCTTTCAAGTTCCGTCGTTTTGCTCGAGAGACGCGCATCGAGAGCTTCACTAAGGGCTTGAGCGGAATTTAACTGGTCTGAAAGCTCGCTTTTGCGGAGCCTATCCGACGCGATTTGAGCATTGAGCTCGGATTCGCGTAACTTCCACTTCATCTTCTCTTCTGCATCGCTCGCGGGAGTTCTGTTGCGGACACTTTCAGACGCAATTTTAGCTTCAAGCTTGGCCACATGTGCTTTAAACCACTCCAGGGTCGCTTCTATACCACTCGTGGCAGTTCTGTGGCGGACACTTTCAGACGCAAGTTCAGCTTCTAGCCGGGCCACCCGTGCGTTATAGTATTCCAGCAGTTCTTCTTCAACGCGCGCGGAAGTTGGCAACTCCGTCTCCAGCTCCTCTTCTTCAACGCGCGTAGAAGGTGGAAACTCCGTCTCCAGCTCCACTTCTTCAATGCGCGTGGAGGTTGGAAACTCCGTCTCCAGCCTATTAAACGGCCCAGACAGGAAATTAACCCGTCTCTGGCGAGGATAGGGCGGCATTCGGACACTACAGGAACTCGTTTGAGGAGTTAGTTCGAGGGTCTAGTTTGTGATTCTGGTTGGGAATATACCTAGACTTTTATGGTTGTGGCGGTCCGATTTGGGTCGGAGCGGTCCGGTTTGGTAACACGTGACTCAAACCCCACACGGGATATCCAAGTTGAAGAACTATTCCGAGAACCGCTCTAGCTGTTTGTGTGACCAATTCAGCACCCATAATTCACGGATTGGCAACTCTTCGCGGGTCCAAATACACCGCGATAAACAGAAGACGCTCTCTTAGGTGCTTGGTCTGGAAGCTAGCTAATAGCCCAAAGAACCCTCCATTTTCTTCGAGACCAGGCCCAGACATGTACAGAAATTTGTTTTTGTTCCGTGATTTCGATGTGGGTACCGGTCACTTTCCACCCCACGACCGCCTATAACTGAAGGCGCAATATACGCAAGTTCAGATACCAGTATTTCTTCAGAGACATCAAATGCACCATTGAACACCTTGCGAGACCAGCAGATCCACCAGTTTCAAGAAGGTTTCACTAGATTTGAGATCTTCCTCTACATCCTATAGAATTCAATTGGTGTTAGCCAATTGCCACAAAAGTTTTGCTCTTTCTTAAAAGAAGTCTCTCTTTAAAGCAAAGAGTGCTTTTTTTAGGATCACCAATCGAATGCTCTTTTTCACAGAAAAGAAGTTGCAGGTGAAAAGGTTCCAGGAAAATGTCGCCAGTCTGGCGACAAGCTAGAGAGGTGTAGATGTACTACTTTTATATTATGTACGATAAATAAACGTTCACCGTGGTGCAGAGTTGCGGGCGCACCATGCATCGGCAAACTCGTTAATGAGTCGGCCAATCGTATCGAAACGCTGAACGGCCAGCGTTTGGAACACGCGACCAGTGAACTCAAACTTTTCGTCTTCGCTGAGCGAGCCTTCTGGTAGCGAGTCTAACGATGCCTTGAGCCAGTCAAGTACCATCGCCGGACTCGCGCGACACACTGCCGAAATCGTGGATTCGGCAATGCTATTGAGCTCGGGGTCGTACCGATACAGGAACCATTTGATTAGTGCGTGCAGAAGCTGCTGGCCCTGGGAGTCGAACACGGCGACAATTTTTTCTTTGGTGGCAGACGCGGGGACCTCGAAACAGAACGTCCCAAGATCGATCACAAAGTAACTCGCTGCCTCGAGCACGCCATAGTCGTCATGCTCATTGTACACGTGGACGGCGAGGGCCATTGAGGACTCGAGCAGATTCGACTGGACAAACTCGTTCGTGTAGCCCACCAAAAGGGAATTAAGATGATTGAAGCCTTTGCGCAGGACTTCGAGATGCTCGCCTCCTCTCGTGATCTGGGATGCAGACGCAAACAGCACCTGGCTGATAGTCTCGCAGAATGTAAGGACACGTTCAAAGTAGCACCTGTCAGGCATGTCGTGTTCCACGGGATTAATTTCGCGTGCGACTACGGAACTCAGGTGGTAAAGAGAGCCGTAAATGGGGTACTGCTGCAGAACACTGGTCACCGCATTCAGGAAATGCGAGAAACCGTCCACGCCGCATCCAACAGCAAACGGCCTGCCCAAATTGAACATGACCTGCGTGTAATACTGGCCAACAGCATCTACAGTATCTTTGTTCGCCGCAAACGTCTCGAGAAGCTGCATTACTGCTGCATGGTGCTTCAGAATTGTGGTGGTCAGTGGATGCTCCTCCGTGACGGTTCCTTGTGTCTGGAGAGTGGCCACGAAACTTGCAAGTGCGTGTAACTCGTCTGCAGCCGCCTCAGCAAGCTCAGGTTGCGAAGTCGCCGCTCCAAGTCTCGCAATCGAGGGTCTAAACAACTCATCGAGATACGCAGGCATGGCGTTGGTCTGGACGTGTCGCAATACAGATCCAATGCCATCTGTGACTTTGGACAGTGACTCACGATCAATCCGGGGTTGATTGGGTGCAGGACGGACGGCCAATTGGTGGTAGAACGCAATCAGCTGGTCGAGGAACGGCCGAAGATAGATGGAACAGTCCTGGCAGAAATACAACAACGCATGTGCGCCTCCACGTTTTGTCTCTTCATATGGCGTCTCGATTGCTCTAACAATAAACTCGAGAGAAAACGGCACAAAATCGGGATGACCGGCTGTCCAGTCCGAGTAGCGGCCAATAAGCATGACAGCAGCGTGCTGAACCTGGTCTACATTCGAGGGCAAATGCTGGAGAAGACCAAAGATCTGCGGCATCACTGTGTTCGTGAGAGGGACCACCCTAGCCATGACTCTGATCGAGAACAGGACTGCCTCAGTGGCCCTCCATGTTGACGACGTCGGGTCCGGCTCATTGAGTAGTTCACGAAGTTTCGAGGCGCAGACACCAAGAGCAGCCTCGTCGCCCGCAACCACACAACAAGACTTGAGGACGTCGCCAATAATGTAGCGGAAATCGCGGAATTTCTCCTTTTCTTCGGGGCTCTCAAAGCTCTCCGGATGCTCCAAGTACTTCAAAAAGGCCCCAATTAGTTCCGTGAAGATCGGCTTGAACACCGACGGGGCCTGAGCGTACATGTGAGTATTTGTTGCGCCAACCAGAAGACGTACTCGCTCCAAAAACAAGAACGTGAACTCAATCACCTCGAGGTTTCCGTCCGGAACCATTATACACTGTGCAATCGCCTCGACGAGCGGCAAAAAAGTTGTGGGCTCACTGCACACAAGAACGTGCCAGTCCTCACCTGCTTGGCTGAGAATCCGCGTAATGTCACGATGGATATCGGGATCATCGGCGTACTTGGACGCAAACCGCTTTGGGAGCTCAAGGACGTGAGGATACAGCACCTTAATCGCGTCCTGGACCGATTGCTCGCGCACCTCGTCTGCCTCGTGGATCACAGCACAAATGCAGTCTGCTGCAGCCTCACGAGCACTGTCGTCGTCGAGCTGCTGGAACATGGCGTCCACAAACGGCGATTTGACGATTTGCTCGAGGGAGATTTCGGACAGCCACGGTTTTAGGGTCTCGAAGAACAACGCCCGGTTGTCGTCTACGTATTGGGCGCGGTTGAGCATGAAATTGAGGATCATCAGCGCATTGTCCGCTACCAATTCCTTGGCGCGTTCGAGTCTAATGGCCGGATCAACCAGCGAGGGCCTGCTCGAGTCGAATTCTTCGGGAAGAACCCTGAGGAACTCAAACAACAACGAGACCGTCGCCTGGTTGTCGAATTTGGAGATGAGTTCGTGAACCGGATGGTCCCATTCAGGTACCTGGACGGCAAACGCTGCGAGAGCTACGCACAACTGGACGCCAACGACATTCACTAGATCGAGATTCTGTTCAAGGAGCTGGAGCACTTGATCCTTGAGCTGAATGCGCATATCTCGCGGAACCTGGTGAAGATCGCGAGCAATTTTGTGTCTTAGCGTTTGCGCAGAAAAGATTTTGAGCGCACGATCACCCGGAGACGACAAAACGTCGTGAGATGTCTGCCACGCTTGTGGACTGCGCTGGAAGTCCTGGAGCCAGCGATTATATTTTTCGCGATTTGTGGCGTCATTTTGGAGTCCGTCGAGCGCTGCTCGAAGCTGCTCGACTGACATTTTTGGTGATGTCTTGGACTGAGTTCAAGCCCACACTCTGTCCTCCTGTCAACAAAGGTTGTTGTGCTTACCGCCCTATACGCTTATGATATGCGTTTAAGCACTAGGGTCACATATCTGCCATGGACGTGTCGGGCCAGTTTTAATTAAATACGGGGTTTAAATTGTGTCTTCTTTCTGGTTCTGAACCAAATTCTGTGGGGCGACTCGCTGGTGCAATATGGGGCTGGCCCATAGCATTGTTTTAGTGCTCTGAGATTTCGGTATATGTATTCAGATAGAGAGCTTCTTTTGAAAAAGAAGCAAAACTTTTGTAGCAATTAGCTACGCCAATTGGGTTTTTGTTTTAGATGAGTTAATTGAGCACTATTGTATAGATGAAGTGAAGCACCGAGTATTAGATGGTCGGTGCACCTGGTTAGGAGACTTCTTTTAAAAAAGAAGCAAGAATTTCGTGGCAATTAGTTTCGCCAATTCGGTTTCTATTCTCAGGAAAATAAACTATATGAATGAGTATCCAGAGCATGCTGCATAAGGATTGTTAGGACTGGTGCACTACCGCCTACGCTATGCCAGTCTAAAGCTCAAAATCACTGCCCATTTAAACCACATTTGCCACGGAAGTTTTGCTTCTTTTTTAAAAGAAGGTACAAAGAAGATACAAAAGTTTTGCTTCTTTTTCAAAAGAAGCCACCAAGGTGAAGAAAAGAAAGTCACCGACTCAGCCCAGTCAGACTACATAAAGGGACAGCGAGAAGTCGCGAAAAGACGCAAAAAAAATACGGAAATAAGGGAACCGGTTAATATATAATGGTCGACGTTAACGTTTAACAAAAAGACGCGAAGGTCCGGAACTTAATCCTGGGTTTTAATTATGCACATCGCTCTTGTGTCAAGGTTTACTCTTCCTCCTCCTCGCCGCCCTCGGTCTCCTTCTTGGCGTTACGGCGGGCAACACGGCCAGGACGGCCACCACCGAACGGAGACTTGGGGGCAAAGTCAATGTGCTTCTGGGAGTCGAGGCGCACAAGGAACGAGGGCACGTTCACCACCTGCTTGCCGACGGCGATGTGACGCTGGGTGATGAGCACACGAGCGTGGTGGATCGAGCGGGCGTGGCCGAGCTTGAACACCTGGGTCTGGAGACGGCGCTCGAGGAAGTCCTCGATGGAGAGGGCAAGCACGTAGTCGAGCTTCATGCGGTCCTCGGTGAGCACACCGGCGCGAACGAGACGGCGGATCAGGGCGTTACCCTCGAACAGGCGCTTGGGGTCCTTCTCGTCACGGGTGAGCAGCTCACGGGCGGCACGACGGATCTTGGAGAGCTGGAGGCCGATACGCCACAGCTCACGCTTGTTACGGAGACCGTACTCACCGCAGAGCTTGAGCTCGCTGTCGAGACGGGCAGACTCGTAAGGACGCTTGGGCGTCGTCGCAGTCTTTGAGGATGCTCTGGGAACCGACGGCATCTTGTGTGGATGGAGGAAGAAGGGGAGGTTGTGAAGAAGATGTTCACAAAGGCCCAATGGGTTTTTTCTGGGCAAGGGCTTGGCCTGCCATAGCTTTTTGGGAGGTGTGTGTGTCCCAAATTATTTCACTCTCCCGTTTGGCGCGGTAAACGCATATTACCTCTGCGTGGTTGTGTGGTGGTCGTGGAGGTTTTTGGGAGAGGTGATGCGTCAACCCAAAGCCCTAAGAACCCAGCTTGGCGCGGAGGCAGGGACATAGGGCTCAGGGTGGGTCTGATTACTACCAACTTGTTACTACTTGTTCACATGACCACCACCCAACCCACCACACACAAGCCCAAGCGACGAAAACTTGTGCGTTTGGACAGCCGTCTAACAACTGGCCCCGTCGCTGCGCTTAGCTTAGAGAAAACCTTCCCAGTCCATTTCTCACCACATACACACACCGAATCTGAAAAATGGGTAAATCCAGAGGTCTGAGATCCGGAACCCGGTACGCGTTCTCGCGCGACTTCAAGAAGCATGGCGTCATCCCCATGTCCGTGTATCTTAAGACCTACCGTGTCGGCGATATCGTGGACATCGTGGCCAACGGTGCCGCCAAGGGCCTCCCCTTCAAGTGGTACCACGGCAAGACCGGCATTGTGTTCAACGTGACCAAGTCTGCCGTTGGCGTCATTGTCCAGAAGCAGGTCGGCAACCGCTACATCGAGAAGCGTCTCGCTGTCCGCGTCGAGCACGTCCGTCACTCCAAGTGCCGTCTCGAGTTCATCCAGCGTGTCAAGGAGACCGCTGCCAAGAAGCACGAGGCTCGCGAGAAGGGCATCCGTCTTCAGCTCAAGCGTTTGCCTGCCCAGCCTCGTGAGGCCCACCAGATCAGCCTCAAGTCCCGCCCAGAGACTATCTACCCTGTGCCCTACGAGACTTTCATCTAAACTAGTAATTTTTATTCAGGTACCATACGGTATGCAATTAGCAGTTGGAATTCCGATAGAAAAAGCATCGAGAAAGTCGAAATATCCCCGAGATGCCTATACCTCTCTGTGTGCATTACACGACTCCAGTTTCGATGTTGTCACGAATCTCAAATTCCATACGGATTCACGAAACCCACCATGAATTTACAAGTATTTACAAAATTTCACATAGCTTGTCGCAATTTGCAATTTAAACTTTCGCCGAATTCCACCCAAAATTTCACCTCCATTCATCTAGCTTTGCTCTGCTTAATCACAACCGTCAATGGAGCCTCCAGTGGTTGAGAACCTGAGGAGCGACGAAACGACCTCGTCGCTTCCGGTGGTACCTGAGGTGCCACCAGTTAAACACTTCAAGGTCGAAAAGGCGCCTGTGAGCCCGTGGGTCCACTTCTTCGCCGGAGGCGTTGCAGGAATGGCTGGAGCCCTGTTCACTGCGCCGTTGGATGTAGTCAAAACGAGACTTCAATCGGATTTCCACGCGAGTCTGACGCCACAAGCTCAACCAGGAGTCAAAGCCAACATCATTCGTCGTGGAGCCCAGCACGTCGTTGGCACCTTTGACATAATTGGCAACGTTTACCGCCAGGAAGGCTTTAGGGCCCTGTTCCGAGGATTAGGCCCCAACTTGGCAGGTGTAGTACCTGCGAGATCAGTCAATTTTTTCACATATGGACTGGCAAAGGATTTCATTGCCGAAAAGCTCCATGATCCTACAAAACAGAAGCCCTATGTGCACCTGTTGGCAGGTGTAACGGCGGGAATCGTCACGTCTACAGTCACGAACCCTATTTGGTTGGTGAAAACACGTCTTCAACTTGACCGCAGTGGTGCAGAGTCCCACCAGCGTATGTACAGAAACTCGTGGGACTGTGTGACCAAAATCGTAAGGACAGAAGGCGTGAGAGCCCTCTACAAGGGTTTGTCTGCGTCGTATCTCGGTACTGCCGAATCGTCTCTTCAGTGGGTATTGTATGAACAGATGCGTGGGTCCATTGCCCGCAAAGAACTCCGTCGAAAAGAGCTTGGAATCCAGCAAACTTCTGTTGACAAGTTTTTGAACTGGTTCGCCACTTCTGGCGCAGCTGGTGCAGCCAAACTCATTGCCTCATTGCTCACATACCCCCATGAAGTGGTCAGAACTCGTTTAAGACAGGCCCCATCAACGGCAGACGGAAAACCCAAGTATACTGGACTGGTGCAATGTCTCCGACTGGTGATCAAGGAGGAAGGCTTTGCCTCGCTCTATGGTGGCTTAACCCCTCACCTGATCCGGACAGTCCCT
Source organism: Wickerhamiella dianesei (assembly GCA_022577725.1). NCBI lineage: Eukaryota > Fungi > Ascomycota > Dipodascomycetes > Dipodascales > Trichomonascaceae > Wickerhamiella > Wickerhamiella dianesei. The sequence continues at coordinate 58,524 of JAKIRV010000009.1, read as the reverse complement.
AATAGCATCATCATGTTCGGCATGTGGGATCTGATTGTGCGACTAGTGTCGTAATGTATATAGCATTGTATAGATAACTTATTATTTGTATCTTCTGAACTCTTTTTTTATTAGAGAAACAGCAAGCTCCTGTTACACTGTATGAATACCTTACTCTTTGTAGCTTCTTTTGAAAAAGAAGCTAAACTTTGGTGGCCATTTGGCTCCGCCATATGAGACTTTCTGACGAATGCAATGGCTGATGTTGACAATTCATGTTGACTGTTTCATAAGTAAACTCTATTTGTAGAAATTACAACAACATCTCCGTTGGCGGAGCCAATTGCTACAAAGGGTTTGCTTCTTTTTCGAAAGAAGGAAATTAAATATTAAACGGACCAGCCGCTATCTTCGTTTATGTGGACTGCGCATGTCCTTGGAATTGCGCCGTTTGCGACCCTCGACCGGCGGGGCTACAAGTGCGAGACGCGATACCTCAACATGCAACGGAAGCAGTTCCTCACTGACCACTGAACCAGAATCGTCAAAGTCATCAAAACTCCAGTCGCGGAAGGAACGGACGTCGTCATCCCTACCATAAATGCGTCGCAAAGATTCGACAGCAAGTGCTACTCGTGAGGAGCCTCCATCTTCTTCAGCCAGTATATGCGGATTCGAGGTTGCGAGATGCACCACATCCTCGAACTTGTCGGCCTTTGCAATACTTCCATAGACCACAGCTGCCTCAGTGACGAGTTTCGGAATTTGGCACATACTTGCGAGACCAAGGACTTGTTCGAGCTTGTTCGCAGCAACATCCGTTTGACCCTGCAAAATAAGGGAGTGGGCAAGTACAATGTTAGCCTCAACCACCAAAGGCAAGAATCGCGCTGATTCTGCCCTCAAAACGATATCAGTGGCTGTGGACTCTGCTTCCATCGCATTACTTCCACGCATCAACAATGCGCGACATGCTTGAATTTCGTAACTCAACTGGCGATACCCGTCGCGTTCGGAATCGGCATACTCTAAAGCCAGGGACCGAACAGACGCGTGTCTGCGTTGTTGCAGGAGAATATCGAGTTCCAGCGTGCGATAGTAAAACAACTGCGACATGTCGAGGTGGGGCATTGTCGGATCAACAGCCGAGCGGAGTATTTCCGATGCTGCAAGAGGCTGAAATGCCTTTAGTTTCTGGGCTGCCTGGAACAAAACTCGCCAGAGATTGAACTCGTGGTCATCCAGGAACTCGAGAGCTTTGTCGGTTTGGTCGAACCATGTTCCGAGAACTACAGCAATTTGCGATTTGGCTCTGGTGTTCTTCATCGACATTAACGCTGCAAGGTGCGCATTGGCAAGAAGTCCGCGTCCAAACCGAATCCACACCTCAATATGCACCAGATGGTAGGTGGCTGCATCAAACACAGGAGACTTCCCTGCGTCCATTGCTGCAAGTGCAGCTGCAGGATCGGCGCCGGGAACTAGGGCATTATGCACAGAAGCAACATGGACTGCAGCATCAGACTCTGGGTGGTCCTTGAGGAACTTGAGGATTTGGGGTATGGTCCCGATTGTCGTGGGGATCTGTACGTTGTTGTCGTTGTACATGCACAACAACAGACCAAGAATCTCTGCGAACGTTGCAGTGTCTTCTTGCTGAGCGTCTTCGGCAAAATCTGCACGGGACATTACAATTGCTTCCAGTGCTGCATCTGTGGCTCCACTAAAGAAGCCGTGTTTACTATGCAACTTCGCCATCTCCAACAATCCCTGGGCGTATCCCTGTTCTGACTTGTCTATTTTGCGATGGAGTTGATCCAATTGACCCGGTTTGGGTTGTTCTTCGTGGACAGGAGTAAACTCAAGCGCCTCGAGAGCCGATCCAAATAACTCCGCCATTCCCGTGGTGTCACGTGGAGGATCCACACCAACTTTCGCTGCTGCCCTACAAAACGCAGAGAACACACCCACGAGCTCGTCCATCTCGAGACGTTGGAAGCATCCTTCTACCTGCAAAAGCAGTTTCCCGAGTACGGTCTTTTTGCTGAATGGACGTACAATGTTGTACTTCTCTCTGAGGCTAGGTTGACCCACGTAGTACCCTGCCTGCATTCGCTGCGACAATGTGTTGACGCCCTTCTGGACTTGTGACCATTGATACTCAATTTCTCTTTTGGTGTCGTCGTCACAGAGACCTAAAAGTTCATCCAAAGATAAACAGTCAGGGTGAGAGAGTGCTTCGGCAAAGAACGTGGCAGCGTGTTTGCCATCCTTAAATATAAATCCATGGCTCCAAAGATGAACTACAAGCACAAATCCGATCCGTTCAGGACTCAGGAAGTCGACGTCCAGCTGGCCCATTCCATGAACCACTACAGTATCACAAAGGGTAAACAACTGGCAAGTACAGTCAGCCGTCGTTCTAGTTTGCCCTTACCTCCCCCGCCATTTCCACCACTAACAGTATCGCAGTGTACGATGCCCCGGCAGTTTGTGGCGATGCCTGACCGGCTCGACACTGACGGCCGGCACGCACACGAACACAGAACTAGTGTCGTGGAGAGCTACGGAGAGCCAGAGAACTTCTTGGAGATAGAAGTTAGGAACCCACGGACACACGGAACAAAGGGATCCATGTACACGGACTATGAGATTGTGTGCAGGACGAACATTCCCATATTCCGCATGACGAACTCGAGCGTCAGACGACGATACAGCGATTTCGACGCTTTCCGTACTCTTCTCGAACGAGAATGTCGAAGAGTAAACCTCGCACCCCTTCCTAGCAAACGGTGGAGAAACGTTTTCTCCGACGAAGTCATTGAGTCCCGTCGCGAGGGACTCGAAAAGTTCCTGCAGAGCGTTGCTGATCATCCATTGGTCCAGACTGGCGCTCCTCGAGTCCTGTCAGCCTTTATCCAGGACCAGAACTGGGACAAGGATCAGTGGTTATAGGTTCACCTTGTGGTAATTCGCATATTTTTTAGACACTTGAACAAGGCCGTAGCAATTGGTGAAGCTAACGTTGTTTTCTTTTGGAGCGATTGGGTGTTGAACGGTGTTGAGAAAGAAGGCTCTGTGGCGATTTGGTTGACCAGTTGAGCTAAGCCCCAATTCAATAAGTCTGTCTCAAGTTAGCCTCAATTGCTCGAATACAATCTTCTCGATTGGCGAGGACAGGTGCGACAAAAGTTCTGCGTCGTTTCTAAAAGATAACGCTACCCAAATACTGTCTACACAAACCTCTCAAAATTTTAGTCAAGTATCTCAATTAACTCGTCAGTTTCAGCAGCCTGTTCAGGAGTTGCTTCTGCCTCAGCCTGTCTCCGTTCATAGAATAATGGACAATCCAGAGAGACACACGAATCGCAATGTCGTCCACTACAAAGCTTGCACATACCCATAACATTCACGAGCCGTCGGTCACGAGCTTGTTGGCGTCGAAGCAATGTCAATGTGCTCTGACTCGGGTCACTAAGACAGGGACCGCATATCTTTGACGTGGTTGTAGGTCTCTCCAAACAAACAGCACATGCTTTGTTCGTGACATGACCATGAAGTGCTCGCCCACGTACAAGCCTTGCTCCTCGGGGCATTTTCGTGTACCATTCGCGTATATTAGCACCAATCATATTGAATAACCGTTCCAGAGGAGGAATAATCGTCTGTACTATGTAGTACTCGTAGTCCACCAACAAGTTCGGATTGTTCACCACAGCGTCTGGAGATACACACCTGTCGGCAATACGACTTCCAGGAGCTCCCGCTGTCACAACAAAAGGGACTCGCTCACGGTACTGAGGCAGCGCGCCCTCGTCTTTTGCTAACTTTTTGAGACTGACAATTGCACCCCCAGGCAATTTGGTGAGGGAATCGCTTCGATAGTGGCCCAGTTTTACTTCCTGGGCGAAACAAAAGTCCTGCACGGGCACACGATTAGCCAGTATTTTCCGGAACTGATTTTGCAGATACTGCTTAACTCGCGATAAATCGTGAGAACCCTCAAACAACAACTCCAACGCTCTTCGCTCCGTTTTCTGTACAATCGGAGTCCCGTCCCGTCTCACTGTCTCCGTACCTTTGGCATCAAAGAACGACGTCGTAGCTCCAGGTTCGAATGCGCGTCCAACATACCGCTTTTTGGTCTGGAGAATACACGGATCATACACCTTCTCAAGCTTGAGCAGTATTGGGCTCCGATTCGCACGCGTTATCATCTCGGCAATCTCTTTTCCGATGCGGAACGCCTGCTCACGCGTGACACTTGGAATCTGAACAAACAAGCTATCAGTATCCCCATACACGACCTTAGGGCTAGTTCCGGGCCATTTCCCGCACGATTCGATCATCTCAATTGACCTCGTCAAAATCTCTCGGCCAGTGAGAACAATCGAATCAGCCAGCTCTGCACACGGCATTCTCCCAGAAAAAGACGCCGAAGTGTAGCCATACGTGACATTGGCAATGAACTTCAGGGCGAGCTGCTGGTTGTTGAGGTTGCGTTGATAGCGGACATTATCTTTATTCAGTTTCCGGCTGTCATTGATCATGAATCGTGTTTCCAAAATTTCTGACAACATATGCGCCAGCAGACTCGACCGCACCTCTGGGACAACATATCCCATTCCGTTTGGGGCCACATAAATGTTGTCGGGACCTAACGCTTTAAGGACACCGGGAGGTATCTTGAGGTCGGCAAGTATGCCCAACTTGTTCTTACCGCGCCAAAGGTCTACACGACCAATGCACGTAGAGTAACACAGGTTATAGGCAATAACAATCGATGGATAGAGCGACCTGAAATCGAGAACACACACGGGGTCAGTGTAAAATGCCGAAAGTGGTTCCATCACCAGGGGAATATACTCCAATGCGTTTTGCTGGGCTACCTGGCGCTTGCTGGGAGATACAAATACAAAATTCTCCCTTCTGGCCAGTCTCGTCATGACGGACTCTACCATATATTGAGATCCACGCGTAAGGGCTGACCAGAAATCAACGCCAATAATGCGCGCCTGCGCGCAGTATCGACCGATAATCTCAAAATGGTTCAAAAGCCGGATATTGTATTCCGTGCGCGTCTCCCAGTATTCGGCAACAGTCAAAATGTCTGTACTTGAGTCCCACCACTTCGTGAGATCATCAAAACCAAAGTGGGGAGTACGTTCGTGGAGGGTGTGAAATACAACATGCTCCAGAGTGTACTGACGGAGCGTAACTTCTTTGCGTAATAGGTTCCACAAACTCAGCATATGCCGTCCGTATACAGGACCTTGTAATATCCCACGCGGAGTCGAGTCTTTGACCCTACCCAGCTCGTCGTACATTGACTTTTCGACCAGCCTGTCATATCGCGTATTGAGATAACCCCACGACCCATTGTTAGTTTCGTAGCCACACAAAGTGTCTGGGTCAAAATGTCGGACCATAGCTATGACCTGATCTAGCAGCTCGAGCTCAGTGTTGACTAGCACAACATCGTTGCCGCGGCTGGGAACTGGAGATGTCGATATTATCCCGTGGAGGGGCTTTTCATCAGCTGCAAATCGCCAAAATACTGCTGTTACTGCATCTTCCTTTGCCAATGGCACTTTTCCTGGCCGCGTTTGCACATGGATCTCAAGAGCCAAAATAGACAAATCCTCCACAACGTCTTCTCTTGCGCCTAAGGACGCAGCAAAAAATGTTCGAGATGCTGTTACGGTTTGCGATTGCGCAATCATCTTGTGGGACCATGCGACAACTTCTGATCTCGGTGGAGCCCTCGTTTTTAGTTCCACTTGTACCCTTTGAGGTGGCCGTGGCTGGTCATGAGTCACAAACACAGAAAGAGGATTGAACTGGATTCCATTGCTAAACCTAAACGGTTTTAGATCTGCAGGTCTATGGCTCTTGATGTGATACTCTTTTCCGGCAAACTGGAATGGGAACAGGGCCACGTCTTTTGGATCACTATAGTAGGGCTGGGAAGGAGCTGTAATGCCAAAAGCACTTCCAACCTCCGATCTTTTGGGTGCAATGTACTTGAGTGTGGCACCCTCCAAATCCAGCCTTTGGGTAATTTCGTTGAATGAGCTTTTCAAAATGGAAGAGGCCCTTTTAGCGGCCACGATCGAGTCTTCGCGGGTAAACTTCTTAGGCGAAGGCGGCAACAATCGTGGCTTTTTAGCTTCGGGCTCCTCTGGTGAGCTCTGGGTATCTGGCTGGGTTGCCTGAGAACGTGGTAGCTCTCTATGGCGTCGCTTCGGAAGACGAAACACCTGCGTAGGGGCCAATTGCTTTACAGGAGTGCTCAAGAGAGAACTCGCACGCACAGCAGCAAACACTGTTGGAAGTTGTTCGAGCTTTTCCTCTATTTGGTGCTCAAGAACATCCTCAGCGATTCGCTCATCAAGAAGTTTTCGGTTGCGCTCATGGCGTTCCCATATGTCGTTTGAACTGCGCGGTCCAGGGTCCTGAGCAGGTGTATACTGCGAGAAATTACTTTCTGCCCTTCTTCTAGCGTCAGTGGCCCAGACTTCACGTAGACTCGCGATCTTTACCCCCGATTGAGCCTGCTCAAATAGGGTGGTGTGCGATGTGCCTTCGGTGATAAGCCTTCGATTGAGGATATCCTCGACATTGATGTCAACTTCTTCTCCCGAATACACCGTACGAGTTTGCGGTGTTCGCGAAGAAAAAGACTCGAATTCGAGCCAATCGCAGCCATTGAGATTGTAATCGGCCATGAATGCAAGTAAGAACGGAATATGCGACTCGTGGGGCTGCAATGGCACACCCATGAGTCCTGTAAGAACCATTTCCGAGCACTTTAAAACATAAGACGGGTTCAGCAGCTCAATTTTCACGTAGCATTGCCACCGAGGTGCATACCCATAGAACGGGACGCCTTTCACCACTGAAACTCCATGTACAAAGCGCTTACTTGCAGAACTCACATCGCGATGATAAGCCTGACCCATTGCCAGGTCAATTGCATGTTGGAGCTTGTTGGCAAAGTCTAGTGGATCATTTGTTGCGTCAGGCACAGGAACATAAAAGTAGGGAAATGCGCCATGGATGTGAACTGTAAATTGTTTGTTTGTGTCAGACCGGCCATAAACACGTACAATGGGCACTCTGGCCCCGTTGCCGAGCTGCGATTGGCAGCTGTCGATGCAGTTTATGCGAACCCGTATCTTTGTTTGGTGGTGATGAACTGACTAACGCGTCGATCTGGCGATATTTTTGATAGCAATCTCGTGGTTCCAGTAGTTACTTGTTAAATTGACGAAACGTGGATGAAAATCAAGACAATTCCTTAGTTGAGTAGATTGCATCTCGACAATGTTGCGTAACTGCTCCACATAAGCACAAAACTAACAGCAAGCCCATTGGTGCCAGCCAATTGCTGCCAAAAATTTTGGTCCTTTTTTAAAAAGAGCAAACCTCTTTCCCCGAGAAACATCAAAACCACTTTTGTAGGGGTCAGTATCGCCACTCACCAGTATGTTCGTGGTGTGTATGCTAATTACTCACCATACGTCCCCAGGAAGTATGAACCACCACAGTGATTTTCGGCAATTTTCACGAATCTTACTAGCTAATATTAGATCAAATGTTATTGTACCAGTCCGAGAAGTAGATGATGGCAAATAGCAGGAAACACAAACCGCCACAGATAGTGATGGTCCGGGTCGACAGCTTCGTTGCCAGCAACTTACCTCCCGCAATGGCAATGGCAGTGCAGAAGGCGTGTCCCGCGAGTCCGCCAACAAGCACCTCGGCGTAATGGGAGCCAGCTCCCAAAGCGACGGTGGCAATCTGCGAGCGGTCGCCCCACTCAGCCAAGAAGGTCATGACGAAGATCTGGATCCAGGCGGGTGAGACTATGAGACCAAGAAGGTTCGAAAAGCCGGAGTGGCCCTTGCGGCCAGCGAGGAATCCCTTCTTTTCGGGTGCCACGCCTCCGAGTTCAGCCTTGTCCATGGCTGCGGTTGATTCCTGGAGTTCGAGTTCTTCTTCCACCTCGGCGAGTTCCTCCTCGAAACCGGCAGAGCCCTTGGCCATTGCAAGACCTTCCTTGACGAGCTTGATACCAAACACGAGGAACAGTCCAGATGCCAGCAGAGTGGTGACCTGTTTTGACAGAAGCGACGGAAGGACCATACCAAGGAAGATTGACAAGATCGTCATGATCGCCAGCGACGAGAACGAGGCGCTGAACACGAACCATGGCTTGTATCGCATGGACATGAGAGCAGCAATGAAGAACGTCTTGTCGCCAAGCTCGGACAACACAATCATCGCAGCAGTGGCCAGCATACGGCTGAGGCTGTGGCCCTCTGAGCCGGCAACGTAGTCGCCGAGCTTGTCCTGGGCGTCTTTGTCGGCTTTCTTGTCGTCGGTCTCCTTCGCCGAAGACTCGGTGTCCTTCGAGCCCTTGACTACGTCTTTAGAGGCCTTGGAGTCTTTAGAGTCTTTAAGGTCCTTTGAGTCCTTTGAATCCTTGGAAACCTTTGAGTCCTGAGAAACCTTCGAGTCCTTCGAGTCTTTAGAGCCAGAAGCGGCAGAGATCTTGGTAGGAGCAGCAGCGGCTGAAGATATGCGTGAGCCCCTGCTTTTCTCCTTCGGCTTCTCCTTCACGTCCTTGGCGTCTTTGTCCTTCGAGTCCTTCGAATCGGCCTCGGCCTTATCGGCAGACACACCCAGACGGGTCGGATCATAATCATCAAGAATCACCGATCCCTTGGCGCCCTCCTTCGCTCCTCTTGGCGCAGGCTGGTTCTCAGCAGATTCTTCGAGATGCTCGAGCGTCTCTTCCGAGTCGCTGGGGGCCTTCTTTGGCGCCGAAAACTTCGTGTCCTTGTTCGCCTTCTTCTTATCGCTGTCACCGTACACCTTATCCTGGGGGGACATTTTGTCCTGCGGCGACATCTTGTAAGCCTTGTCCTGGATGTTCATATCGGCTTCTGCGGACTCTCCGGACACGGCCATGTCGGAATTGGCGTGAACAACCGACGCAGGAACCGCCGGAGGCGCTGCAGCCGACGCGATGGCCGGTGCCACTGCAGCCACAGATGACGCCACGAGCTTAGCCTCTGGCGCATCCTTCGCCAGTACACTGGATTGGAGCGCAGACACGCCTGCTCCAAGCACTAGTACTGCTCGCAACTGCATGTCTGTGGATGATGGTATGAGGATATTTTTCAAGGCGTATACCCAAGCGCGTGTCACGCGTCGTGTGATTACGAAATGGTAATTTAGGCTAAGCCTGCGGGCGGCGTATCTATTTTTGTAGGAGTTTCCGACAAGCCATATTGTCGTGTTTTTTTTTTTTGGTGGCCTCTTTTGGAAAAGAAGCAGAACTTTTGTAGGAAATGGATGACGCCAGTTTTTTCGCGAGAAAGTCAGAGTATAAATAGAACTACGTGTTAAATGGCACAAGGGTTTTGTTTGGTGGCTTCTTTTGAAAAAGAAGCAAAACTTTTGTAGAAACTGGCTGGCGCTAGTTTAGTTCCCTGGAAGTTTTTGTAAAGAGTGGCTGATGCCAGTTTACTTCGCGGAACACTAGAGCACAAATAGAGTTAAATAGCGACAATTCAATTGACACTTCGAAAATGCCACAAAAGTTTTGCTTCTTTTTCAAAAGAAGACACATAAATTACCGATAACTCATTGGCTCTGCCAATTGCCACAGAAGTTTGCTTCATTTTCATAAGAACGCACTCAAATTACAGATAACTCAATTGGCTCCGCCAATTGCCACACAGGTTTTGCTTCTTTTTCAAAAGAAGGCACCTAGCTAATAGTACTAACTCAATTGGCTCCGCCGATTGACACAAAATGTTTCAAGAGAAGCCACCGGATACAAAATTGGTCCCGCCAATTGTCATTCTGTTGACCTCTCCATGAGAGCCTCCTCGAGGGCGCTCTGGGTAACGCTATTGTCTGATTCTCCGGAACTCGAGGAGACTCCACCTGCGTTTGATTGGTGCCATTCGCGAGGAACAAAGTCCTCGATGCTCTGGAAACTTTGCGAACTGGAAGCGTCGTCGCTCTCAATGGCCCGTGAAACGCTGAGGAGTCGACGTCCACTCGGATTCGCAGCGTCTCTCGTCGAATTGAGCGAGTGGCTCGCAGAGCTAGGAGTCCTGCTTTCTCGCCTCACGCGTTGAGACACCAATGGCTGCGTAAAATGCGGATGGGCAGCTGGAGATGCAGATGCGAATTGCGGCGTACTCCGGTCGCCAAAGTTTAGTGTCGAGGCCCTGACGTTGATCTGTGTCATTTGCTGTTTTAAGAGCTTCAGTTCCTTCTCATAGAGCCACGCAGCCTGCTGCAACACGTACAAAACCGGAACCTGGAATTGCGCCGCCAGTGCAGCCCAATCCACGTCGTTGGCAGACGTTCGTAACACTGCCCACAACTCTTTTTCGTTCTCCTGCGTCCATTCCACTGGCACAGGATCGTCTGCACCGTTTCGTGGTCGCGGAATGCGCACGTACACCACCGTACGCCCCATGTGGAGAGTTTGGAGACGTCGATTTGTGCGTTATCTAATATCGAGACCACCAGGATGCTCGCAGAGTCTTTACCTGCTGTGACGAGCATAGAGTTCCCGCTACGCGTCAATGACACCTCAAAAGCCGTTTCGATGGTTGGTGGACCCAAAGCGGTTGCGCACGCGACGGCAACTGCAGGCGAGCAGCTGCATCTGAGTCTGCGTCCAGACGACCCGTTTGACCACAAGATCGCGTCTGGGATCGTCGACATCCAGAACATTGTCATGGAAATTGAGCTGCCACGCGACGTATACGAAGCTGCAAACAAAAACGTGCGTGAAGCGTTGGCGGTGGCTGGCGACAGAGCACGAATACGACCCGCTTTCCTCGCGTCCTCAAACCACAGGTTCCGCGACATGTCGGACTTTCAGTACTTTACGGGAGAGTCCAAGTTCACAACCACCCTAAAACAATCGGTTCTGGCCGGAGATCTGGACGCCATGAAGGGCGTCTCGCTAAATACGGCGACGCAGCAGACTCTGTTGCCTCCGCCGCGATTTTCCCTGCAGACACAGCCGTTTTCATACGGATACAAGCAAACGCCGTCAGTGGTGATTGTGGACAACGGTAATGGAGCCCCGAAACTCGTGAGCAAAGCGCCACGACCACGTCTCATATCGTCGATCCTCATCTGGGGCGATCCTGTTCCTGCAGGTCCACCGGCAGAATTAGAGGCCACCCCGCGACCTCAGGTCAACAAGTGCATTGAGCTTATTACAGTACTGTTTAAAAAACGGCCGTCGTACACGCGAAGAGCTCTCGAGGCGTTACTACCCGTGGACATGCGACGATATCTCCGTTATGCCCTGCCGTACGTTGCGTATTTTTATAAGAGCGGACCGTGGAGAGGTGCATACATTGCCTATGGCATTGATGTCACAAAGGACAAGTCAATGGCGCCATACCAGGTGGAACATTTCCGTGTAAGCGATACGGAACCGACGGGAGACGATACGGACGACTCTCCAAGGGACTCTGCTGCGTTCACATTCAACGGGATTGTGATGCCTGCGTCGCCAATGCTGCAGCTGTGTGATATCAAAGAAAAGTTCCTAGCGTCGTATATTGCAAACTGCGCCCTTCGTGACGAGGTCGACGCGAGCGATGGGTGGTACACTTCGGAAAGCCTTGGAACGATCCAAAGAGTTTTGAGGGCAGAGTTGCTGGCAGCAAGCGAGAATAAAGGGTTTGATGAGAAGCTCGTACGCAGTTTGATTCAGGGGAGTCGCTAATATACTACAGTTTAGTCTACTTTTTCTGGTCGTACTTTCTCAAGAAAGGCGTCAACCTCCCGCTTGATCTGATTCAACAACACCTTTAGGTCAGCGATCGCTCTATCGTAGGAGAAGTTCCTATAAGCCACATGCTTCTCAATGGAGAAAGATTCTGGCAGATCTTCGTAATGACTTGGCCGATGAGAACAATGTTGCATCAATGACGCAAAGGCTTGAAACGTAGTAGCATTCGTGTCATTCCACATAATTGACGTGATCCTTGTTACCACTGGAAATGGTAGCGGAGCCAACATAGCATGGGTGGCCATCTTCATGACGATGAATGAATTCTCCACGGAAAAAGGCGTTGAAATCCTGACGATTACCAGGCCAGCATTGGACAATGTCGGAGTGTCGTCATTGAGTTCGAACGACTTGTTTGAGAGTAATGCACTCATTGCTTTAAACTCCTTCATACTGAGCCTCTTGCTTTCAGACTCCTTTCTCGTCCTCCGTTTCGTCTTCGCTTTGTTTTGCTTCCGGTTATGAAACCTTCTCTGTTTCTCTTGTGTATCTTGTCCTTGACCTTGCTGATCAGGTTGATCTTCTTTTTCGTCTCCTTTTTGATAATTGACTTGGTCCTGCTTTTGCTCTTCTTTTTCTTTTTCTTTATCCTTTTCTTTTTGTTTCTCTTCATTTTGATTTTCTTTTCGCCCTTGTTCTTCAACTTGATGTCGGTGATGATTTTGTCTTTGATCCTTATCCTGACCTCGATCTTGGTTATGATCTTGACATTCACTCTCTTGTGGTCTTTGAACTTTGTCGTTCTTAAGTTTCATATTTTGGTCTTGCTTTTGTTCATGATCTTCTCCCAGTGCTTGATGTCGGTTTTCAGTTTCCACTCTGCATAAATCATCTTTCTGCTGTTGGCAGCGATCTTCGTTGAGAGATTGATTAGACTGCTGTTGGCTATCTTTCGAGCCTCGATACCGATATTGATCTGTCTCAGAATGCTGATCATGATCATGGTCATATTGATGCGAATCGTCTTTCTTAGAAGGTTCATTTGACTGTTGTCGACCATGACCATCATTCTGCTCTCGATGCTGATGCCGGACCACCTTCAGCTGCTGACCACGACCGTCATTCTGGGGCCCTTGTCCACCTAGATCGTGTTGTTTGTCTTGTCGTTGGCGTTTTTGCCCAGCCGTCCCCTCTTCGACGAACGACTCCATCTCACTCTCTTCTTGCTTGACAAAAACCTCTCGCATTTTTGGTGGCCTGTAGCCTACGTCCACCATCTCTTCATCTTCCGCTTCAGCATGAGGGCGCTTGTTAGGATTAATTCCCACTTCTGGTTCAACATCAACCCTTATATACTCGAGCTCGAGTATCAGAGGACGATATGGTCTTGGTCCTGAGGTTCTGGCAGCCCTACTCAAATAATTGAATGGGTAAAATGCGTCTCGTGGAATCCTGCATGCAACCTGTGATAGACGGTCATTGAGAAAGCGACGCTTCAGCGGCAGCTTAGTATTCATACGCAGAATCGTGACGCCTTTTGGAATATCCTTATGACTGCCTTTGATGATTGGCGAAGTGTATTCAATTTCAAAGTCTTTGGGTAATCGCTTCATAGGAAACTCTTATCGACTTTAGAGTACTCATGGTCACTTATAACTCTTGATAAGATTTCGAGCCGTAGATTTGTAATAACCCCGTGCGCCCAGGGCTAAAGCAGGAACAGAAAACTTAACAAGTGAAGAGAGATCTAAATCGTCGGCACGGTACCGCAGAAAATTAAGTGGAAACGATTGAGTACCTCATTTTTCCTCCTCTTGGAGAATTACGAGGAATAAACTTGTACACCGTGATCACAAAAGCCCACAATATGTCTGTATACCCTTACCCTAAACGTTTCCTGAAAAGGGAATCAAGGGTAGAACATACATGGCACACATAACGGCGAGCTGCTAGTTCAGTTCATTAGAGCCACACTCTTGTCCAAACATAACAACGCAGCCACGATAAGAATGGAACGAAAAAAGCGATCAGACTTTGCTCTTGCGGGCGTGTTATACGCAAAAAGTAAACTTGACGTATTCCGGCCCATCATAACAAAGGTGGACACTGTATCTCAGTAATAACTTTTCTGCGATTCCAGCATGGCATGAGTAACTATATTATTTATGTTGAGCTAAGTGATTCCCGCTAGGTTTGGGTACAGATTTAGTGCGGTATTGGACTTACACCTCTTCCGTTTTCAGTCGTGAACAGCAGGGTTCGAAAAAGGTCGCACAAGTGATGCTGAAAAAAGGTTCAAATCTAAAGACAAAAAGGTTTTAGAAAATTTATGTGCACAAGACTCACGACTGTGCTATGGACAAGCCAAGAATTTGGAACAACCACACCCCTGAGAATGCCAGGCAAGTCCACAATTGGTGCTGAAGGCGTGTTGACGCAATATAGACCACACTAAGTTTTGTCTTGAGTGGTTCAGACCAGTCTCGTGGTGCGACCGCTGAAGAACCTATACCGCTCTGCGACAAATATTCAGGGGCCACGCTGAGTTGCAGAGATTGAGCAAGAGCGGTAGTAGGGAAAGATTGCGGACAGGTTGACCCCATTGGAAAAGTGGGTCTTGTAGCCATCCTCAGGCGCCAGGAAAGCTGTTGGATATTAAACGTCCTGATAGGTGATTGGAATTGTGGATTCCGCCGCCAGGCAGCGAACAGAGACAAGAAAGGAATGAAAGCGAATTCAGCCATATCTATCAAAATCCGAAAATGTAAAAGTAAGTTTGACGAAAACGCTGCGTTCCCAACTCCTTAAATATTATCGCGGACCGCTTAAGGAGTGGTTCGCGAGCTGATATAAGCACAGTGTTAGCAAAAGTGCAGATGGTCCAATGTCAGTGAACAACAAACAAATCTGTCATTCTATATGGAAAGCTCTACTTCATGCGCACGAGCACGACTTTGGAAATTTGCCGAAGTTAGAAGAATTACTACAGTAGTAAACGAGTCAGATCGTTAGAGCCTCCGTACCTCGGAGCCCAGTAGACCACTTCGTTCAGATTATCAATTGCTTAGACGAGGTGAGGACCGCTCTAGTCTACAACCGCCACGCGTTTTTCTGTGACATATCTAAACACATCAATACGGTACCCCACACTTAAATCGTCGTTGAGCCCTTCCAGCTCACCGCCGTAAGAACAAGGGCAAGGGTTACGAAGCAAAAATAAAATACATGGGCTAAAATGTTCATAAGACGGCACGTATAGCTATGTTCAGTCGCGCCTCACGCCTCACTCGTCGTCCGCATCGACGTACTCGAGTTTGCGGATCTCGAACAGCCGGTTGCGCGCCTGGTTCAGCTGCTGCTCGAGCTTGAGCACCTCGACCTGCTGCTCCATCGACACGGTGCGGAACTCGACAGAGTTGAGGCTGCCGTAGTTGACCTTTTCTGCCGCTGCTGGCTGGTTCCGGGCCAGAATCTCCTCCACCTTCGACACCAACGCGCGGCTCGCCGTGGTGACGGCCTTTCCGGACGTGTCGAGCTGGTCCTGCGTCTTGGACATGTAGCCGGCCTTGGCGCGAGAAGCAGCCACAAGCTGTGCCGTTGAGGACGCAACCTCACGCGACGCCACAATCAGCTCCTCTGGCGAGCCCTTTCCAGTGAGGGTATTGTCGGCCGTATCGATGAGCACCTCTGTCGAGCCGGCAACCATGCGTGCGGCGGAAATAAGACCCTCTGTCCACCGGTGGTTCTTTTTGTAGTACGATTCGGCGCTCTCGCCTTGTCTTCCGCGGGCCACAATGTCCTTTTGGCACTCGGCTGCGGACCGGATCAGGCCCGCAATTGCCGATGTCAGTGCCACGGCCGCAGACAGGATCGCCTCGCTGATCTGGCGATCGAACACAGACCCAGATTTCGCGAGCAGGGCCATGAGTTTCGCGTTCGCGTCGGCAACAGTGTCGGCGAGATGCGCCATGGCGCCGTCGACCTGCTTGTCGAGACTGCCCTGTCGCAGAACAGACTTGGGCAGCATCGCCTCTGTCGCCGAAAGCAGGTCCTGGAGGTTCTGCTGGATATCGACGTGGCTGGCCACAATGAGCTCGATCTTGTCGTCAACAGACAAGTCGCCAATGAGATCGGAATGGAGGCCGCTGTAGAAGGCGCACACGGACGCAGCAGCCTCTCTCGCCGGTTCGGTGATGCTGTCTGCAGTGGCATCGTCGTTCACGAGACCAGACAGTCCCTTGACGTTCGTCAACAGGTCTGCCGTCGCTCCCGACAGCGTCGTGGCAGCGGTGATGATGGCAACGGGGTCGCCAGCAGCGTCGTCGGCAATAAAGTCTGTGAATGCGTCGCTAAACGCCTGGGCGTTCTCGGACGCCTTTTCGGTGAGCGTCAGCACGTACGGCGGCGTTGCCTGGGCGTTTCCGCCCTCGACAGGCGAGTCGAACTGCGTCAGGGCCTGCTGGACCTGGTCAGCCGCAGACAGCAGAATGGCGTCCAAAATCGACATGTACTTCGTGTTGTTGCCGCTGCCGTTCACGGACAACTGGCGGAACTGCTGCTCCATTTCCGTAAGGGTCTCGCGAAGCACGTCGATCTCGTCGTCCTTGGCCCTGAGTACGTCTGCACCACCGAGTTGCGCCACGAGTTTCTCCTTTTCGGCGAGTTTGTCCTCGAGCAAACTGAGTTGGCGCTGGTGAGACTCGGTAAGAGAGCTGAGGTTCGCGCCCTTTGTACGGTCTCCCTCGGCAATGCGGTCGTTGAGTTGCGAAATGCTGCGTTCGAGACGCTCGGTTTCCTCGTGGTGCTGGCCCCGCGACCGGTCGAGCTCGTAACGGGCGCGGTCGCGTTCCCGAATGAGATCGGCGAGCTCGAGGTTCTTGGATTTTAGGTCGCGTTCGAGCTTCTCGCGCTTGTCGATCGCCTCCTGCGCCGAAGCGGCCTTTGTCTGCACTTTGCGGTGCTTCGACAGCAACTCGAGGTGCTCCTGGCGGAGCTGCGAGTAGAGTTTCGCCAGCGCCTCGTACTTGGACCGCCACGTGTCCATCTGCGTCTGGAGACCCTCAATCTGCTCTGTTTTCGCGTCGATCTGCTGCTGGGTCAACGAGTTGATCTGCGCCAAATCGGACTCGAGCGACTGCACCCGCTGGTCGTACTGCGCCAGCATGTTCTGCGCCTCGTCCTGCTGGTTTCGCAGCAGCATCAGTTCCTGCTCGAGTTGCGCCTGGTGGCCCTGGCTCTGTTGTTGTTGCTGCTGCTGCTGGAGTTGTCGCATGTACTCGTCCTGGGCCGCCTGCTGCTGCGCCGCCATCATTGCCTGCTGCGCCTCGAACTCCTGCTGGGCTCTCATTGCGCGTTCCTCTTCCATCGCCCGCTGGAGAGCGAGCTGCTGCTGGTGTTCCTGCAGCTGTCTGAGCCGCTGCTCCTCTTCAAGTTGCGCCTGTGTCGCCTGCTGCGCGAGCCCGGCGCCTGTCCACCAGTCTCCCGTCGGCTGGGCCGTTATTGCCGGTGTCGTTGCCCCCGTGGACGACGGCGCCAGCGACTCGCCGGTCTTGTGCTCGCGTGGACGTTTCGGCAGCGCCGGACCCTCGTCGGAAATGAGACTGGGTGGCTGTTCAGGCAGTTCCGGAATGGATATGAGCGACACAAGGTACTTGAGGGACGTGCAGTCGA
Organism: Wickerhamiella dianesei; assembly: GCA_022577725.1. Classification (NCBI taxonomy): domain Eukaryota; kingdom Fungi; phylum Ascomycota; class Dipodascomycetes; order Dipodascales; family Trichomonascaceae; genus Wickerhamiella; species Wickerhamiella dianesei. The sequence goes on along the minus strand of JAKIRV010000009.1, from coordinate 41,093 downwards.
AGTAGAACGTGCGCAGTCGCCGGTGCTGCGAATAGTAGCGGTTCCGGAGCGGCTCGAGCACCTCCGGATCACTGGCAGTGTGCAGGGCCCGCAACATGCTCGTCACAAACCGGTAGATGCCGTACGACTCCGTCACCATCGCCGTGAGCGACGAAACACGGCACTCTGTGGACCCACTGAACTGGTGGCGGCCTCGCGAGCTGACACTGGCGAAAATGAGCCGCTGGAAGTCGTCAATCGCGTCCTGCAGGTTCATCAAGTCGATGACGCTCTCGTAGCCCTCGTTGGGGTCGTCCACACTCCGCAACGAGATGTACTCCTCGTACTCGAAGGTGCCATTGAATGCTGCGTGGGCGCGGTGGAAGTCGAGCTTGTTGAGCAGCAGACGCACGTACTCGTCGATCAGCTTGCCGTAGCCGGCCTTGGCCCACATTCCGCCCTTGTTGAGCGACTGGAGCCAGTTGATGTGGTGCTGCGCCTCTTTGAGGACGGTCGGGTGGCCCTCCTGGATGACCTTGTGGATGGTGATGAGCGCCTTGTAGCACACGACGTCGTCATTCTGGAGGGGCAGCAGCCGGACAGCGTTCCAAAAGTCCCGCCCATTGCGATGGTCCCACGTGTACACCACACACGCACGGACATGCTTGCGTTTGGGGGCGGTTTCGTCCGGGGACGTGGCCTTGCGCACGCTGACGTTGATGTCTGTGTCGCCTCGAAGGAAGGACATTTTTACGCAGTGCCAATGGGGTGCGCCTCAACGTGCAACAACGCTCAAAAGACACAGTTTGGTGATGTGCTGAGATGTGTGAGATAGCTACGTCCGACATGCACTCCCAATCGGAGGCGAGTGCTCACCTGACCTCGACCGCAGTCCTGCTGCCCCCCAGCCTTGTCCACCACCACAGCCTGACCTGCATGCTTTGCTCCCAACTAGCCGCCCTTACGCGGAAACGCACATCGTGTCAGCCGGGGCGGTGGCAGGTGGCAGGTGGCAGGAGTGGTGGGATCGCACAACACCACGGCAAGGCTAAGATACCCGACTAATCGTAGTTTTTTTTCTGTCTTTCCCTATCAACACTAAATCGTACTAGGTTCCGCCCCCCCAAGTTTATGACCTCTATTGACAACCTCAAGGCTTTTGGTAAGTACCCCGCTATTTCCCGTGGCGTTGGACGGCCGGCAGACCGCCTCTAGTCGCCCATTGACCCCCCACCACGCGCCACCCCTCCCGTTTTCGCAGCTTGCTAACCCCCACCAGACCCTTTTGCCGACACTGGTGACGATAACACCCAGGAGGCGAACAAGATCCATATCCGCTGCCAGCAGCGGAATGGCCGCAAGACCATTACCACGGTCCAAGGCATCCCCAACGAGTACGACCTGAAGCGCATTCTCAAGACCGTCAAGAAGGACTTTGGCTGCAATGGCCACATCAACCACGACGAGGAGCACGGCGAGATTCTCCAGTTCCAGGGTGACCAGCGTCAGAAGATGCTCGACTTCCTCACCACTGCTCTGCAGCTCGACAAGAAGACCATCAAGCTCCACGGCTTCTAAGCATTTTGTGCCGTAGTTTATTTTTTTTCGTATTTCCACGCGCTAGCTTAACACGGTGCTTCTATTACTTTCTCCTTTTTCTCATCTATTTCTCTCCGAGTGTCTTCACTTCATACGTTCTCGAAACGAGGCCCTTGCATAGGAGACCTTCTTTTAAAAAAGAAGCAAAACTTTTGTGGCAATTGGCTAGCGCCAATTGAGTTCTCTTTTGTTCCTAATACTTTCAATAGCATCAATCTCAATAGTATCAACTGGCGGAGCCAGCGAAACATTGCTCTCTATTAATAGAAGACGTCCACTAAAGCCGAGTGTCGTCATTTGAAGACCCCACTAAAACTGAGTATGTTTTCAAAAGAATGTTGCCATCGAACAACCCCGAAAAAGAGATGCTAACGAACAAAAGGGCCGTAATTATGTACTAGTCTCTATCTGGTTCTGGTGGAACGTTGTTGAGGACAACATATTTCCGTCGCCGCGGCGGAAGTGATGGAGCGGTTGAGGGGGATATGGAGGCTCCACTCGACGCCAAAGACGCTCGTCTCAAGTGCATGGACCCAGATGCCAGGGTTGTCCCCCAATCGCGAGATTCCGGCTGAATGGATGCACTGGCGCTCGACGGAGCCAATGACGGCGACGAATTGAGCGTCACAAGTGGTGGTCTGAGCTCGTGGAGCCCTGCAGTCTGCGAGAGTTTCCGCATAAGCACATCTGGGGCTGGCTCGTCGAGTTCTGGCTCCACATCCAACTTCGTTTCTACCGGTTCCAGTGCTTCAGTCTCAGGTTGGGTCAGTTCAGTTTCTAGTGGGGGCAGTTCAGGCTCAGGAACTGATTCTGCCGATTCTGATACTAAGCCCTCTTCTAGTGGTTCCCCAAAGGTCCCCAGTTCGGCGGATTCTGGTAGGGGACGTCGTCGGACAGGAACTGGTTTTCGTCGCACTGGAAGTGGCGATCGGGACAGGCGAGGGGCTTCAACAGCAGCAGCCTCGCGATTCACGGCAGTAATGGACGGCGAAGACGGTGCCAACAGCGAATTGAGCGACGAGCTCGTGGAGACAGCGCGAGGCGGCGTCGACGGAGGCTTCAGTTCCTCAGCATCAATCTGCTTTTCGGACTTGAGATTCTGCGTACTGCGTTTCTTTTTGACCCACTCACTGATTCGGCGAACAGTCGAGTTAGACGATGTCGAGGAGGCGGAGTCGAATGTTGGGGTTGTGACAGGCTCTCGCACTGGCTCAGTCTCAACACTTGGTACTGGACGCCGTCGCAAGGTGTTATAGTCTGATTCCGCGGGAGGAAGGTTCGCCAGCTCGTCGGCAGCGACCTTGACGGCACTCGGATCGGGTTCTGGCACCACCGAGCTGTGATCCCAGATGCCACCACGATAGAAGTCTGAGCTTGTATCGTAAAAGCTCCAGTCGTCCATGAACGGCATCACCACCGTTTCCTTGACAGTGTCCAGGATCAACTTCGATATGAAGTTTGTGACAAACGAGTATGACAACCGCGTATCATAAACTGCGGGCGCAATATCAAGGTCGATCTTCGGCATTGTCTCAAATGCGTACCACATCCGACTCGACGGAGCAGGCTTGATCCGGAACAGCATCGTACCATGTAGCGAAAGCACTTTACACGCCATCTCCACGGGAATTTCTGCGGCTTTGAAACTACCCACCGCCAATTTGAGTAGCGTGGCCAACGTCACAGTGAATCCACCCGTGTACGAAATCCCAACTTCAATTTCGAGGTTACCGTCAGGCGACAATTCCCTCAACTTGACGTTGTTAACGAACGGTGCCGACGACCCGCAATCCACTTTGGTCACCTCAATCTCGTCAATGTAGGAATTGGATGCAGACTTGAGTTTGTAGGCGAACTTGTTCTTGAGGTACCTATCGATCATTTTCGAGTCCTTGACTGCCAAAAACAGCCGACCCAACAATGCATTTAGCCATTGCGTCTCGAGTGGACCGTCAGTTCGCCAGATTTTAGACTGGAGTTCCTGTTTCTCTGTGCGGGATGCGATAATTGGCTTTGCCATGAGCACTGGATCGCGAGGACCCAAGCTTTGTGACACAGCACCATCAATCTGAACGCGGGAACCCTGGATCATATTGAAGTAGAGGTCCTCCTTTGTCGTAGGGTTATCACAATAAAAGTACACAGCTTCCGACGGCGGATTTCGCTGGTCAAGGTCAAGCGATACAACGCCGTTACGACCAGTACGCGAAATCAAACAAATGGGATACTTTTTGTAAAACAGCTCAAACTCTTGGAGCTTTTGTGGCCACAACGTCACAATAAAATCTGACAATGGGAAGCAGTCAACGATCTTCGTCTTATCGGCTGTGTCGTCTGAGTAGAGCTGCAATTGGTCTCCTCTCACCACAGCCCAGTACTTGGGCAACTTTAGGAGGGCTTTATATGGTATTGTGCCGCCCAATTGGTTGGATCCTGACGACTTCGCGATGCGGTTGAGTGAAGAACGAGCAGATTCAACCGTGTCCTGCATCGGTGTCTCCTCATACGTCTCCCCAATCGGCATATACACGCTGGAGAACATCACCCAGCCACTGGCATTGATGTCGTCTACAGATACAGCAATACCAGACTCTTTTAACGAGTTGTAGCCTCTAATCTCGATCGCTGGCGTTGTTTCTTTCGGTTCGCCATCCTCAGGATCATTGAGGCGGTCCCAATTGGCGTGGATATACACTGCTAGTATCACCAGCGGCAGGAACGTTACGCCGCCCAGTAGATACACAAACAGTGAATAAAACATCGTCTCGGACCACTGGTGCCCCCAAGACTGACGTGTATACTTCGCAGCTTCACCTGGGGCTCCTACCCTGCTTACGCGTTGGCGTGAGATCGATGTCCGGGTTTTGTGCGTTTGGCAATGCCTAACGCGTTCGAGAGTCCCAAGTATAAAAAAGGACTTTACCTCACATCTTTTTCTTTTTTTTCCCATCGGCAAGCTTTTGCAGTGCAGGGCACGACTCTTTAGCTGGAGATGTGCCTCTCGAGGATGCAGGAAAGCAATAGGTACGTGTCACGACAAAAGTTTCCACGGTCTCAGCGGTGATTATTTTCATATTTTTCCAATTGTTCCTACCGAAGTGGTCCGTGTGGAAATGGGTGTTTTCCCAAATGCCATATGAGCTGTTTAGACTAACCGAAAGACGTGGATGATGATTTTATTTCGACCGGGCGGACAGAGATGAGAGCTCATGTCCTCGCAAGAGGGCACCCTTGGGCTGTACATCCCGGGGGGAGCTTTTGTTGTTGGTGAATGGTCTTTGCCGTGACACATTCTTACTTTCTTCTTACAGCTTAGAGGAGTGCTTTGCACTGTTCTGGCTTGCCGATACAAACTAAGATCAAAACCCCTCAATGACGACGCAAAATATTCACACTGGATGATAACCCATGAGTATTACAAAAACAAACTGATTTAATGAGACTGAGAGGTGGTTTTCTTAATTAATTTATCTATTATTTATAGTGATAACTTCGATTCTGTCGAGACTTTGCCGAACTTGTGTTTTATGTCTGAACTGAACTGACATGACCTGCTTGAGGATTCAACGCTGAAACGCTTAATGTACATATATGCGTTTGGCCCTGTTGAATTCCTTAACCCAAACGCCCTGACAGACATGCACCTGCTGAGGAATGCATGGCTGAGGTCCCAGTGCGTCCATTATCAGTGAGTAGAGGGGCGTTGGTCTCCAGCTAAGCCATCGACTGTCGGATGGGCACCATACGATTTCTATTGAAAACTGAAAAAAGAAGTAGTTTAGAGCTGGTTCCCCACTCTAGTTAGGCAGAACAAATCCACAAGGCAACGGTTTGAATCAAGCCGTTTTGAGTTTGGGGCTAAATAAATGAAGATCGTTTCCTGCAGAGGCGCCAGCAAACTGGCCAATGACGCAGTCTGGGACTCGTGCGTTCGCTTGTCAAATTTTTTTCTTTTTTTTTGCTCCCCTGTACATGCATATCGCACCTTATGTAATTATTTTCTTCTGGGTCGCCGTCTCCAGTTCTGGGGAAAAACCGCCACTGTGGCGCAATGACCGGTCCATTAAAATTACTGTAAGCTACAAAACCTAGTCCCGGAATGGCATTGGTGTCGTCCTGTATTCCGGCCAAAGGCGAGGACCCTAAAAAGTGACTCAACAACCTCGCCAGAGGCGGGTGATCGTCGGATGTCTTATGGCATGCTCCAGGGTTAGGAACATTTTTTTTTTTTTCTGTAGTCGTCTCCATCAACTGTCATACATTAAAACCGCAAATGCCGGATATGGAACCTGAACTTCTCCCAGCGGATTCAAATACGCCTGTGCGGCCCCGCGTTTGTTTTTTCTGTTGAACACTATTCGAAATGAGATTAGGTGCTACCCGTATCCTCCGACACCGTCGTCGGTCGTTTGTCGCTGCTCGTATGGCACGTGCATGTGGCCGCGTTGCGAAAACCGCCCCCAAGAAAGCTCGGAAGGCATCCGAGGAAGAGGCAATCGTTGAGAGCGTGGCCAATTCTGTTGAACCAGTTGTGCAAGAGAAGGTTGAAGCTGAAGAAAAACCCACCGAACATGAACAGTCCACTGAAGAGGAACAGACTTCCACTGACCAAAAATCTAGTGAGTCGCCTCTCCCCGAAATCATGACGCCTCTTCCCGACGTGAACATGGAGCAGCTTCTTGAAGAATTCATGCAGGAGGACAAGTCTGAGGAGCCCCTGAGCCCTCTGCTCACCGCATCGGATGAACTCCCTGAAGTGGCTGAGAGCGCCACCAATACTACCACCACTGAACCTGAACGTCACCAGAGCTGGCCCATTGATCAGCCTGCGGAATCGCTCACTTTCTCGATTTTGAACAATCCCAAGACAGTTACTGTTACCCATAATGCTCGTGCCTCTCAGCAGGCTGCTGAACCCGAGGTGAGCGCCGAAGACGCCCAGGCTGCATTCGAAGATTTCTTCGACTACGAATCCATGTGTGAGGATGACTCGAGTGACGAGGCAGTGTCTCCGGAGTCTTCTCCGAAAAAGGCTTCCTCTCCGAGACTAGTCCCACTGTGCGGATTCCGTGATCGGTTTACGGAGACGTTTGAGTCGTCACAACTATCGAATGCATCCAAGATGACGTCGCGAAGACTTTTGGCTGCCTGGCAGACCGTTTATCCTGACATCACCCACCAATCCTGGCAAACATACACGCAGGCAGTACTTCTTGCCGCCGCCAGCATGAACCAAACGAGCCTCACTTCTGGCCGCGCTCGTGAGACGATGGTCTAGGTCTTTTTCGCTCCTTTTTTTAATATTTATTGTTGCTTCTATTTATGTTAACACTTTAATACCATCCATTGATCATAACCCTCGCCCTGGCTGATGATAGCCTATCTCCCCGAAATCTCCAGTACCATACACTACCTCAATTCTACTGTGCCACAACCACAACAACCACAACCAAAAAAAAATTAAAAATGCAGATTTCGCGTGCGCATTTCAAGAAACCAATTGCAGTCACTGCTTTTGCTGTTCTCTTCTGCAATAATCTCCATTTGAGCCTTGCCGAAACGACAACATCGCATATTATGGCAGAGACTCATTCCACTTTTATGGCCACGGAGTCGTCCTGTGATGAATTGAGTGCTTTACGCGCATGCGCAGCCTTTGGAACCGTTCGTCTTATTGGACTGGCGGCACTTTTGGCTCTACGGGGACTCAATTACTGGGTCTGGCAGTGGCAGGGCCAAACGGCGAGTGTGATGGGCTGGATCCCCTACCATGGACCCCTTCACCAATTCGTTCTTGATGTTCTGTTTCTGGCTACAATGCTCATGTTCGAGATCATTAACTGGCTCCACAGCCACATGTGGGCCATGAACTACTCCGACGGCATCACTCTTGCCGGAGTGTTTACTGTCGTGTCTCTGCAGCTCTACTCATGGGTTTCAACGCAGACAACTCTGGCGAGAGTGGAGAAACATCTTTCGCGTGATTCCCTGGCGTAACAACGACAAAAAACGCGCATGGTGAGCCTCAAACTTTGGGGTCGTCAACATCCGACTTTCACATCTCTTTTGCTCTTGCTCAATTTTGATTCTCATTAGATGTTCTAGCTAGTTTAGATATTAAGTCGCCTGTATTCAAAACCAGGAGCCGCAATTGCGTCTGTAGCGAAGGTGGAGACCCCATTTCACTAAATCAGACATCAGATAGTAAAGACGACATATGCCTTCCTCAATGGTCACTTCACAATGGCCATTTCACAATAGTCACCCCAAAACGACCATTGACCACCATTCAGAACTGGTGAGCCGCAGACACTCCGCTGCTCCTTTAAATGCGAGATATTAGATAGAAGTGACTCTCCTCCCAACACATGCTGATTGTGACTCGTGCTCGTGGGCTCTATGGGCTGACCTATATGTAAGCGCACAAGGTCCAATCTGAGGGTTCTCGTTCTCAGGTGTAGGGAAAAATCTTTACGTCGAGAGCCACCGCACAAAAATGTCGTCAAACTCAATAAAACTGCTTGCAGGTGATGTCCACCGCAGTCTTGCCGAACTGGTCGCAAAGAACCTGGGTTTGCGGCTGTGCAAGGTCTCCATCAACCGGGAATCGAATCGGGAGACGTATATCAACATCGGCGAAAGTGTGCGTGATGAGGACGTGTACATCATCTGCCAGATCGGTTCTGGCGAGGTGAACGACCGTGTGATTGAGCTCCTGATCATGATCAATGCCTGTAAAACCGCCTCTGCGAGACGGATAACAGCCGTGCTGCCCAACTTCCCCTATGCACGACAAGATCGCAAGGACAAGAGCCGTGCGCCAATCACAGCCAAGCTCATGGCAAACATGCTCCAGACTGCGGGATGCGACCATGTGATCACCATGGATCTGCATGCCTCGCAAATCCAGGGTTTCTTCGATGTTCCTGTCGATAACCTGTACGCGGAACCAAGTGTCGTCGAGTACATCAAAAACAACGTCGACTACGCTAACTCGATTATCGTCAGTCCTGACGCTGGTGGGGCCAAGAGGGCTGCGTCTCTTGCCGATCAACTCGACCTGAACTTTGCTCTTATTCACAAGGAACGTGCGAGAGCCAACGAGGTGTCTAAGATGGTCCTCGTTGGTGATGTTTCGAACAAGGTTTGCATTCTCGTAGACGACATGGCTGATACTTGCGGAACTCTTGCCAAGGCGGCTGAGACCCTGCTCAACAATGGCCACGCTTCTTCAGTAATTGCCATTGTTACGCATGGTATTCTGTCTGGCAATGCCATCAACGTGATCAACAACAGCAAACTGTCTCGCGTTGTTTGCACAAACACTGTTCCTATGGAGGACAAGATGAAGCAGTGCGAAAAACTCAAACAACTAGACGTGAGCCCTGTTCTCGCAGAAAGTGTTCGTCGTCTCCACAATGGCGAGTCTGTCTCATATCTGTTCCGTCATGTCCCGTAACTTTGTCTAGCTTATAGATCTTTTTGTTTTTCTTTTGAGAAAGAAGCAAAACTATTGTTTCGATTGGCTGCGCCAATTGAGTTCGACGACAACTCTTTCTTAAATGGATATATCTATTTGCTGCATCATATGATCTAGAAACTACAAACCAAACCTCTCCTTGTCGAGTTCTTCCAGACTTTTATAGAGAGTGTTGTTTCCGAGAACCTCCGCCTTGCGTTCTGGGGAGATAACTTCGAGGGCACGTGGATCAGGGACCCACACAACGTGACATCCAGCAGCGGTACCAGCGAGGACTCCGGGGATTCCGTCCTCAAATACCAAGCATTCGTGTGGTTTTATGGGCTCCAAACCGTTAGCCTGAAGCTCATTGTTGATCGATTCGAGAGCCACCCACCAGATATTTGGCTCGGGTTTACCCTTACCTGGGGGAATGCGCTTATCGTCACCCGTAACCACGTGTTTGCCAAACAGATCAAACCCATGACGCAGATGCGCAGTTTTCTTGTGGTAGTTGTCTGTGTGGGAAGATGTAGCCAGGGCAATTGGAACGTCGTTCTCTTTTAGGTACTGTAGCAGCTCCAGAGCCCCCGGAAGGAACTTTGTGTTGGGCCACTTGGACGCCTGCAGTTTGCTCGTCTTGGCAAAAAGTTCCTCAGGCGTGTACGGAAGCTGAGACCATTCCAAAAAGTGTTTTGCGGCTGCTGGACCAGGCCTACCCTGGAGATGGATCTTGACCTCCCATGGAAGGGGTCCCTTGCCATGTTCAGCAAGGACCTCGTTAGTTACCTCGGTGTACATATCCTCGGTATTGAGGAGAAGCCCGTCCATGTCGAACAGACATGCCTTGATCTTTGGTGCCATTTTTATTTGTTCAGTTAAACGATGAACTTCGAAATATGCGTTATGCGTTTGTCCGTATCAGTCACTATCGCGACTATCGCTTCTCCACATTTTCGTATACAATGAGCACGCAGAAGCCCAAACCAAAGCCACAGAGCCAGAATTATGAGGACTCGTCGGCGTTTTTCACAAAGAGTATTGCCACAGTTATCTCATACCTTGTTGGCGTTGCAGCCATGTGGTACTTCAATGCACCAATCTGGATAAGGTACGCATGGGCCGCTCAACGGTTCTATACGCTGAAGAAAATACTGAAAAGTCGGGCTGTTCTATGGGAGCGTCCCGAAACGCCACTGGCCACGCGGTTTTTGTGGTTCGCGATCGATATGTGTCTTGTTGGAGGGGTAGCGTTCACAACTACACAAGCATTACAGGAGTTGTGCATATCGCGAGGAACGACCATCTCACAACAAGTTAACAATTTCAAAGCTAAATTTCTTCGTCGCTAGAAAAGAGATTATTTGACATTGAGGCTCTCTGGCGCGCCTTCTCGAGCTGAGGAATAGCATCCTCATCGACGCCGTCATTGCGCAATCTTGAGGCACATAATAACACAAACCGTATAATGGGATAGTCCTTCTTCAGAGCGGTGGATGTTATACCATCGAGGAGAGCGATGGGAGTAGATCGCTTCAATGCGATTGCCATTAAGAGCAGAACTCTTTCTTCCCTGTACAAATGCACTGGTTCCTTGTGGCGAGCTCCTCGTGGCCACCAGCTAGGTTTGCTTGATTCTCCATTTTTGTAGGGGTATTTGCTGCGTTTCTTCGGTTCTGCAGCACGTACCCAATGAGTTGCCAATCTTCGCGAGGTGAGTTGCTTAATTCCGTAAATTGTTTTGATCATCGCAAAAACGACACTTGATGTGGGCTCAGACTTGAGCTGTTTCCATTTCTGGTCCAAAGATGTCTCCGTGATATCGGTGACGATACCACCGCGTGGAGGAGATCCGGGTCGTAGAATTGGATCGATTGTCTCGATTGTCTCGATTGTCTCGATTGAATGTGAACTTTGCAATCCGGGGAACAACGCTACATCGTGTGCATCAGGTGATCCTGTCTCTGAACCAGCACGGCTGAGTTCTTTTTCGAGACCTGCGAGGGTTTCATCGAGATTGAACTCGTCACTCGACGAGTTGCCTGATAACAGGAGCTGGTCTGGACTTGTGGCAGTAGCTGGTGACGTTTCGTGGTTTGTAGTGTTGTAACCGACAGCGAAATTTGGTCCTATCGACGCTCCAAGGCTGATATCTCCGAATGCTGATATGCTGTCACCCTCATTGCGTCTGTAGAACAAGAGGAACTGACCGCCAGCTTGTCGAAGCAGCCTATCTACAGCTTGGATCGTTGCGAAATCCATTATATGTAGTTCTGCCAGCCGGGCTAGACCCCATTTAAGACGATTGATGGCGAAATCGCCTCTTGACCGCCTCCTGCACCATCTCAGCGCCATCTCTGCACGGGACCGTCTGTTAGCTCAAATCCCATGTTCATGCCTATTTGGCCATAGCTACGCATTTTTATTTTTGGTACTTTAGTTTTGCAGTATATTTAAGAGCGGTACAAGCAAAAATTAATTTCATAGCACCGCTGGATATTCGGTATTCGCCAAATTTGTAGGTAGAGTCACGTGTCACGATTGCCAAACTGGGTTAATCTGCCATTGCGGCGAAAATTGGGATCGTCTGTTCGTTATTCTTTGATTTAGGCAACGAACCCTCGCCCAAAGATTTTGGTGTTTCGCCCTTGACTCCACAAAAGTTCCTGCTGACGAGACACATACGAGGTGGTCCCCTCACACGTACCTAGCAGAATTATCGTGAGCGTATAAGTGTCGAAGTATCTTTGCTAATGTGATCAAAAAGAACCACAATTTCAGTTGGCGCAGCCAATTGGAACCAAAGTTTTGCTTCTTTTTCAAAAGAAGAACCACCCGGTCAAACAAGCCTCGGCTCAAGCATGCATCGGCCCAAAGAAGCAAACTTTTGGTGGTGAAAGACATAACGATAAATGATATTCTAATAGATAGATACAGAAAACTGTGGGGAATAAAGCAGAGAATAAATGGGATTAGTAGTCGGCGTCCTCAAGGACCTCCTCCTGGACGAGACCGTCGTCGTCGGCAACATCGCCAGCCACCTCTCTGTAGTCGTGCTCGAGGTTTGCGAGATCCTCGCGTGCCTCGCTGAACTCGCCTTCCTCCATGCCCTCGCCCACGTACCAGTGGACGAACGCACGCTTGTGGAACATGAGGTCGAACTTGCGGTTGAGACGGTGCCAGGCCTCAGAGATCGACGTGGTATTAGACAGCATGCACACGGCACGATCGACCTTGGCGAGATCGCCGCCGGGAACGTGCTGGGGAGGCTGGTAGCAGATGCCGATCTTGAAGCCAGTGGGGCACCAGTCGACCATCTGGATGGCACGCTTCGACTTAACGGAGGCGACAGCCTGCTGGACGTCCTTGTTGACGACGTCTCCGCGGTACAGGAGGCACGACGCCATGTACTTGCCCTGCTTGAGGTCGCACTTGACCATCTGGTTCGACGGCTCGAAGCACGCGTTGGTGATCTCCTGCACGGTGTTGGACTCGTGGTGGGCCTTGGACGCAGACAGAACCGGCGCGTAGGTGACGAGAGGGAAGTGGATACGGGGGAACGGCACGAGGTTCGTCTGGAACTCGTTGAGATCCACATTAAGCGAGCCGTCGAACCGGAGCGACGCCGTCACCGACGACACCACCTGCGCAATCAGACGGTTGAGGTTCTCGTGCGAAGGACGCGCAATGTCGAGGTTGCGGCGGCACATGTCGTAGATGGCCTCGTTGTCGACAAGGAAAGTACAGTCGGTGTGCTCGATGGTGCCGTGGGTGGCCAATACAGAGTTGTACGGCTCCACAACGCTCGTCGAGTTCTGCGGAGCAGGGTATACAGCAAACTCGAGCTTGGCCTTCTTGGCGTACTCCTTCGACAGACGCTCGAGCAGCAACGCGCCGAATCCGGAACCGGTACCACCACCGAACGAGTGGGTGAACAAAAAGCCCTGGAGACCGTCGGTGTTTTCGGCAACGCGACGAATGCGGTCAACAACGTCGTCGATCATCCGTGCACCCACGGTGTAGTGACCACGCGCGTAGTTGTTGGCGGCGTCCTCCTTGCCAGTGATGAGCTGCTCGGGGTGGAACAAAGAACGGTACTTGCCGGTACGAACCTCGTCGACGACGTTGGGCTCGAGGTCCACGTAGATTGTGCGCGGAACATACTTGCCGGAACCGGTCTCGGAGAAGAAGGTGCTGAAACCCGCGTCACGGGTCGTCTTCGCAGCGTGTTCAGGCGACAGGTAGCCGTCGGGCTGGATGCCATGCTCGAGACAGTAGAGCTCCCAGCACGAGTTGCCAATCTGGCAACCGGCCTGGCCAACGTTGATACTGATAACTTCTCTCATTTTCAGTTAGCTGTACTCACCAACTTAGAATTAACGCGTTCCTCGCAGTAATTCGCAGGTCAGTCTCTCAAAACTAGCTCAAACTGATGCTAGGACGGGTCAACTCACAGGCAAAATGCAGGTGTCGGCCACGGGAGACTCAAAAACAGCGGTTTTGAGGAAAGAAGGGGGAGTGAGGAGAAGGTGTTTCGACCAGTGTTTCTCGCCATGCTGGTGCTTATTATTGCACCCAAACATCCCAACGGACACATAAACAAAAGGGGGCGGAAAAAAAACATACGCGTCGTCCGGGTAATCCCTCTCCCGCCAAAGGTCATGTGACTAGTTTTAGCACATCGCGTCTTACGCATAAGTCTGAAACAGGAAAGGGTACAGTATTTTACGGTGCATTGTAACTACGGCGTATCTTCTGGCTAAAGGCGTCGTCTAGTGAGTTTTCGGCAGTTGCTGGATAAATGACGTCAACCAACTGATTTGGTCTACTGCAGCAGATCGCGATCGCCTCGCCTCTAATTTGCAACTGCGCGTTTTAGACATCTGTCAAATCATGTCAGATCTGCAGGCTAGGTGCCCCACCCAGGCTATTGGTTCGCACAAACCCCTGAAACTGCCAAATTTCGGCTCATCGGCACTATCCAGCAGCAAACATTTGCGCATCAATTTCGAGCCGCACGAACTGTGTCGCAGGATTACTTGCTGTTTCGTACACAGAAAGCCGACATTACTCGTATACACCTCTTATTCGCACACGTGACCTAAGGTGGGGTGCCCTGGTGGGGTTCCTATTTCATCAGCAGCCTCTCCCCTGGAGGTCCATAAAGAGCGGAACCTTCTTCTGCACATCAACCAAACCTACAAAAAGAAAAAAGGAAACCAATGGGCGAGACTCTCCAATCTGCTGTTGCGGATCTAAAACAGGAGTTCAACGTGTCCGATGAACTATTGAACAACATTGTCGACGCGCTTGCGAGCCAGGCCACTGCTGGTCTCGCTGCTGATTCCGAGCGTGGAATGCCAATGATCCCCACATATGTTACTCGTGTGCCTACGGGAAAGGAAAAGGGTCTGTACCTTGCGACCGATCTGGGTGGTACCAACTTCCGTGTGTGTAGCGTTACTCTTGACGGCGACTCGCACTTTAGCATCCGCGAAACCAAGTGGCCTGTCCCCAAGGAACTCCAACATTCTTCCACGCGTGAGTTCTTTGATTTCATGGCCGATTGCGTTGAGCAATTCGTCAAACAGCACCACTCGGACCGCTTCGCCAAGGAACCACCTGGCGATGCGCTCAAAATGGGTTTCACCTTCTCGTTCCCTGTCCACCAGACGAAACTCAACTCTGGAACGCTGATTCGCTGGACCAAGGGCTTCGATATCCAGGACACGGTCGGAAAGGATATCTGTGCCGAGCTCCAGGCTGCGATTGACCGTCGCCCCAGTCTCCACATTGCTGTGGTGGCTCTCATCAACGATACTGTTGGTGCCCTCATGGCTCGTGCCTACACCAAGAGCGGCGATGGCCAGACCATGGTCGGAGCAATCATTGGTACCGGTACCAACTGCGCCTACACGGAAAAGATCAAGAACATCAAGAAGTTCAAGTGCGAAGAGCACCCTGACATCAAGTCGAAGATTATGGTGGTCAACACCGAGTGGGGCTCGTTCGACAACGATCTTAAAGTGTTGCCAGTGACGCGATTCGACAAGACCCTCAACGAGGAAACGCCCAACAAAGACTTCCACATGTTCGAGAAGCGGATTAGTGGTATGTTCATTGGCGAGCTTTTACGGCTTGTTCTTGTGGAGCTGCACTCGAAGGGTCTCATTTTTGCCAACTACAAGGACTCGCAGCTCGACAAGGCCTTCTTCATCCCATGGTCTACCGACACGAGTGCGCCGTCAATTGCGGATGGCGACGCATCTGAGGACTTGAGCGATGTTGCCAAAGTGCTCAAGGAGCACTATAACATCACCGAAACCACTCTCGAGGAGCGCAAGGCGGTCAAGGAACTTAGCCACGTCATCGCGAAGCGTGGAGCATACCTCGCTGGCGGAGCGTTTGCAGGCCTACTCAAACTTACTGATGGTTTGAGCAAATTCAAGAACATTGATATTGGTTCTGATGGTACCATGTTCGAACGCTACCCTGGATTCGAGAAACATATCCGCGAGGCAATGCGCAAGACGTTTGTTGGCGACAACGAGAGTCGCATCACGATTGGTCTTGCCAAAGACGGCAGTGGTGTCGGTGCCGCTCTGTGTGCCGCCATGGCCGACTAACGTCTCGGAAAAAAACTACTCATCACATGCAAATGCACCTAGTTATGCAGCATACCGATTTACATATCTTGCATAAAGTCTATTCTTGGAGCTGTTGCTATTTTCACATGCCTGACAAGCAGTCAGTGGCGTTACAGCGGTGACAGTGGCGTTCGCAGTTGACAGTGGCGTGTCTTACCGGCGTCAACTATGCATTTTTAAGGTTGTCAACACCATTAATGTCGCTAAGTTAGCGTCGCTACTGTACTGCTACTGGTGTCACATGTGATATTCCTGGGGTAACTGCCACCACACACAGAACATCCAAAATGAAAAAGAACAGCCACGGAACCTCCTGGGAACCCATCCCAGTCGAGGTAGGCTCGCTGTACGGAACCGAAGCAAACTGCATGAAAAATGTTTCTCCTAGGCTCAGGGCTAGGGTCAGAGTGGGGCTCGTGCAACCTTACCTCAGTGAGTGATTCTCCTCCCTCTGCGGCTTGCATTTGCATCTTCTAAGGTTGCTCTAGATGTTGTTGGCAACAGCAACCCAACAAGAGTACCACCGGACCGCGATCGAAAAGGGACCACCGGATGAATCGTCCCTGGAAACCCCGCTCGACCCCGCGCGAATACCCCTCTCTGGTTCCGTCAATTTGTTGGATGTAAACTAATCTGAAGGACGTGACGCAGTCCCCATGTCCCCCGTTGATTGATGTGGTATCACGTCAAAATGCCGCGGAAAACCGGGTGGCAAGAGACAATGCTCACCCGCGTCGTCCGAATGTTGGCCCACCCAAGAAGAAAATGGGCTGGCTACTGACGTCACTAGCAAACTCCGGAACGGGGCTTGTCCGACGCTCCTGCGCCATCCAAACCCAAGAATAAGCATCACAGATCAAAAAGGGGGGTTCGATTGCTACGAGGGTTAGGGTGCATTGATGCAACTGCCAAGTATCCTGGGGAAAATCGCAAAAGGTTGCTATTTGTTTCGCGAAGGATAAATACAGCTCTGTTCCCCTTCTTTTTTCTTCTCTCACATCTACAAACAATGAGCGATCTCGGACGTAAAAGCTTCACTGACAAGGCCACCGAGGCCATCAAGCCTGACTCGCAGAAGTCCTATGCCGAACAGGCCAAGGAGAAGGTCACCGATGGTCTTGACACCGTTGGCAAGAAGCTCGAGCCTGAGGAGAACAAGTCCGTGTCCCAGAAGGCTGGTGACGTTGCTGGCGACGCCGGTTCTGACGCGAAGAAGGCTGGCGAGTCTGTTGGCGACCGCGCCAAGACTGAGGGCGACGGCATCCTCAAGACTGCCCAGGACTACGCTGCGCAGGCCCAGGAGAGCGCCAAGGAGTACCTTGAATCTGGCGAGTCTACTGCCAAGGAGTACCTCAACGAGGCTGGCAAGTACGTCCAGCAGGCGTCCGACTACATCCAGGGCAAGAGCGCCAAATAAGTGCTAGAATGTAAGATATAATCCAATTTATTTTAACTAGACTTGATTTATTTTTGGTGAATGGAAGATTTAGACATTGACATAGACTTGGTGGTTCAGGTCACGTGGAAATGGAGATATCTAGATATGTGTTACTTCTTTTGAAAAGAAGCGAAGCTCTTGTAGAAATATGTTCCGCCAATTGAGTCCCATGTGAATAGAGTGAACATGTTCACCGACGCGGTGTGTTTCTTCTTTTGAAAAAGAAGCAAAACTTTCTGTAGCAATTAGCTCCGCCAATTGGGTTTAAGGTTCCAGCCGAACAATTAGCGATAGCCAATTGCTACCAAAGTTTTGCTTCTTTTCTAAAAAGAAGAATTTCAGAAAAATACCAGACTCGTCAATACTAATAAGAGAACATCGACCGCTACAATTTCACACGTGACGACGACCTGGCCAAGTTAAGGTACCACTTGCCATTAACAGCGTAAGGAGAGGTGATCGGCACACGTGACCCTCCAATAAGTCTTGGCATTATCGTGGTAAGAGAGCCGCAGGCACGGCACCTTCGGCTCGATGCCGGTGATTACTGCACGTTTTATGGGACCTATCGCTGAAGAGACCCACAAAAAAACAACATGTCAAAATACCGCTTACCAGAAAGAGGGCGCGAAATTCATTGCTGATCAGTTGTGCTAGTTTGGCTGATCGCCACGAACGACAAAAAGAGAAAAAACGCTCGGGTTTGTTCCGAGGAACCGCCCTTTTCCTCGGATCTTCGGGGATCTGGACCCACCAAGATCGGAATTACCCTTGGATCTTTCGTCAGAACTAAGGCCAGGAGAGGAGCCATTTGGCTGAGCTGAGCTGGATACGGGTTCAACACATTTCGACGAATGAGCGCGCGAGGATAAGCCTCTTAATGGGTGACTAAGGTCATGCAGCATATCACTCTGCATACACAGTTAAGGGGTTACGGTTTTGCGGGGGCCACGGGGGAGAGAAAGAGCTTGCTTCGACGAATTTTTTCGTCTTTTTAGATTCATTAGCAGTCCTTTCGCAAGAATACTGGCGAAACTAGCCCGCTGTCCGACCCCGATGGATGCAAATCGGACCATGCAATGCACCTTCGCCTGACGTAACAACCACCCCCTTCGACCATACGGCAAGTCCTGGGTGGATAGGTCTCTCAATGGAGGCAACAGCCGGGGCGGGGGGCCATACCCTGCGGTAGTCTAGCCTTAAACGATCGGGAGGTACGCATAAGTACCAACGGTGGATGCCAGATTTGCCCGAAATTTTCGCTCCCCATCCCCCCTTGCCAAAACCAACTATAAACGGCGCAATTCACGTAACGGCGACGAAATTGGCTTCAGTAGTTGCGTCCAATTAGATAGACGGACAATGCAACATCGTAGCGAAGCTGGCGACATGATCCAGCAGCAGTGGGACCCGCTCGAGGACGACCATTTTGATGAAGCGGCATTATACGACGACATGTTCAGGCCAAAGTGGACAGCCGAGTCGATTGCGGCTGAGGAGGCGAGACTGAGGTCGAATTTGGAGTCGCTGCATTTGGTGTCGCTTAAACTAAACCGTTTAGGCGCCCAGTCTGAAGAACGCGGAAGGTCGGGTCGATACCACTCTCAAGGATATCAGTTTGGTCGCCTAGATCAGGTGCCAGAATACAGAGACAACTACCAAGCGCCAGAACACAGACACCACGTCAACCACGAACACGTCAACCGCGAACACAGAGACAACCGCCTCGACCAGCTTGGAATAGAGCTCGAGACTGAAAAACAAGTTGGATCGGATGAACTGGGTCTTCCCGAGATTGATCTCGAGGCGTTGAAGAGGATTGGCATCGACCTGAAAAACGCCGAAACAAGGGCCGAAACCGAACCACTCGAATCGCCAAAGGCGATGTATTACGATCTCGACATTCCCGAACTCGACGACTTCGACAACGCTGTGTCGCCGTACGAGTACGAGAGGTTCCCCCAGCAGATTGTTGATCCCATGTCTGATGCAGTTTCGCGGCGTATTTTCGAGCTGGGACTTGATCTCGAGCTTCCCATGTTCGATTCCCAGTCGAGCATGGCTTCTTCCATGACGTCCATGTCGCTCGCGTCGTCTGTCACGACAATCGGCAGTGCTCCTGTTGGCTACGGAATTGCCAGTGGAGCCACCAGTCGCCGTGGATCAGCCACGACTCGTGGCGATTCGCCTGAACGGCGCGTAACCAAGAATCGCAAGAAGCGGCCAAGTACAAGTAGTCGACGCGAGTCTGTCACTTTAGTGCCTCCGCGTCCTCCCATGAGTCCTATGGGCCAACTAGCGCCCACCCAGCAGGTTCCGCAGCAGGTACCGTCCGTTCTTGGGGCAAAAGTTGCTGCGACAGCGTCTCCAAGTCCGTCATCTTCACTGTCTCCCACTGCCGAAACAGAGACTACCGCCAAGGTCGAAGAAAAGCTCGAATGCAGCAATTGCGGAACGTCCACGACGCCGTTATGGCGTCGGAATGGCGAAGGCCAACCGCTGTGCAATGCTTGTGGTCTTTTCTACAAGCTCCATGGCGTGTTACGACCGCTCAAACTCAAGACGGACGTGATCAAGCGCCGAAACCGCCAGAATCCCGACGAAATGTCACCAAGAGAAACGGCGCGACTCCGCAGTCGGCGTATGGCTCGACGGGCGTCTGTTCCACGCAAAGAATCGCCGACTTTGCCCGAGTTTGGCGAGGAGCTGGCTCTTTAATTATTTATAGACATGACTTACGAATTTTTTTTTGATCGGTAGTAAAATTAGTTTCTTCTTTTGAAAAAGAAGCAAAACCGTTGCAATTGGCTACGCCAATTGGTCTCCAGCCTAGAGGTTTGGGTATTTAGGCATGGTACTAGACAGCTCGCAAGGAGTATGTCTATACCTTTGGAAGCATCGCCTCAACTGAGTCTCTCAACCAGATGACACTACTTCGTACTGAAGACACAATTGGCGATAGCCAATAACCACCAAAGTTTTGCTTCTTTTTCAAAAGAAGAACACAAGTTCTGCTCGCGTTTTCAGAGGAACTCTTCAAGTGAACCGTCGTGAGTCTGTCTAGCAGTAAGTCCTGCTCCATTTTTTTCTACGAGAAAATTGGCAAGCGTCTAGATGACAATAAAATAAAGGAAAGATAACTTATTTACTACAATGATGGGAAAATGCCAGAGAAATGCAGAGTATGGGTACAGGCTCAGGTGGGCGGGACATTCAGGGTGAACTGTCCGTCCAGCTTCGAGTCGTGAATCTCCTGGCCAAAGAACCGGGGCTTGAGCTGTTCGGTGATTTGCGGCGTGGGCGGCGTGCCGGAAACGCTTCTGCTCGACGCAGGATGCGAGCCGTTCGAGCCGTTCGAGTTCGCCGCAGAGTTGACATTAGAGCTCGAGCCATTGGACCCGTTCGAGCCTTCGGGATCGAGACTGAACTGCGCGAAATCGGTCGCGTCGAGGGCGAGCATCGGAACCGACGAGCGATGCGTCGGAACCGCCGGAGTTGGCTGTCCGTTGAGAGCAGCATTAATCGGCATCGACGGACGTCTCGTGAGTGGTCGCGAACCGGGCGCCATGGACGACGACGACGACGAAAGCACCGCACCACCACCGTGGGCGTACTGCCGCTGGATCAGGTTCGAGTCAGACGACAGGTTGACGTCGTGGGGACGGCCAGAACCGCGACTCACAAACGCAAACCGGTCGCTGGCCGATCCGATGACGCTGTCGAGCTGGAACCGCTGCGAGAAGCTGTTGCCGTTGGACTGGCGACGTCCTTCCTGGCGCGAACTGCGACGTCCGCTGTTCATGCTCGAGTCCGCAGGTCCGTAGGCGGCGGCACTGCTGCGACGACGAGGGCCAGAGGTTGGAGCGCGTTGCGATGGCGCAGGAGATTGGGGAACATAGTAGTTACCGGGAGCAGCAGAGTTCGATGGATAATAGTAACCGTTCTGGGCGAGACCATTGACACTGGCCACAGACGCACTGCGTCGTGGACCATGGCTTCCGGGAACAGGGGTGCCCGGAACGTAGTTGCCAGGAACAGGAGTGCCAGGAACATAGTTCGGAGCGGGCACGGGAGTGTTGGGATAGTTTGGCGTGGCAGGTACAGGAGTGCCGGGAACGTAGTTGGGAGCGTAACCGTTTGAGTTGGCATGGCCATTGGCATGGCCGTTGGCATGGCCGTTGGGAACATGCCCATTGGGATGACCGTTCGGGATAGGTCCGTTTGGAGCACTACCATTGACAGGGCCATTGGCAGGGCCACTGGGATACCCATTCTGGACGCTGTACTTTTCCATGTTCGACACAGATCCGCGTCGCGAGTGTTCTGGTTCGCGTCCTGGTGGTCCCGTTGGTCCCGTTGGTCCCGTCGGTCCATTTGGTCCATCGTCACGTACCAAATTCTTGTAGGCGGTGTGGAGCTGTGAGTACTGCGCAAGCGTGTTGTTGTGTTCACTACGCAGCTTCTCGAGCTCAAGACTCAGAGATTCGGTGGTTTGACGCGACTCGGACTGCGCATCGGAGCGTCCAGCGGCGTACGCCTTCTGGATCTCTGCCTGGTTGGTCTGTGACTTTGCAAGAGCTTCGGCGTGTTGCGCCTTGACCTGCTCCAGACTGGTTGCATGTTCGTTGCGGACCTGGTCCAGAGTGGTCGCATGCTCTTTTCGCGCCTGGGCAAGCGCCTCTTCGCGAGCGTCGCGTTTCGCCGCGTCAACGTCGGGAGAAGCGTGTCCGCGACGCTGGAGCAGCGTCGATGCGTCCGGCGACGCGTTCAGCTCTACGAGACGGCTCATGAATGCGTACATCGACTCGAGGTACGGCGTTGGCGGGCCCTTGGCGAGCTCGTCGCTCAGCAAAATCGGCAGCAGCACCAAAAAGTCAATGGGAATCGTGGCGCCGCGATCGTAGTCGTAGAACAACCGCGTCGCGTCGCGGTGGGGGTACTGTTTCGGCGCTCTTCGCGCCAGTTTCCAGTCTTTGGCCACGAGCTGCGACTTGGAGGGCATTCCCTTGACGCCAGCAGCAGCGGCTATTAGTGACAGCTCGTTGACGAGTCCGTCTATGAGGGGCTTGGCCACGACGCTCTCGCGGAGCCTCGCGAGGCTCGGAACATCGAGAACAATGCTCAGCATCTCAAACACCACCACGGCAATCGTCCGCTCCCACTGGAGCTGGCCAAACAGGTGGGCGTTCTTGGGGTGGGACGCGGGAAGTCGCGCACTTGTCCATGCCTCCTCGAGTTGTGCCAGCGTCTTCGTCGTGCTCGTCGTCGGACTCGCAATGGGCTCGATATTAATGCTTTCGGCGCCTTCGCCGCCAACTGGCGACCACGGACGCGACTCGACCTGCCACTGGCCGTTCATTTCGGCGTCAATGTCGCAAATGAGGCCGGAAACGGCGTGTTTCGGCAGTGCAGCCCGTACGTGGCGCTGGACAGGAGCGAATCCACCGCTCACGTCAACCAACACCAGGGTGGTTCGCGACAAAACGGGCTTGAGCCGCTGGCACATGCGCAGAACGTCCTTTATCGTGGGGATAACGAGGATAACCACGGCGAGGTTCGCCGGAATGCTCTGGGGGCGATTGAAATCAACGTTGCGGGTGTGGTAAACGTCGTGGCCAAAACGGACCTCGTCCGTGGGCCAGTATGTGTAGCAATCAAACTGTCCGGACTGCGCCAGACGGTACGTCGCGAGAGCCGACGCGGGACTGAACCCCATTGTCAGCGCGGCAGGCTTTCCGAGCTCCGGCTTGGACTTTGAGACTTGTGACATTTTGCAGATTTAACGAGCGGAAGATTCTGAAAGTTCACACTTGGGACGCCAGCGTCAGTTTCGCGGATTCGACGCAGGGCGGCAGGAGAGGAGAAAAAGGTGGGGGGCTCTCCAGGGGGCAGAAAAAGGGGGTGGTGAGGTAGAAGCCAAGGCTGAACCACAAAAAAAAAAGTTTTCGTGCAGGGTTTTACGCTTCGTCTCCTCAGAAACAAGTTTTGGTCTCAAGTCAACTCGCCTGGATCCGACAGGAGGGCGTTACCTAGCGAAGGTTGAGCGATTTCAACTATCAGGCAGTGCGTCTTGAGGTGGATGGGTAACCCCGCAGAGAAAACACCCAACAGAGTTGCGGGAACGCGAAGATGCTTGGTCGTGGCACAAGTCCAGCAGGGGCAATGGATCTGGCGACAACGGATCAGGGCGCAATTGAGTCGGGGATCAGAACAATGCACGTCTGTCTTAGCAATAAACTCTCAGGGGCGACAAACGAGGAAACGGCAGGTGTGTATAGGAAATGTATGGGGGGTGCCGTGAGTCAGGCATGGCGTAAGCGGGAAATGTAGGTCAACCCTGTTCCGCACATGAAACTATTTCCAGCCACTTTGACTAACCTGGGCGGGGGGCAGATCACGAAAAAAGAGCGGGCCAGACGCGGGTTGAAACGCAGGAGACGCGGGATTTTGTTGCGGCGTGGTCGTGGTAGTCCACAGTTTTTTTTTAGGGTGGTGATGGTGATGGTGGCAGTGGCTATAGCGCTAATTTCGTTCGTCTCGCCACGGTAAATTGGGATATATTAGCTTCGATATGTAAAGATGGGCTGCGTGGATGTTAGGATGGGCCGCGAACACTGGAGACGTAGCAAAAATGAGATCGGATCGGACTGACGTCGGATCGGCCCAACGAGCCTGCCAGAAAACTTTTTCTTCCCAAAAGCGTTTAGTCTCTGCACTTCCATCTATGTCACTACCAAGCACGCTTGATTCCTAAACTACACAAGTCGCCCGTTTGGGCAAGACCTACGCTGATCCCAATGGGCAGACCCTTGCCCTTTAAATCTGCCTCCCCTCTTTAGTCCCAAAAGCTTTTTTTAGGACATGCGTTTGGCAGCTCCTGTGGGCCACTACCCTACAGGACTCGGGAATTATTATTCAGGTGCAGCAAGCGGTTTAAACACCTCTAAAACAACAG
This sequence comes from Wickerhamiella dianesei, assembly GCA_022577725.1. Taxonomy (NCBI): domain Eukaryota; kingdom Fungi; phylum Ascomycota; class Dipodascomycetes; order Dipodascales; family Trichomonascaceae; genus Wickerhamiella; species Wickerhamiella dianesei. The sequence continues at coordinate 17,016 of JAKIRV010000009.1, read as the reverse complement.
CGAGGCCACTGACAGTAAATGTCGGAATTGACATCTGTCACGCGTGGAAAAAGCTCGTCCCCAACGCAGCTCGAAACGGGAACTCGTCAATGCCCAGCAACTACTGGCAGCCCATCCTGCGGACGTTGAACGGCTAAGGTGTTCCGTGGGGCGAGGGTTGTACGTCATCCGAATACGAGACCGTTAATCTTATCATCTTGCTTGATCTTGGTTGACGTTCGGCAGCTACGGTCTTTTGGGTGGCTTCTTTTGAAAAAGAAGCAAAACTTTGGTGGCAATCGGCCACGCCGATTGGGATAGCAGAGCTACAAAGGCATTTTGTAAATTACTTTGTTTTAAATTGTTTTATTCCGGTGGTCTTTTGGTGGTGTCTTCTTTTAAAGAAGAAGCAAAACCTTGGTGGCAATTGGCTACGCCAATTGTGATAGCCGCAAGGCCGGAACAGCTGTCATTGGCATGGGATTGGTAGAACCATTAGTCCAACCGTACAATCTACCGGACATATCACACAATTGGCCTCGCCAATTGCCACAAAAGTTTTGCCTCTTTTTCAAAAGAAGCCACACAAAGCGACCAAAATGAGATTACACCCGCCTAAAAGACTGACTTAGACATAACAAAGGTACAAACCACAAGCTAATGCAATACAATTGGCGTAGCCAATTGCCACAAAAGTTTTGCTTCTTTTTCAAAAGAAGAAACCACAATAAAACCACCAGAACCACGAACCAAACAAGGGCGACTCAAAGTGGGGATCTGAAAGAATGACACACGTGACCTACGCCCCATGCCCTAGGATGACCAACGGCACAAAATTTGTCACCGATCCCCATCTCTCCATCGCAGGCGTAGCAGTTTTCCAAGCATACTAGAATGGACGCCGAGAAGCTCGCAAAGTTAAAGTCCAGCGTCCGCATCGGCGGCAAGGGAACTCCCCGCCGTAAGGTCAAGCGTGTCGTCAAGACCGAGGCTGACGACTCTAAGGTGCAGGCCGCCTTGCAGAAGATGGGTGTCCAGACCTTCACTGGTGTGGAGCAGGTGAACCTGTTCACCGACGACGGCAACGTCATCCACTTTGGCCGTCCTGCCGTCCAGCAGGCGTCTCAGTACAACACCTTCGCCATCCACGGTGTCTCCACCAAGAAGCCCATGCAGGAGATGCTCCCTGAGATGATCCAGTCGATGGGTCCCGAGTCTTTGGAGCAGCTTCGCCGTCTCACTGAGCAGTACCAGGCCCAGCAGGGTGCCGACGCTCCCAAGGAGGCTGAGGACAACGAGATCCCCGAGCTGGTTGAGGGCGAGACTTTTGACGAGAAGGTTGAGTAAACTCCACCCTATGATCAGTCTGTGACCAGTTTGTGACCAGTCTGCGGGTAATGAAAAAGTTAGTTGAATACGACTGTAGTCTTAGGCTCGATATTTCGTCTTCGTTTTGTGTTGTAGTCCAGTTGGTACTATATGACCGCTTGGGTGGGTCCCCTTATTTTTCAACGCTGAAATACCCCCTGGAACACCTCCAGACTTGGCTAATTTGTGGTGATACTGCATCTAGTATACCCCCAATTGGCGTGAGCCAATTGCAACGGTTTTGTTCTTTTTCAAAAGAACTTTAGGTGTTTCCCCTCACGCCCATGTCCACCCCAGAAAACCGTTTAACCGCCAGAACTAAAGATACTTAAATTTTGGTTGACCACTGCCTGTGTCCACAAGTCAAGTCACACGAATTGCGTTTCTGTTCATTTCCTCGGTATGAACACTTGTTGATTATTTCCTCGGCTACGCGGTCTAGTTCATCCCCGATGTAACTCGACCCTAGCCCCGATTTTCGCGCACAGATTGCTATCTAAACCCTAGGCAGTGGCTCCCCGCAAAGGGAACTGTGAAAGTCTTTGGTTTTTTATGTGGCTATGAAACTGACACTGCGATTGTCAAAACCATTTCGACTGCCAAGATTGGGATCTCGTCCTGCGAACGATCCCACAACAGCCCACCTCGTGCTAAGTCATGGCATAACGTTAACCCACCACTCCTAGACCCACCACGCATACACTATATAATTCGCCAATTCCGCCGTTCCATTTTTACAACTACTCAATCCAAATGACTCTCCATACTCAGATCAATCCCGAAGAGGTGAGTGCCCATGTCCAGGCTCTCGCCGACCGTCGTCGCAAGACCTATGACCCGAAACTTGCCGATGAAGCGTCAAGTGAGGACAGAGCTGCCAAGACGGTTCCGGCGCCCAAGTTCCAGATGCGTGAACACGGTGTTCTGCCTTCCACCGCAGAGCAAATTGTGCGTACGCACTTGTTGCTGGACGGAAAACCCGGACTCAACCTCGCGTCGTTCGTATCGACGGAAATCGACCAGGGAGCAATTAACCTCGCCGTCGAGAACATCACCAAGAATCTCGCCGATTCAGACGAGTACCCTGCGCTTGTCGAGATCCAGCAGCGGTGTGTGTCGATTATCTCGAACTTGTGGAATGTTCCCAAGGGTGAACGGGGAGTTGGAACCGCAACCACGGGTTCCTCGGAGGCAATTCATCTTGGAGGACTTGCGATGAAGCGTAGGTGGGAGGCTTCCCGCAAAGCGGCCGGAAAGAGCATCGCGAAACCCAACATCATCATGGGTGCGAATGCGCAGGTGGCTCTCGAGAAGTTTGCGCGTTACTTTGACGTTGAGGCGCGTATTCTCGACGTCACTGCCGATGCCCACTTCAGTTTCACCATGGACGACCTGCGCAAGAACATCGACGAGAACACCATTGGCGTGTTTGCCATTCTCGGATCGACCTACACTGGCCACTACCAGAACATTGCCGAAATCAACGGCGTTCTCGACGAGTTCGAGAAGGAGACCGGTATCGATATCCCCATCCACGTTGACGGTGCGTCTGGCGCGTTTGTGGCTCCATTTGTGACTCCGGACCTCGAGTGGGACTTCCGGATCCCTCGTGTCAAGAGTATCAACACTTCTGGCCACAAGTTCGGTTTGGCACCGGTTGGATGTGGCTGGATCATCTGGCGCGACCAGAAATACTTGCCCAAGGAACTCTTGTTCACGCTGGCCTACCTCGGAGGCTCTGAGGAGTCTTACACTCTCAACTTCTCCCGCCCTGGATACCCGATCATTGCGCAGTACTACTGCCTTGTCAAGAACGGCAAGAAGGGTTACCGGGATATGCACCTGTCTGCCCTTGAGAATGCGCGACTGTTGTCGACCTACCTCGAACGCACCGGTTACTTTGACGTGCTGTCCGATATCCACCGCAAAAAGGGCGTTTACTACAAGGAGGGCGAGGCCAACGGCAATGACGAGTACGCCAACGCTCATCCCAACGACTTCTACAACCCTGGTTTGCCTGTCGTTTCGTTCAAGCTCAACAAGTCCCTCAAGGACAAGTACCCCTACATTCCGCAGGAGGCTGTGTCTGCGCTGCTGCGTTCCCACGGCTACATCATTCCCAACTACCCTCTTCCCCCCAGCGAGGAGAAGTACGAGTGTCTTCGTGTCGTCGTGAGTCCACGTCTCACTGTTGACCTCCTCGACCAACTCATGGAGGACATTGGCAAGGTCGTGAACAAGCTCATTAGCATTGACGAGACGCGTGGCCACGGCGGCTCCAAGCAGCTTCTCGAGGGTCTCAAGATCATTTCCGAGGCGGACCACAACGAGAACGAGAACGAGGGCAACTGGCACCACTCCCGCTGTTAACCATTTACTTAGCAATTACATCCTTCTGCCAAAACTGTTGTACGTTTTATAGTTATCTTTTTATTTAAAAAGAAGCAAAACTTTCGTCGCAATTGGCCACGCAATTTGTACAGTGGTGGTCGCTCATTCTTTCGATCACTCGTGGTGGTGGTTCTTCTTTTGAAAAAGAAGCAAAACTTTTGTGCCAATTGGCTCCGCCAATTGTTTTTTGAGGGCACTTAGTGTTCGGTATCACGCTTATTGTGCGCCAGTCAATGGCACTCAAAGTTATCAGGCCTCAATTCAGTTGTCCGTAAATGACGTCTTTAGAACCAGAACTTTCGTGGCAGTTGCCGTAGGTATTTCCCTGTATTATCTTCACACACCATAAGAAGGTACCAACAGTTTTGCTTCTTTTCTCAAAAGAAGTTACCAAAAGTTTTGCTTCTCTTCTCAAAAGAAGCTACCAACAGTTTTGCGTCTTTTTCCAAAAGAAGGTACCGCCAATTTTGCTTCTTTTCTCAAAAGAAGGTACCACCAATTTTGCTTCTTTTCTCAAAAGACGGTACCAACAGTTTTGCTTCTTTTCCCAAAAGAAGGTACCAACAGATGAAGAGAGTGTGAGAGTAGCGTGACTACGTATGCTATATGCTGGTTAGTTGTGAACTGGAGAGTTCTCGGGGGTCGGCAGACTGACCGCCTCTTGCGGACGGTGCTGTGACGAGGGTGGCGCCCTGACGGAGCGACGAAGAGCTGCATTAATGACTTGCGGTGCATTATTGCCGCCGATTCGGCGATACATGGTACTGCGGTGGCGTTCCTGCACCCTGCGTGCATCACGCACTGCAGCTTCCATGTGACTGCGCCTGGGAGGACAAGGGGCAGCGTTTGCCACAATGGCCGGAATCGGCGATCGTGGGAGGTTTGACGGACCAGTGGTGCCCAAAAGAGCCATCAATTCGACGGCAGTGGGCTCGTTGCGATATCGATTTCGCGCTGTCCGACGAACAGGCTGGGCAGGTCGGGGGAACATGGCCTGTTGCCAGGCATAGGGATTTTCGCGATTTGCACGTTCCTTGCGGGTTACCCGGGCGTAGTCCAGCATGATCCGCAGCCGGCAGCAAGTTTCCTCGTACATTTCGCAGGTGACATGGACCTTCCAGTCCATGGCCTTGAGGACGGTGAGTTCGACCTCGGAGAGCTCCTTCGCGACGAGCCCTGAAATCTGGCACCAGCCGTCCATGCTGAGGCCCTTGTCAAGAAGGTATTTCGATGCGATCATGAGACACGCGACAAAGACGCGGCGGCCACACAAAAGCGGAACGGGATACAAAAAGTCGCGTCGTCGAAGGAAGACCTTGACGCGCATCATGTAGTATAAAGTAAGTTGGAACACAGGATACGACGAGCGAGATCGCTTGAGGACTTCCTGTAAAAAGGTGCGGAGGGGCACATGGTAGGTCCTTCCTGGCCAGGTGGTGGTGATGAAGTTGCAGTAGATGGACAGCAGGTCCTGCACGCCATGCTCTTTGCTGGAAGGATCATAAGGAAGCAGTCGACTTGGATGGACTGCTACCGGGGGTTCAGAAGATTTGCAGTCCGCAGGCTGTGGCTTGGCCATGGCCTGTGGCCTGAAGGGGAAAGAGTTGTCAAATCCATTGTCGACCACAGTGGGTGGGTCGGCAATGGGTTCCGAGGAGAGGGCAGCTGCGCTTGCCATATTTTAAGTTGTGGTTCAATCGATCAGTCGGTTTGTCGACAATTGTCTCAGACGATGATCTTGTTGAACACCATTGTCAACAATCACTCAAACAAATCAAACACAAAGAACAAACAAAAAAAAAAAAAAAAAAGAAATAAACGGGAACAAAATTCGGGCGGTTGCAATTCAAGAAATTAACAATACCAAAGAGCACAATTTCCCCGTGGCGGCCAAGTTCCACCCGTGAAATGTCTCCAATGAGAGGTATCAGTGATTCTCGAGGACGGAACGGCCCTATATAACGAGACGGGAACACTGCAGCACAAGTACGGTGACTAAATTCCTACTCCCAGGGGGTCTAAGGTCGTATACGGCGTGACTCATGGCGCCTTCCCTTTTTCCTGGGATGACAAGTTGAGGTCCACGCATGACATGAGCTTATGCGTGGAGGCGTTTGCATACTCCGGCATCAGGCCAAGGGTCGCTTGTCATCGCCATCGGTGTGGGATGACCGGGTCGGACCGGTTCGCCGAGTTTATGGGGAGGACGAAAACCAAAACTAGGTGGCTTCGAATCTTCAATTCTCGTTCTGTGTGACGTGACATTTTGCTTTGTGGCACTCCTACCCCAGATCGGGCAATTTGCCGCAGTCATTTTCAAAGTTTGGAGCCGCAGACCCACTAAGGACCATGGCACTTGCCCCTACCCTGACTACGATCGCCGACACGGCAAAAGATAACAGTATCGGCGGTGATGGTGGCATGAAATAGCCGACTGCCGACTGATGTCTGATAAGAGATCGTGATTTTAATTGGTTAAATCGCTATTTCAAGTGGCCCACCGATGCGGGGGGCCGATCCAATTCCTGCTCCAGCAACCTTTTGTTCTTAAATGACGTCGTCCGTCAGGTCGGGAATTGCCGCAGGTCCAAGCGTCACATGATAGCATAATGGTGGCCACTAAATGGTGCTCAAGTGGTCACACATGCATGGAAGTTTACGCACAATCTATGCGCCACGTGACGTGATGAGTAGAGTTTCGTAGGGCCATTTCTGCGGTGTTACTCACCTGTCAAAAGCTCGATTGCTGCTGAGTCAAGTTTCTTTTTTTTTTTGGTTGGTGCACAACCTTATCCCCAATTTCCGTCAGCCTTTTTAAGTCCCAAGCCTTTTTTCCCAGCCAATTTCCCAGCCTTCACCTCCTAAGCGTCTAGCCCAGTTCTCCCAGCTCAGCACTAACCTGACCCAACAGATCCCCAGACTACGTACACAGTAATGCGTTTGAAGGTGTACTCCTCACAGCTCCTGCTTATCCGTAGATAATCGACAACAAACAAGTCAACATTGGCTTCCTGGTCGTGATCTCGACCTGATCCCTCCCGAATCGTCGCTTAGAGCCCTCGCAGAGAAGGGCGGTCAGAGCTGCCGCATCCGTCTGCCCACAGGGTTATGAAGGAGGAACCTGATGGCCTCAACAATGGAAAGGTAGACAGCCCCATCTCTGTCAAGCTCCCCTCCGCAAGCCCCACTGGCTCTTATGATGTGTCGCAGGATACGCTGAGAGTGTCTCCCCATAGACCTCGAGGACCTAACGCCCCCTCTGTGGCTGCTGAACATGAACATGCTGCTCAATGGGCTCCCACAGGAGCCAGTGGCAATGTTCCCGCTGCGGAAGCATTGAGGAATAACTCGGGAGCTCCACAGCCGTCGGCAGTCCAGAGTCTGTTCCGACTGTTCCGTAAACCGAGTATGGCGAGTTTACTGAGCACTTCCACTAGTCACAGAGAACCGAGTATGTGGCCCAACGAGAGCCCCACAAAAAGTAGACATCCTAGAGGGACTGGTGCATCAATCAATCCGTCAGTGGGGGCTGGAGCGTCGATGGCCGATAGTTTTTATGGTGGTCTCGACTCGTTGATTCCTGGTGGAGACCAACAGGCAAACCTACTCAGTCCCCAGCACGCAAAAGGTCTCACAAAGGAAGTGTCGCAAGCGATTGCAGCTGCTGCCAAGTTCCGCAATGCCATTGAGAGCATGTCGCAGGCTGCTGCTGAGTTTGGTGATGCTCTCGACCAGTGCTCGAAGGCGAAAGGTATGGATGTTGCACGTGTCGATGCAGATTTGCAGGTTGCTGGCGGCTTGCACATGCTGATTTCGAACCATGTTCATTTACTGGCAGGAGCAATCGGCGAAAAGTTCGAGAACCCTGTTGAGAGAGCCCTCGAGGACTACGAGCGAAAGGTCCAGGCGCGAGAAGACGAATTTAAAACAGCACTAAGATCGCGAATTGTCGCTCTCAGACAAGCAGAAGCTCAGAGCCAGCGCCAATCTCGACGACGGAACCGCAATTTGATTGAGTACCGCCATGCATTGCTGGACTTGACGTCGCAAATTGACGACATCAACCGCGTCAAGTTCGAGTTCCTTGGAGACTTGAGACAACTTGCGACTGACTTGGCTGAACAGCTCCATGTATCACTTGCGAGTGTGGCCACTGCCGAAGTGGAAATATTCGAGAGTATCGCCCACAAGGGGTGGTCCGGTGGTGGTCTCGAGGATCTCATGGCGATATGTGCAGACCCATTCGAGTCGAGTGGACCTCCTGCGCGATTGCGAACGCGTACACAGAACCCAACCAGTTCCGGAAGTGCTCGTATCGACACACCAGGAAGTTTGGCTCCAGCGACACCAGACATTGCCAGTTCCAGCGAGAGCTCTCCGCAAATGTTTTCCGTACTGCCAGCACGATCAATTCTACCACGAACTTCATTTCAGCACAGCGAAAGCGAGCATAGCGACGATGAGCCACCACGAGTCGGAGACTTGACGATATCAAGCCAAATAGCTTCGCGGCCAGATTCCACTGATTCCAGTGATTTGTAGATTAGGTTGGGACAATATCTTTTGAAAGTAAGTACACAACGTCGCGAACTTGTTAGTTTGTGTGGCTAGAAATCTTCTTTTGAAAAAGAAGTAGAATATTAGTGGTAATTGGCGTCGCCAATTGACTTTTTTTTCTGACCGAGGTCAAATGGATATTGAGTATTAGGGCAAAGTTTCATAGTGCCTGAAGATCTTTCTTAACGGCCGCGGTTAGCTCCGCTAATTGAGGTATTTTACAGCTTTTTTTCAGCGTAATATTCCCCGAGTTAATCTCGAGCTTGATAATAGCTTGTTAGTGTAAAACTGTAAAAGTGCTATAGATGGAAATTAAGATAGATAAATAAGCCCTGCGGACAATATGTGCATCTATGATCGTTAATTGGCGATTTGTTGCAGGGCCTGGATCGGGGTGGATCCTTGTGATCGTCGGTAGTTGTAGAGACGAGCTACCTGGACAGCAGCCACAGTGCCGAGGAAAAAGTTGACTGACGCCAACAAATAGTTTCTCGGTCGGATAATCATCGACCAGCGCGTCCAGATGAGACCTGTGGCCATGAGAGCCAATTGTTGAGACCCACTTATCTTCTCCACAGGCCTGTTGAGGTCCTTGGCTCCGGCAAACACCAGACACCATTTCATCATGGGAGCCCAGAAGTGGACCGTCTTAGGGCCCACCTCCGAGTTGATGAACTGCGTGAGTTTCGACGAGACTGGCGCAGACATATTTCCCACAACGTGTAGATTCTCCAGGGACAAGGAGGAGGGGTAAATGTGTAACCGTGTGGCTATGGTTGGGTATGTGGGAGAAGGTGGCAGTCCCCGGCTATGCGTGGCGGGGAGGGAAAGCCTCAGAAAGAGGGGTCGATTCGATTAGGTCCTGGTTTATGGGGGGCCATACGCACATCTGGGGCCAACGGTAGTTTTGTAAGTGGCTATTGGGAGCACTGGTGCCAAATGGCTGGGAGACAGTCAGCTGGGTCAATAGCGGAATCCACTAGCTGGTAATACTGGTCCTACACACAACCAATAATGAGTTTGGTATTCCCCAAGGCGTTGAAGGAGCTGCGAATCCACTTCAGCCAGTCCGGACCCGGCTCGGAAGCGGTCAAGTAAGTATTTTGTTGTTTTGTGAGCTATCCAGAGCGAGTGCTAACCCCCCAGGTCGTTCATCACAAAGAGCTATCCGGCATTGAAAAAGTCCAACCCCAACACGCCGATTCTAATTCGCGAGGCTCTGGGAATCAAGCCTACTGCGTACGCGCGTTTCGGTAAGTATTTCCTTTTTGTTTTTGTGGTGGAAGTACAAAACTAACCAGCAGAGAAGGGAAGAGAGACGAAGATCGACCTCAATGGCGATGTCGCTGCTGCGATCAAGCAGCTTGTCGAAGGTAAATAGATCATATTTGGGCTAGATTTTACACTCAAGTTTTGCACCACGTTTTAATCGCGTTTTGTCGCGTTTTGCCTCATGTTATGCTCGAAGTTTTGCATCGTTTTTTTTCGAAAAGAAGGCACAAAATTAAAAACGAAACTATACCATCTTTTCTGTTTGTCTAATTTAGAAGTTGTTTAATTTCGAAATTGAACTTCCACGAAAACAACACCACCAGAATCCTGAACGAAAAAGTGCCGAACCAGCCCACGGTTAGGCGGACTGACTCAGCGTTCGCTCCCGGATGCGTTCCCCTAAGCAGGAGTACGAAGTTCCATCTCCTTTCACTCTTCACCCAAAGGACTTGGCTCTGGAAAAGACCCCGGTTTTACAGCCGAGTCGGACCAAGTACAAGATGGATCAACTCTCCCAGCATATTGGCGCGTCTGTTGAGCATTTTGTAGCGTCGGTGCTCCATGTCGTGTCCAAGCTTCCCGGATCCGCCATCGTGGGGCGATACATCATTGCATCTCACCAAAACGATCCGGCGCGTACAGTGTTCGAGGTTCTGTTGTTGTTGTTTGCTGTTAGGTATTTCCTGGCGTCAAAACAGAGCTACAACAAGCGCAACTACGTTACTTTGACGCGTGAAGAGGTCGACGAACTCATTGCCGAATGGGAACCGGAACCATTGGTGGATGCGTTGGATCTTGAGGAGAGGCATAACGCCGCCTCTATGCCCGTGTTGAGCAGCAAAAACGCCGCTATCACCACCACGGAGGCCACTGGCGACCGCGAACTTATTAACTTGAGCTCGTCGGATTTGTTCGGTGTGTCGTTTGATCCAGTGATGCAGGAGGTGGCGACGGCCACAATTGGCGGCTATGGCGTCGGCGCGTGTGGTCCTGCCGGTTTCTATGGTAATGAGGACGTCCACATCAAGTGCGAGGAGGACATGTCGAAGTTTTTGGGTACTGAGGCAACGATTCTGTACTCCCAGGGTCTTTCCACCGCCACGTCGGTGATTCCGTGCTTCCTGAAGCGTGGCGATATTGTTGTGGTTGACGAGGCGATCAACATGTCTTGCCAGCGTGGAATCCAGCTGTCGCGAGCGAAGATTTTGTGGTTCCAGCACAACGACATGGAGGATCTCGAGCGTAAACTGACACAGGCTGTCAAGATGTACCGCAAGGGCCCACTTCCGCGTCGGTTCATCATCACTGAGGGCCTGTTCGAGTACACTGCCAACAGTCCTGACCTCGCGAAGATTGTCGAGCTCAAGTACAAGTACAAGTTCCGGCTCATTTTGGACGAGTCGTGGTCGCTTGGCGTCCTTGGCAAGAACGGCAGAGGTCTGTGTGAGGAGCAAAACGTTCCTCGCGACTCGATTGACATCACTGTCGCGTCTGTAGGATCTGGATTGGGCGTGTACGGTGGTATTTGCTCCGGCAGCAAGGCCATGGTCGAGCATCAGCGCATTATTTCGCTTGCCTATACCTTCTCGGCCACTGAGCCGCCATACCTCGCTTCCATGACCAGTGCAGTGGTCAATCGCATGGCGGAACCCGAGTTTGCGCCCCGTCTCGCGAGTCTGAGACAACGGGCTCGCCAATTGTACAACATTCTTAACAAGTGCAACGATATCGAGATGGTTTCGCACGCGGACTCGCCAATATCCATTTTCCAGATCAAGGGCCACGGCTCCGACAAGGTGCTCCAGGCGGTTGTCGAACACGCTCTCGAGGAGGGTGTTCTCATTTCGCGACTCTACCAGGTCCCGCAGTACGAGGTGTTTGGCTCGATCCAGGCGATTCGGCTATTCCTTCCCGAAGCCCTCACAAGTAACCAGATTAAGGCTGCTGGTCAGGCAGTGGTCAAGAGCGTAGAACGGGCTGTACGCGAGGACAAGGACACGTTAGAGAGCGTTTAGCTGCACATAGAATAATACCTAATTTCCTTTCCACTATTGCTCTCAGAAGTCATACTTTTTGGGTCATTCTCCACTGATAACAAAAACTACCACCGCTTTTTGAATCTTCTTTTGAAAAAGAAGCAAAACTTTTTGGTTGCAATTGGCTGCGCCAATGGGGTGAGTCCGAATTTAAATGTTAGACGATTGGCGGAGCCAATTGCCAAAAATAAAGTTTTGCTTCTTTCTCAAAAGAAGATTACCGCCCAATAATATATATTCCATCTCAAAAGAAGATTTCGCAAAATGATCTATGGGACGAGATGCTATACGAACAAAAAGCAGACCATGTGACTGTACTAAGCAGCACATTTGCACAATGAAGCTATGGGGCTGGTGGAGGAAGGACGAGGCGGCTCCCCAGGACAAAAAGCCCCAGCTGCTCGAGGATCTGCCTCCGAAATTCGAGGACGGTGCAGAGACGCGCCCTAAAATCCCACCCCAACTCGAAACGAGCTTCGGCAAGGAACTCGGCAAGATCTCAGTGGACGATTTCAAACACATCAACTCAATGCCGTGTTTCCGCCAGGCAATGCTCACAGGTTTCGGTCTAGGCATCGTAAGTGGCGGTGTAATGGGTCTAGCTGGCCGTCCAATGGGCAGAGTGATGAACTGGGTGTTTGGCGGGTTCTTGGTGGGATCCGTCGTGACCTGGGAGCAATGTCGCTACAAGATCAGGCAGGGCAAACGCAATATGCGTGTGGCCCAAGCCGTGTACAGAGACAAAATGTTGAGAGAGAACGACAAGAGTGAAGACACGAAATGATGATCACTTTGTACATAACGTCATAAACTATCCAATTCACGCGTCACTCAATGCACTATCCTACTGAGTTGATTGAACACGCTCAGGCTCCCATCGTGTAAGTATTTTTTCTTGTGGTGTAGTCGCTACTCTGAAGCAAATTCAAAATTATAGTAACTAACGGCAGTCTAATTGTGCTCCAGTCGAAGCGGTCGTGGTCGGCAATTGTGCAGATTAGCCAGAACCGGCCCAAGACAGCGCTATTTGTGGCCATTTTAGTGCTTCCCATGTCTGCCCTGGTAATTCTTGGTGGCGGTTTGTTGCTTGTGAGTCTGCTGTTCACACTCGCAGTTGGAACCGCCATATTTGCTCCGGCTCTCGTGGCCATTGCACTCGGTGCAGTCGCCACGTGGGGAACAGCGATAGCCGCATGGTCAGTGTTCAATTTTGCGCGCAATTCCGCATCGTATTTTGGTTCTGCGGGCTCCAAGGCCGACGAAATTGACCAAAGTGTGCCTCAAACTCCACAACCATCAGTTTTGTCGTCTCCGCCGCTTCTGCCGCAAACCGCCGAAACGCCAATTGCATCAGTCAATGAAACTCCAACTAAAAATGCGGTTTCGCCTTGTCCTCTGCCGTCGTTGGACCCCATTCCGGAGTAAACACAGCCTCAACCCCATGGCAGGTGGGGGTCCCACCTGAGGTAATATCTCAGCTACCCCGGTTTTTTTGTTGACCACCAGAATGGGTCAGTGTACTGGCACCACCAGGGCCGGAAAGCGGTGCCAGATCATCGTCAAGAACGGGACACGATGCCAGTACCACCAGCCCCGCCAGGCACCTGCGCAAACGCACCACCAGGCCGCTGCTAATGCCAAACCCGGGTTTGTTTACATTTATGCACTCGAGCCAGGGCGAGGAAACGTGCACGTCTTCAGCGCCTCTACACAGCAGTTTGAGCCTATGAAGGTACACCGGCAAAACGAAAGTGCCTGGACGAAGCTCAAGCGCGTTCTAGCGAGTCCAGACGCAAAACCGCTGCTCATAAAAGTGGGATTCACCACGGCGACACCGGCTAAGCGCCTCGAGCAGTGGCACCAGCAGTGCAAACACAACATCCAGCTCGTGACTCCACCGAAAACCCAGACGCGTGCCTACGATTTTGGCGTCCATGGCTGGCCATGTCGCACTGCGTATACTGCCGAACAGAATATCCACCACCAACTATGGCAGCTGTTCGGCAAAGGTCACGTCGAATGCGGTGGATGTAGCGAGGGCAAACTGTCGATCCATCGCGAGTGGTTCCTCATACCCCGACACGAGCTCAAGCGCGTTTTTGCTATAGTTGATAGAGAGGTGAGTAGCTAATTTTGGTCTAAGGAATGTTCTTTTGGTGGTACTCTTCTTTTGAAAAAGAAGCAAAACTTTGGTTCCAATTGGCTTCGCCAATCGTTGACACAAGTCCCAGAGAAGTTTCGGTTTTGGCGGTGATTCTTCTTTTGAAAAAGAAGCAAAACTTGTTCCAATTGGCTTCGCCAATTGATGTGTTGACACAAGTTCCAGATCTTAGTCGAATAAAGACTTTTTGTACCAATTCTTCTTTTGGAAACTAAACAAAACTCTGGCTCCTTACGCCAATTGATAGACCAGTATGAGACACTAGACCATGGAATATGAGCTGCGTTTCTACTGTATTGTACCTTCCTTCGCAAATAATTCATGAACACTAACTATCTATCATCTGGCCAGTCTGTGAGCTGGGAATATGAAGAACGGACGAAATTGGGCCATTAAACATTGAGCGCAGGTGTGCCTTTCTCTCATGAATACCCTAACCCTCATTTATATCGGCTGTTTTGACCCCTCTAATTCCAGCCTTTTTGACTCCGAAATAAGCTGAAAATTCGTGTACCGCATATTTTCATCGCCATGAACTAGCTTGGTTTAATTTTGAGAATCTAACATGCCCGAATACCCTTAAATGTAAACTTTGGCTCCATCCTAGAGAAAAAACGCAGACTGCCTGTTATTTTCAGGTACCTATGAATATAACCCGCGGCTCAATTGGCGGAGCCAATTGCAACGGTTTTGCTTCTTTTTCAAAAGAAGAATTTCACCAAAGCTCAAACAAAGAGTAAAGAACAACGAAAAGAAAATTCAAAAGTTATAAAAATTACATAGTGCCGGTTGACGACACCCGAAAGAAGTCGGTTGACGACGGGTAGGTGTCGACACCTAATTAAACTTCAGCTGGGCGTCAGTCCACAGGGGCTGCGGCGTCGAGGAAGAGCCTACACCGCAGTGTCCGCCACGCTTCGCCCAATCGTCAACGCGGTTGAGGTCAAGTTTCGTGAAGACGTTGTCCATGGCGCCAATGAGCTCGTCGCAGAGCTGGCGCGTGTGGCCAGGGGTTGGAGTCACGCGAAGACGCTCGTCGCCAATACGGACGGTGGGGAAGTTGATGGCCTGGACGTAGATGCGGTAGTCCTTGAGAAGAATGTCGGACGCTTCCTTGGCGAGTTCGGCATCGCCAACGAGAACAGGACAAATGTGACTGGGGTTCGGAACAACGGGAACACCGACATCGGCGAGTCCCGCCTTGAGGTAGCGTGCATTGAGCTGCTGGGCGCGACGGAACTCGTTCGTTTCGGACAAAACCTCGACGGCAGTACGGGCACCGGCCATGACGCTCGGCGGAAGAGAGGTTGTGAAGATGAATCCAGGAGCGTACGAGCGAACCCAGTCGATAAACGCCGCAGAACCAGCGACGTAGCCGCCTACACTGCCATAGGCCTTGCCAAGAGTGCCGGTGAACATGTCAATGCGGTCAGAAACGGCGCGACGGCCGGGAGAAAGGGGAGTTCCGTGAGCGTGGTAGTCAAAGTCGAGATGTTCGGCAACACCAGCACCATGGGGACCGTACAAACCAACGGCATGGACCTCGTCGAGGAAGGTCAGGGCGCCGTACTTGTCGGCGAGATCACAGATGGCCTCAATGGGAGCCACAGAACCACACATGGAGTACACACTTTCAAACGCGATAACTTTCGGCGTGCTGAGCGGGTACTTTGCGAGTCTCGCCTCGAGATCAGCGAGATCGTTGTGCTTCCAGATCTCTTTGCGGGCACCGGAATGGCGGATTCCCTGGATCATCGACGCGTGGTTACTCTCGTCGCTGAAATAAACCAGTCCAGGGAGCCGCTGGCCCAGGAGCGTGAGAACAGCGTCGTTCGCCACGTAACACGACGAGAACACGAGGGCAGCGTCTTTCCCGTGCAGTTTCGCAACCGTGGCCTCGAGTTCGACGGAGTGCCGGTTGTGTCCGGCAATGTTCCGCGTTCCACCCGCGCCATGACCGTACTTGTCGAGGGTCTTGTGGGCTGTTTCGATCACTTTCGGGTGGCTGCCGATACCCAAATAGTCGTTGGCGCACCACACCGTCACCTTGTCGGATTCCTGCTGCAGGTGGGCCTTGGGGAACTCTTTCGCGAGGCGATTGATGTTGTTGAAGTAGCGGTACGACCGGTCCTCACGCTTCTTGGCGAGATCGGCCTCGTAGACGCCGGCGTAGTCGACCGGCTGCTCCTTCGGCTGCACCGGCTCCTGTTTCGTAGGTGTGGCGACGGTTGGGGCGCTCATCGAGTAGCTCCGGCGCTGCTCCATCGCAGAATGCATCACGGGACAGCCATGGGCCACATTGGCGAGATTGTGCTGGTTCGCGAGCGCACGCAGCGTGGACGACGACGCAGACGCGAGGAACGGGCACAGTTTCTTCGAACCCAGAATCACTTTGTCCATTTTTGCGGGGGGTGGTGGTGATAGTTAGGAGTCTAACTTTTCACTCGGTGAGTCTACTTGGGCGTCTTCTGCGTGCTTACGCCTTTCCTGCCTAAGTTGCGGCGAAAATTTCCGGGCCCATTTAGCGCGCCAGCCATTGGCGTCCACATGCCGTGACTAATCGCCCCGGTGGTGTGGGGCACAACGGCGTCACGTTACCCTTCTAGACCAGTCTTTTTTTTGGGGGGGTGCTTCTTTTGAAAAAGAAGCAAAACTTTTGTTCCAATTGGCTCCGCCAATTGAGATTCTCGTACGTCGGAGGAGCTCGTGTGTTTTTTAGGTTGTGGTTTCGAGTGCAATACTTAAAGTTCTGTGGTCTTCTTTTGCACGTTATGTAGTGACTCGTACATGTTATGGCGAATGGGTATTTGTTCTTCCTTTTGGTGTTTCTTCTTTTGAAAAAGAAGCAAAACTTTTGTACCAATTGGCTCCGCCAATTGACGTTAAAAGTGTTGACGTCAAGAGTGTTGGTTTTAGCCTCCGTCCTGGAGCACTAGATAAAGCTATACAATTGGCGAAGCCAATCAATACAAAAGTCTGCGTTCTTTGTCGGGAGAAGATCTATAGTATGCTACACTCAGAAACCGAGAATCCGAATGCCAAAACAATTGGCGGAGCCAATTGGCACAAAAGTTTTGCTTCTTTTTCAAAAGAAGATTCACAGCATACTACACCAGAACCATATGGAATCAATATATCAACACAATTGGCGGAGCCAATTGGCACAAAAGTTTTGCTTCTTTTTCAAAAGAAGATTCACAGCATACTACACCAGAACCATATGGAATCAATATATCAACACAATTGGCGGAG